>OZ010613.1:13546787-13886787 GCA_963932145.1 Acanthosepion lycidas
GTACAGCTTTCTCCTCTGTGTCTACTCCTTGATTTTTTCTTTAATGCTCATTTGAACATATCCACAAATTTCTCCGCTTGTCCATTTGACCTTGGGTGGTAAATCAGGGTTGTGACATGTTCAATGTCCAATGAAGCACAGAATTCTTTGAATTCTTTACTTGTAAATGCAGTTCCATTATCACTGACCAATGTCCGAGAAACTCCAAAGTGGCTGCAAACTTTGTCTAAAGCACTGACAGTATTTTAAGAAGTTGGGTGTTTGTATTTAAAAACTTCTGGCCACTTTGAGAAACTATCCACACTGATCAGGTAATAATACTCATTAAGTGGTCCTGCATAATCAATGTGTAGATGTGTCCAGGGGATATCTGTTTCTGGACATGGTTGTGTTTTAACTGGCAGAGCTCTTGCAGCTAACTGACACCCTCTGCAGTTTTTCACAAAATTTTCGACATCTATATCCATTCAAGGCCAGAAAACATAACTTCTCATAAGAGATTTCATACAAAGTATGCCAGGATTACCTGTATGAAATTCTTTTAAGATCTTTTTATGTAATGCCTGTGGCATCATCACCCTATCTGTGTACGTTAGTGTATTTTCACAGATCGAATGAGAAATTTTTATTCCCTTTTTATTTTTTTCATTTATCCTGGCTTGTATTTTCATATTTTTAATAAAATTATCATTTTCTGCTGCTTGCCTTATGTCTCTCAGCGTCACCGGTAGTTCCTGAACAGTATTACACAGCAAATGCGATATTTCTTGTTTGTCCTTTAAAGCTGCAATTACAGTTTCTTCCAAAGTTTCATTAGGTTTTGGAGTCAACCTTGATAGTCCATCTGCATGAATCCAAATTTTTAGATGAGATGTCCTCCATTTTAAAATGGTAATTCAACAATGTTACATCCCACCACTGTAATTGGTTTACAGTATGAGTTAGAATGCCCTTCTTTGATCTAAAAATGGTCAGTAACAGCTTATGGTCAGTTTGTAGTGTAAACCCACTACCATGAAGGAAATGATGGAATTTTTTAACTGTGAAAATGATTACTAAGCTTTCCTTTTCAATCTGACTGGTTTCTGCTGGCAAAAAGAGTTCTTGAAGCATGTGCAATTGGTTTTGTTGAACTATCTTCATATTTGTGAAGTAGCACTGCTCCAATTCCATATTCACTAGCATCAGAAGCAACAACTATTTCTTTTTTCTGAATCATACTGCACCAATGCTAAAACAATCAGTAAACAGTTTTTAAATTTTTGAAAAGATTTTTCAGTCTTTGGACCAACACCATTTAACCAACTTTTTCAACAATTCGTTTAACGGTGATGTTAATTCATACATCTTTGGAATGTATATTGCATAGCATTGCACCAAACCTAAAATTTGCAATTTTGCCACATTGTCTGGGGCAAGAATATTTCTTATGGCTTCAGTTCTCTGTGGATCTGGTTTTCTGCCATCTTTATCCACAATCTGCCCGAGATACTTAATTTTTTCCATAAAAAAAACTCACATTTTTCGGGGTTCACTTTGAATTCAAATTCTTCTATTTTCTTGAAGATAGCACTTATGTGTTTTTTATGCTCATCCATATTTTTACTTTTCACCAAAATGTCATCCAGATATGCAATAGCAAATTCTAATCCTGCAAGCATTGTATCCATGATTTGTTGAAAAAGTGAAGGTGCCACTTTTAAACCAAAAGGAAGTTAGTTTAATTTAAATAATCCTCTTTGTGTGTAAATTGTCAGATACTTGGAACACTCTTCGTTGATTTGCAAGTATGCGTCTGGCAAATCTATTTTAGAATATATTTTACCCCCATTTAATTTTGAGAAAATGTCCTCAGGTGAGGGAAGTGGGTAATTGTGGACTTTTTAGACAGTCGTTTAAACCTGTCGAAAAATCTGCACATACTCTAATTCTATTATTTTTTTTTGTAACATACACAGTTGGCAATGCCCAATTGGAGTCATCCACCCTCAAAATAACACCTAATTTTTCCAATCTTTCTAGTTCTTTGTTAATAGAGTCTAATGAAGAAAATGGAATGTTCCTTTTAGGTGTAACATTTTCTTTTATTTCAAATTTTACCTTCGTTTTCAAACATATGCCCAATCCTTCAGAGAAAACTCTGGTAAATTCATCCTTCAAATCATGCATGAATTTTTCTGTTTTAATTTTTTCTTTTCCCAGGTGTTCACCTGATTACAAAAAGAGTTTACAGGCAATTCCCATAAATTAAATAGCACGATCCAATATATGCTGAAAAGGCAGGACTTGTTCCCTTTATGTATGTAGACTTGTGACCTGAAAGTCTCATCATAAAACGAAACGTTACACTTAAGTTCACCCTTCAATTTGAGTGTTTTTCCTCAAATACTTCTGGCAATTTTGTTTGTGTCGGTCAATTTTGGTCGACCCATTTTCCTCCATGTCTGTTCATCAATTATATTAATATCAGAACCTGAATCCAAATAAATGTTACCATATGTCCATTTATATGTGCATCGACATATTTTCATTTCTCTGTTGTTCATGATGTTGGTCGTCTTTGAGTATAGAATCCAGAGGTCAGCAGTGAATATTTTGAAGAGAGGAGGGAAGCGTAGTTCAGATTAGCAGTGGATATCCCGGTAAAATAGCAGAGCATGGTTCTTCCTTCTGTTCCTCTTCGACTGACAAGCTGGCACTGGACATTCGGAGAGGAGTAAACAAAATGGCCGCCTTTATACACGACGGATTGAATGTTCTACATCTTCTGATTGATTAACCTTCTATTGGGAGTCAAGTCATTTGGGCTAACTCACTAGTACATAATATCCCAAAAACTGCAACACCCCCCTCATTTTTGGGTATATTATGGAATCTTCTTTCAAAATATTAGTAAAGTCAATATTAATATGGAACAAATACTTTAGTATTCCGAATTTTTTTTTTTTTAGCATTCATAAAATAAATTTTATTTTTATTTTATTTTTTTTTTTTAAAGAAAATTAATATCCACAAAAATTAGTCATATCACTTTGTCCACAGTTAAGTACTTCAGGTTAATAAACATTAACAACAATATTATAAATTTGGGTTGTGATCACGACCAAAAAAGTGGAAAAAAAAAATTATTATTTTACCCATAGCTGGGGCCCATTAAAACAGTCACTATCACTCCGGGTCAGAGTGATCCTGAGGGTCATTAGAAGAGGATTGGGCCAAAAGTAGGACTATTTACATTTATACCCCGAAACTAAGGACTCACATTCATACCAAAAACTGAACTGACGTTTCTTAAGACAATAACTAATGAATGCAGTTTTACATCTTACCCAGTACTAATAAGGACCTAAGAGGGAATTAATGGATGCAGCCCATCTGAGATAGTCTCACCTGCAATTTTTAAGGCATTTGTGACATTCTCAGCTCATATAACATATTCTGTTACAGATTCATTTTCTCGTCTCTTTAATGTGGTTAGTTCAGTATATAAAGCAATAATTTTAGGCTTACCTTTTGACAAGTAGTGTTCACACAAAATTTGTAGAGCTCGCCGTCCATTGTCCTTGGCCTCTCTCATTATCAAAGACAAACTCCTGTCATCCAGGAATTGTATTAATTCAGCGAACACGGTTGCATTTTTTTCCATAAAATCATCATCCCCCTTCCGGTTGACTTCACAAAGGATGATGTCATGGAGTTTTTGTATTCTGAGGTTGCCTAAGAATTTTGTTTCCCACAATTCATATCTCGATTCATTCCCATCAAAATATAGTCGTGGTCTGTGCTCGTAACCAATCTGGGCTAACTCACTAGTACATAATACCCCAAAAACTGCAACATTCTCACCATTCCCCAATTCCTTTTTGGAGAGAATCACATTCACTTTTTCACTTGTCTTTTTCTTTCTTTTATAGCATTGGGACCCTTTATGTCCCTTACGGGCACATTCAAAACATATCTTGTTTTTGTACCAGCAATTATTTTTTGTGTGATTAAACCCTCCACAACATTTACATTTCTTTTTGTTCTTCATGTTTGGGACCATTTGCGCTTTTACTCACTGAACTTTTGAAAACATTTTTTTCCTTTATCCGAGTATTGTCTTGTTAATCAGACGTTGGCATTCTTCAGTAAATTTTTGCAAAGTAATCTCATCGTCTTTTCCAATTCTAGTAAGAATTTGCAACCTGATATCCTTGTTCTTGGGAGCTGTTAGTCCCTGAACAAATATTAGACATTTGAATAAATCTTTTAAAATCTTGTCAATTTTGAAAAGTTCACATAATGAGTTAACTGTCCCAATACACAATAAAAAATCCTCATTTTCTGACTTAACAATATTAAGGCATTTGTAATGTGTGCGAAACAAGCTATCTCTTTCACCGAATATCCTTGATAGGGTTTTAACTGTTTCTTCAAACAAGACTTCTTCTGGTTTCTTTGGTAATATTAGTTTAGAGTATTTTGTATTTTCATCTGTCCCCATTTTTTGTAATAAAAGGGTGAATTTTTCCTCATCTGACCAGACTTGGAATCTATTTGTAAATATAGATTTGTATCTTTTGAAATATGCCGGGAAGGTAATCCCATTGTCCAGGTCATAACGAAATTCCGTTAACGAATTTGCAATACTTTCGGCAGAGAAGAAACTAGTTTTTTGTTCTCTGGTTTTTGCTATTATTTTTTCAAAAAGCTGAAGCTGCTGTTGTTGTTGGTCATTTTGCAACTGTTGTATTTGCTGTTGTTGTTGCTGAACACTAGTGCACAACGGTTTCGTAAGCTCTGTTAATTGTTCCATAATTTAACTTGACATATCTTTCAGAAAATCAAACAACAGACAAGAAAAAACAAAAAAAATACTAAACCTTTGCTTTTTGCGTTCCAATAAACTCAAATTGTTATTTTTTAATAATAGGCTGCAAATATCAATAAGTTCAATAAGAGAAAAATGAATTTTTTTTTTTAATGTTAACGGCCTGTTAACAGTTAAAGTTACAGTTTTTTTTTTAAACAAAGAATATAACAAAAATATTCTTACTTTTAAAAGATTTTACATGATAAATCTTTTTTCAGAATATCTTCCTATGATTGCAAAATGTTATAATATCCTAAGGTGTTGTCTTATTTCGAAATTCCTGTATAGGTGACAAATATTTTTCTTCTTGTGAATTCATTTTGGCATCACTGAAATTTGGTGTTTTTGTATATGAATTCGATTCAACAATCCTCATTGCCACTGTTAAATTCTGTGCTAATAGGAATATATACTTGATAAATGAGGTTTATAAAATAAGTAGAGGTTTATTGTAAAAAACCAGTACAATTAGAATAAAGGTAACAGTTATGCACAAAGTTGTCGCAAGCCAATCCAGTAGTGAGGGCTACTATTGGAAGGTTGGTAGTTCTCGCGTAAGTCTGAGTCATACTCAACAAATCCCAGCTAGTCGATATTTTCCAGCCTCCCAACAAGGTAGGATGTGGAACAAGGCCGAGTTTAATGTGGGGCAATCCGAGCCCATTGGCTTAGCCAAAAATTCCCCGCAGACCCCGTATAAAACGGGGTTGGGTAGCTGTTTTCCGAGACAAAAATCTGCCCTTTGACATAGTCTGAGGATCCTCTCTGCCCGGAGGCAGAGAGTTTGACTATCACAACTAGAAAAGATTCCAGCTAGTCAATATTTACTAGAACCCCCCACCCCATGTGGTTTCTTTCAGTATGCGCTGTGAATGTCAAATTCTCCAAGCCCTCTTTCCTAATTATAATGCCTTTTCTTTTATATGTAATTTTCAACTCTCACTTTCTGATTCTCATTACAAGTGTCCTTTTTGTTTCCATTTTACTTAAAACCTCCTCGTTGCACAAATAAAAATATTTTCTTTCTATGCCTGTCGTCCACATGATGTCATCTATGTGTGTATTATTAATCAGGATCACATTGGAGTGATTAATAATACAATATGAATAGAAAAACAAAGCAACAGCTTAAATTGAAAACTGAAACTAGAAAGTCTAATTGAAAATACTGTAAATTGAAAAGCATCTAATCTTGGAAAGAAAAATATATTGGAAAACAGAAAATGCTCTGTCAGTAAATCAAAGTCCAATACTTTTAATTGTTAAGCATATATATGTTCATAATCTTAGTGAAATACTGTTGATTTCAATCCACATAAGAATAATTATTTATTTGTATGTTAGTACAAAATGTGGCACAAGGCCAAAAAGGGGGTTGGGGAAGGACGGTCATCTTCTGTCTTAATTCTAAACTTAGCTAGTCACAGACACGGACCCAAACATACCAACAATATTCCTATCACCAAAACAACACATTCACTCCTACCTTTCTTACTACATCCACCATAATACCTCAAATTCTCTATGAAATCCTAACTAGTCCCCATATGTACATTTCAAAGTCTGGGAGGGGAGAGGAAATAACAACAATTTAAAAAACCCCAATGATTATTTACAATATGATTTAATACTATTTACATAAAACAAAACAAAATAGGGTTAGTAATAAAAACCCCCGCAACCCCTAAATGTGGCAGAAACATCAGTTAACTGGACGAAATAATTGCGGGATTATAACATTATAAAAAAACCAAGCACACCCACAAACACGCACTCATTTAGACAATAACAAATACGAAAACACACACACAAAACGAAAGTCATCCCACAACAACCAGAGAACTGACATCACTGACCACCTAACGAGGGAGGGGATGGGGAATTAAACAAAAGAAAAATAGGGACAGAAATAAAAGGGGCTAATGAGCATGTATACCCTAGCTAAGTTAACCAGAAACGAGAAACTAAAGATTCAAATTAAAACCTAAACTAGCCTAATATCGGGGCAGGTTGCCTCTGTTCAACCCTGATAGGACAAAATCCTGTACCTAACCGACATCCAAGTGCCACTCCAGGTCAGCCCCTTTCACTCTACACAGTCGTGCAAGATTTACCCACCTTTTGCCGAATTCTGATGAAGAGAGTTGCCGCCTTTCCGTCCTAATCTTGACTTTAAACAGATGCCTAAAGTACAAGATCACCTCCATAGAATCGCTTCTGACTTGTCGACCAAATTACAACTCTCATAACTCCTAGCAAGCAGTGGAACACATAAAGTTCAGCCTTTGTCAATGGCGGTGCCACATTGCTACAAACAGAAGAGGCCTCAAGGACAAAGAACTTTCCGTGCAACATGCGAACCATAAGGCCCTCAACAAACTTATACAACGGAGCTACAAACTTGCAATGAAAGAAGACATGACCTAGGGTCCCGACTACAACGTCGGCAGTTTGGATATTTCTCCAAGCCCACTGCGCAAAGCTTCTTGGTGACCCAGAGGGCCCCACGCATCACCAGCCAGGTGAGGGATGCCTCATCGTTATTGAGACATTTCAACTTGGGAGCCCAAGGCCAGATCGAGCGAGCCTCCTGCTTCGTAAGACCGAGCTCGTCAATCAGATCATCATGAACAGCCTCCCTAACACTTGATATAATGCCTTACGAGACAACGCCTGGATGTTGGAGAGGCCATCCGACGCCTGTAAGAGGCGTTTCAGAGCAAGACGACATTCACGGTAGAAGGAGCACTCTGCTTGGGGTAAATGGCGGGGCTCCTCCTCGCACGAGTGCACACTTCTCAAGGATGGGAAATTTTGACGGGTGTCTTCTTTCCAGAAGGCGCCGTCTTCATCTGGTTCGCGACACAAACGATCTAGGAACCCGATGCGAAGCATATAGAGACGGATCACAATGCTATGTATAACTAGACTGCCTTCAGATGGATGAAGGCAACAGATCTCCCAAGAGACTCTGGCAGCCTTGCCTCCCCACAAGAAGGAGAACAAAAGCTTCACTAACACCAGCAAAGTGTCAGACGGAAGCGGAAGCACAGAGAGTCGGTAAAGGAGAATCGGGTAGATATGTGAAACACATACCTCCGTCCTCCCCTTTAAGGAAAGATTCCACCGAGACCACAAATTAATTGCGATCTCGGCCTTCCCTTGTACCTCTGACCAATTCATTCCCAACTGGATATCTGGACCGAACCAGACGCCAAGTATCTTGACTGGTCTATCCGTCCAGTGGAAAGGTCCAGGAAGAGAAACTCCCTTCCACACACCCAACCGCAAGCAAACGGACTTATCACGGTTGATCTTGGCAAAGATTTTCTAAGCGAAGCTTAGATGTGGCACAAGGCCAAAAGCATGGGGCATCCAGTGAGGATCGAACTCATTTTTCAGTAGTAACTGCTCTATCAAGACAAGCTTGCTAACCATTACACCACGTCGAGGTGCCCTCAATCCTCATAGGAATGACTGTAGAACAATTGCCTCTTCTTTTATAGGAGAAAGCACACAAATGCATGCTGGGATTTTTTTTCTTAGTCAATAAAATAGACCATTTTGCAGTTTGATATGACTCGATCTGCCTTGTCAAAAAGTCAGAATGATATGTTTATTTGTTGATACCAATTCTTAGTTTGTGAACTTTTTGCCTTCTTACTGTTAATTTAACTTGCATATATTGCTTGCTTGACATTATTTTATTTTTGACATTTTCCTTTTTGTTTTTATTGCAAACTTTGTTAATTCTGTTTGTTGACTATGGCTACTCACTCCACAGGTTATCAGCCCAGGAATAGACTGTTTCAATGATGATGAATCAAAATATGAACGATGGGAATTATCAAAAATTGAAGTCTCTCTCTTATTATAAGAGAAGCCCTTGATGATGACAGAAAAGCATTGCAAATTTTGAGAGAGCACTATTCACCAAAATGAAAAACAAAAATAATGAATTAATCTTCCTATGCAAAACAAATGCTGAAACTATTACTGATTATATTATTAGAGTCGAAAACATGTTCACTTTATTAAAAACGTTAAGGGAGATAATTAGTGATGGTTTGCAAATAACTTTGGCCCCAAAAGCCTCCTGTCTGATTTCAAGCCATTTATAACTGTTATTACTCAGCAAGACAAACTACTAACATTTAGTGAAGTCAAAGTAGCATTGCAAATCTTTGAAGAAACTGAAAAGATGATTCAGGAGAATAACAGTGAAAATACCGTAATGAATCCAAATGCCAAGACCAAAGTCACAAGCTAATGTTCCTACCTGTTTTACTTGTGGTAAACTTCAACATAAAAGCCCTGATTGCCAAAGTAAATTTCAGAATTACACAATAAATAATTCCATCTCAAAATGATGTAATTCCAATCTACTAAACAAAAATATTATCTGCCATGCTTATTGAAAACCTGGGCATCAAAGTACCAAATGCAGAAGCAAAATGAAAGCTCATTTCATAAAAGATGTGGAATATGTTTCAGATAGTGAACATTCATTTCTTTTTTTCAATTGGAATAGACACCATTTCTAACAAAAACAGTTTACTTGTTGACTGGTAGTGCTATCACGCATGTGATTACTGATGAATCTAAATTAAGATAATGATTTTAATCCAAAAATTCATCATATTCAACTGGCAGATGGCAGTTGAACCAGTAATATTGCTTTAAAAAGGGGCAATGTTCAAGTAACTATATAACAGGCATGAAAGATATGCGAGATTGCATTTTAATGAATGCTCTATATATCCCTCCATTCAAACAAAGTATATTCTCAGTACAAGCCACTATTGAAAAAGGGGCTTCCATAAAATTTGGCTGTAATTACTCAGAACTTATCTACCCTAATTCATTTGAAATGCAACTTAAAAAGAAATGAACACTTATACTATTTAAATACTGCAATAACCTCCAAAATTTACATGCATAGCTTAAAACAATGACATCAGATTCTTGGACATTGCAATTTGAAAGACATTATACAGCTACAAGAAGTTGTGGAAGGCATGAAAATTTGTGGATAACCCAAATTTAAACTGCAAAATATGTATCCAACACAAAATGGCACAGTATAAAAACAAATTACCTGACAAAAGAGCAATTAAAATATTACACCTTGTTTCTTGTGATCGAGCCAGTCTGATTGAACCAAGATCTTTATACACTTTGTATATATAAAATATACAAAAAATACACAAATATACAAAAAATACACAAATATACAAAATATACACAAATATACAAAATATACACAAATATACAAAATATACACAAATATACAAAATATACACTTTGTTTCATGGACGATTATTCTGGTCTAATTATGGTTTATTTTTTGAAACAAAAAAAAGTGATACATTTTTCATGACAAAGAAATATTTGGCTGATACTGCTCTGTACGTCTATAAAATGCCTAAGAAGTGATAACAGCACAGAATTCACTTTTGAAAACTTTGAAACACTTTTAATTAATAATCAGATTAAACATGAGTTACTGGCTCCACTGTGCACACCAAAATAGTACTTCAGAACAATCTTAGCAATCTCTATTTGAAATAATTAGATGTTTATTAATATTAGGTTGGTGCAAAAATAATGACGGTTTTTGATGTATTTTTTAACGTCAAAAACCGTCATTATTTTTGCACCATCCTAATAGAATTGAAACTACCAAAGTTTTTGTGGTTGTATGCTATTACATATATATTGCATATATTAGAAATCATTGTTAGAGTCAAAGAACTGAAAAACTGACTTGGAAATATTCACAGGTCACAAACCTAACCTCACTAATATGCATACATTTAGCATAATTTGTTTCATACAAGACAGAAAGAAATTAGACAATAAAGTTAAAAAAAAAGAAACTTTCATAGGTGATAAGTCCTGCTTATTTAACATATATACCTGAAACTAAAAATGTCAAAAGAGTCAGATGTGTAAAATTTACTGAAAACTTTGAAAATCCTAATTCTGACAATTCTTTACTTCCAGTTGAAGAAAATGATGCAATATTTCTCAACTATTTGCAGAAAAAATCACTGGAGTGTTCAAGCGATAATACAAGAGATAATCCTAGTGCAGAAATATCCAATAGACGATATCCAAACAAGTTACAAAACATATCTGAATATTTAAAAGATCACATTATTAAGAATTTGGATGATATAATAAATCTGACTATAGATTATTGTTGTTTGGTAAAGAATATATGCACTAATTATAATGAAGCTATTACTTCATACTTCAAGTGATGCTATAAAATGGTAAGATGCCATGGATAAAGAAATAACTGCCATAAAAACAAATACATATGAATTGACAGAGCTTCCACCTGGTAAAACTGTTGTAGGCAGTCAGTGGGTCTAAACTATTAAAACTAATAACACTAGTAAATGTATGCATATTAGTGAGGTTAGATTCAAAGTGAGAAAAAAATTAAAAAAAATAATATTAAAAAAAGAGATAAAATATTTAAAAATGAAAAAATAATTGAAATATTAAAGCTGTTTGCTTGATATTATTTCATTTTAGCCCTATTCCTTTTTCTTGCAAACTTTGTTGGACAGTTCTGTTCATTATTTTGTATTTGACCATGGCTACCAACTCCACAAATACATTCCATTAAGATAGTCACTACTTACGAGGATTTAATATGTGACCCACTAAAATAGACTTTGGGAATGGTATTATTTAAATTGAATGTGAAATATTCTGCTCAATTAGTAAGCAGATTTAAAAATAATAGATGTTTCATAAAGAATCATATTTGTGGTCACTTTCATTCATTCTATACAAATTGACATTGTGGGGCACCTTGAGGTGGTGTAATGGTTACCAAGCTTGTCTTGCTAGAACTATTACAACTGAGTAGTGAGTTTGATCCTCACTGGGTGCCCCATACTTTCGGCCTTGTGCCACATCTGAGCTACACTTGGAAGATCACTACAAACTGACATTGTGAATTTGTCTAACATCACAATTTAGACTAAGAACTACAACTGAATATCTCAGTATCTTGATGTACAATAGAAATTTATTTTTATAGATAAACTGGTAAATGACATGGCTATAGGAAACTATTCACATGAAATAGTTTGAGAAAATGACGTGCAATCACATGATTGAGACATTAATACTTTTATACTGTAGGACGGAGACATAGATTAACTCATGAGGCTTTTCAGTAAGAAGAAACTTGCTTTCCTGAATGTGCTCATATCATGAAGAAATCAAGAGTTCAAGTCATCTGGAATGAAATAGTAAAGAGAAAAAAATATCTAAACAATTATTCATTGTTAGTTGTTCCACTGAGCTTAGTGTGAAAAGATAAGTTATATGAGACTGGCCATTGAAAAGTTGAAATGACACAAAGACGATATGAGATGTGATAAATTTAACAACTTATTTATTCAAAATGCCTGTTGGATCTGTCTTGATCTAGTGGACCATTCTTTAGGGGGAACCAGAAGTGCTTCATCATCATTATGTTATTATAACACCCCCATCTTCCTAAGGCAGTTCATTTTCTTTGTTAATTTATTTCTAATTTTTCCTAATTACAAAATAAATTACAAATCAAAGTTTATTTTGGTTACAGACATGATAAATTTAACAACTTATTTATTCAAACTGCCCACTGGATCCGTCTTGATCCCAGCATTCCCTAGTGTGATCAAAAGTGCTTACAAGCATCATCATCTTTATTGATGGTATAATTGTACTAAATACTTAATATACATGAATAGATATGCAGATTTTGAGTACAAGACCTGCAAAAAGTTTCTCTACCTTACATTAACAACATGTCTTATTAAATTAGGACAGTTTTCAGAAATTAGCATCACTTTTTAGAAGAAAAGACAACTAAGAATGTAGTGAACAATATTTTATTTAACTATAAAAGTGAATAGTGGAAAGCTAGTTGAAGGAACTTGAAAAGCCATTGTCTATAAAGAAACTATGAAATCAAGATTGGCTGAAAAAAAGAGAAAATGGAAAAAAGGAATCAAAGAAAAAAGGAATCCTACAAACCCCTGCAACCACTAAGATAAGAAATAGAAGGAAATTTGCTGTTACAAAGTGAAAAACTTAATGAGACTAGGTCAAACAAAATATGAGCTGGAAAAAGGAATGCAACCTTACTTTTCCTTCTTTGTTTCCTGAAAATATTCAACAATCTGTAAAGAAGGGTTACAACTTTTCAATTACCTGAAGTTGTGGGCTTAAAAGGTTACCTAATGTGTCCTTAAAAGGCCTTATAAATGTTTCTTCTTCTATGTGTCATGTCCATTCAGAATGTAGGCAAAAATGTTTCTTAGGTAGGTTAAATATCATCAAGATTGCTATACCACCATCTACCAGTCACTAGTAATTTCAAATCCAAATTAAAGGATAAAAAATAATGGCTACTCAAATACTGTTATGTCAAAAATCAAGGACAAAGTCATGTTTAAATGAATTATCTAAAAACAGGAAAAAAATGACAACTAATATTCTTCCTTGTGAAAAGATCTTATTTAAAGTGAATCCTTGAACAATGTCTTAGGCCAAGTGAATTGCAAATGACATCAAATAAAATCAAAGTAGCCCAATTTCTATATATAATGAAAAACCAAATAAGTTCAAACCAAGGGACACAAACCAACTTGAATGACTCCATATCACATGTAAAATAATTTGTACAACCCATATGGAATTAAGTTCAAATAATAAAGAAGAACATTGAAGAATAAGGAGATAAGAAATGGCAGCAGATATATTTTGCTTGAAAGTTTCAATTCTTTTTATAAAGATGATTGCTGCTTAAGAGTCTTTAGTTAGAAAGAAAGTAACTTTAATCAGATTCTCTAGTGGGATGAACTAGAGTCAATAATATATTTTGTTGATAAGAAGAGATCAATTTGATTATTCAACATTTGCCAATAATTTTATTCTTTTATCCTTTTCTTATTTATTGATTATATTAATGTCACATTTTTTGTTGATGTATTTTCAAATTTGTAAGAAAAGCGTTTTCAAGGTATAACATTATATTTTATTTTTTCTATATTCTTTCTTTATTATTTATCTCTCAAATATTTATTTTTAGCAACAATAATAAAAAATCTTCTCATATATTTAATGATAATTTTATACTTTTATTAGTTTTATTCTTTTCTTATTTAATGACCCATTTCTATTATTGTCATTAAAGTAATAATAAGTCAAAGTGGTAAATTTGATAATGAACTGTTCACTCTGAAATCCAGTGTAAAATAGATATGGTTGTTCCTTGTCATGGTAGGGGGTTTGCATGTCCCAGTGAACCAAAGAGCGAAGCTGTCTGAACTTCCAACACCTGTAAGCCACCCATTGCAGTAGGGTCAAGGAGGAGAGACCAGACTGAGTGCAACCAACCCCCAAAGACTCCAATAGCAAAATAGGCAAACAAGATCTACATGATTTCAATGGCCAAACTGTCTAAAGAGAGCAGCGTTAGTCAGGTAAGCATAAACAAAGTGAACCTTGACAGACCAAGCATCTAACAATCTGATACAACCAGGTTTGCCAGATCTCACCTGTCTCAATCCCTTTTGAGTGGTGAGGGAGGCGTTTTTGGCCAAGTGTGTTGGCTTCTCCATTGCACAGAGTTGTTTACCAAAATCAAATTTACGTCAATGGCCTTGTCAAACTCTCTTTGATTTATAGCCATCTATGCCACTGCCACCAAGGTGGAGGGAAAAGGAATAGGGAGGAATGATGACAACACCAGATATTCATATGTGAGCAGGTGCCACCATTGTCACCAAGTTTGATAGAGAAAGCAAACTAGCAGCAAAAAAAAAAAAAAGAGAAAAGGGACAATTACAAAGTATAAAATCTGTAGCTTGGAGGCCAGATACGGCATTGCTTACTGGATGTGACTGGATAGTAGTGAAGCTGAAATGCTGCTATAAAGTTGCTAAAAGAATCCTAGGAAATGTTTCATTGAGTCTTGTGCTTCGTTTAGATAACTGTGAATCAATTAAAACTACTGATCAGAATTAAACACTGACAATGTCGGATTGAATACCGTTTGGATCAATCAAACAAAGATTTATTAATAAAAAGCCTTGAATGAAATCATAATTGGCAGCTGAATTATTTTCAAATCCTTCCAGATTTTCTGGGTTGAAAAAGCAGAATTTTGATTTTGCCTTTCTTTTCTGTTGGCCTCAACAGATGTTGATGATATTAAATTTAACATTTTTTTAAAAACTATTTCAGATGTATTTACATATTTTAATCATTATTTTAAGTGTTCAATTTAGTATTATTTTGAAGGATTTTATTTGTTGCACTTTTGACGTAAGTTTTTTCCTTTGCTTTTTATTACAAAAATATATAGAATATTTTTATTACAAATTACAATAAAAGAAAAGAAAATCACTTGTTAAAACTATTAATAACCGACAATGATTCATCTAAATATAATTGTTTTTAAGATTTATATTTCACAGATGGATGTGCATATGGTGTAGTGATTATAGACATGAAAATTGGGAGTGGCTGAGATCAAATTTCAACCAAAGTCATTGCATTCACTTTTCTATAAATACTCTTTTAATGGTATGATTCCATCTATCCCCTCAAATATGGATTAATAGCAAGGTAGACTGGGATTTCTGAGGTTAGCAACTAGTTTACGAGATAGACAACTCTGAATTCAAATATAGTTGGTCATGTGGCTAACAATTCCAATATGTAAAAACCTAGCATGGTGAGGCTGTAGCTCTATAGTTTACAGGCATGACTGCAGAACTTATACATATCTATTTTGCTTTTAATTGCATTTTTATATATATATATATATATAGAGAGAGAGAGATAGATATACACTAATTCACTAAAAATCAGTATAGCATAATGATAAAAGGCCCCAAACTTAATGAAAACAAAGTTTTATCATCAAAATGTTTCTATTATTATTAAGAGGAAAGAAAGAACAAAATATTTTTTAATTATTTTAAAAAGTTTTTTCCTTCTTTCTAACACATTCTAAATTTGGGTCAAAAATCTTGTTTTGTTTTTTTTGTCAACTTTGTACTCTTTGTGGTAATGGCCATTTTAGTGTAGCAGTTTCTGGAGGAAACCCATTAATTTGGAAATTCTTGCAAAAATCACATAATTGTCTGATGTTAATGAAGCTTTCAGGTCTTATTCAAAAAATGAATGAATTTATTTTTAGAAAATCTTGCTAAAAATATATTTTTTTTTACATCTCTTACCCAACCATAACTTAATTTTATGAAATTTTCTAAAATTTCAAACAGTTTGCAAATTGTTTTATATTACTTATAAGCAGGACACCTTAGAGAAAGTAAATCAATTTTTTTTCACAATTTCTGCCAACTTTTGAAAAACCTGCTCCAAATCATAAGATAAAAACTGCAATAAAACTATCTAATTATCAGATTAGATAGGCTTTTATTTGCTTTTATAAATAATATACATTAAGGACATTATTATCTGAAGAAAAAAAACATTTTCAATGAATAAAGAATTTTTACAAGAATTGTTTGTATTTTTCTTTTAATTTTTTAATTTTTCTTTAATTTTAAAAAATGCTTTAAAATTTTTCCAGAGTACGAGGTAGTTTATTAGGTTTTTAAGTGAAGACTATATTTACTAAGCAAAAATTAAAAGCTTAATACAAATCATGCAACCAAAACTTTTTACCATAACTAGAGATATTTTTTTTGTGTATATCAAAATGTTATATTTTTTTAGTATGCTATCTCGTAAGTAACATTATCGTTAAA
The DNA here is from genome assembly GCA_963932145.1 of Acanthosepion lycidas. NCBI lineage: Eukaryota > Metazoa > Mollusca > Cephalopoda > Sepiida > Sepiidae > Acanthosepion > Acanthosepion lycidas. The sequence goes on from OZ010613.1 coordinate 13,563,438, forward strand.
AGATCACGTTTTTCAAGGTTTGTCTCCACCTGTCAACACATTCAGCCATCAAACTATCGATGGAGATGTGAAAATAACAATATACCAAGGTCAAGAAATGTTTATCTAGAAAATTTTATGCTATAAGTAAGAGATATATGTTTCAGAACAGATTAATTTAACTTTAAATTTGCTAATTTTATGAAAGTAATGTTTCAGAAATGTACATCTTATTTTAGTGGGATTTTCAAAACCGAAAAATATGTCTATTTATATTTCTCAAAAAATGTTTAAAATAGCTGTTTTGATTGGTTTTTTGGAAGCATTGACTAAAAATCATTCAAATTTCTATTTGAAATACTCCACAGTATTGGGGGGGGAATTAGAAAATTTAATCCTTTAGCTTTCAATTGAAGCTGGAGGAAAGCTTCGAAAAGGATATTTCCTTTATGAAAAACACATTTAAACCTTAGGTATACCGAATTTTTGGAGGTACCTAACTCACACACATTTTAGTTATCACATATATTTTATGATGAGTACATAGCTGAGTGGTTAGAACATTAGAAGCCCAACAATGTGGCCCAGGCTCAAATCTCACCACTGTTGATTTATCAAAGGGGTAACTTCTTGATTTTATCAAACTGGTGGCACAATCCCTGGTATATGTCACAGGTTGACACCTTGTGTGTAAATTGAGTAGACAAAACTATTCAGAAATTGTTGATTGTTACACTAGTACAAAGTTACTAGTAATCATACCAAGAGTTTAAGCATACTGGTCTTCAATTACTGCTTACACCAGATTATGTGTTCTCTCCTAGAAACTGTAACTAATTGGCTCAGGCTCAAATCTCACCTATTATTGCACTGGAATTTCTAAATTGTTGTCTTCATTTAATTCAAACTTTATATTGTTTGTTTTCATCTAATTGTTAGTGGATTTCCATTGAATATTCAATCTAAAACTTCAAAAAGTTCAGAATAACCAAATACAGTGAACTACATATGATATATAGGACTGCCTTAACTGGCAATATATATATATATATATATATATCTTTAAGTGTTTATCTTGTATTTAATCAGCTTAATGCATCTTATTGATTTTTTAAAAAAAGTATGCTGATAAACAAATGACTAGGGAAAGGCATGAAAATAATGATCAATTTGTGTCATGAATAAATGTAAATTCTGTCTCACCTAAATTGAAATCCAGCACAGAAGAAATGACACTTTCCTCTGCCTCCAATTTTTGGTTAGAAGGCATTTTCTGAAATTAAATCAGACAAAAATCAAATATTATTTAAAAACAATCTATCTGATAAAAAACTTATTAAATCATGGAACACAGCTGGCTGGTAGACAGGCCAGAGCTACATATATATTTTTAAATCAACAACTTTTCTACATCCTTGACAATTTGACCATTAACTATGATTTAACCTGGACCCTTTTGACTAATCAAAGCAAATCAGATATAGATATCTCAAGTTGAGGATATATGTTTTCAATCAAGCCAGAAACTGTTGAAAGGGGTTGTAAATACACCTACTGCCCTGCTCCCCCAAGGTTGACAAGAAGTATCTACAGGATTTACTGAATGACATTTTTCCAAGAGGTAGAAGACATGATTAATTTAACAAATGTAGAATGAAATACATTTTATTACCAGGACATTTGCAATAATTAAACCATTTATGGGCTCCTTAAAAAAACAAATACGTTGGCAACAAAAACAGTTCAGAAGAGAAACAATGGACCCTGAGCTATTACCAATCACAATAAATGGATATTCCCTCAGGGAGGCTCCATACATTGAGCAGCTATTGGGTCTTAAACTCAAGGCAGGCCTCAAGTGGAACTCATACATATAATCTATCAGCAAATATACTGGAAAAGTAGTCAGCTCTCTGTACCACCCCAGTAATTATCTGACATATTGTACTATCCTCTAGCTTTACAAGAGCCAGATCAAAAGTACTGCTGCCATATATAGACCACAGTTGCCCAGTTTACACTTTCCAGTCTTACTAGAGATCAAAAGTTTCTACACATCCTTGTGGGTAACAAATTATTTTCCACCCTCCAAATCTATTCTCACAGACAAAACATTATGAACCTCTCACTGCTCTATATATGTTCCAACACACTACATTCCTTAGTTCCACCAATTCTAACCTTCATGGCCAAAACCTGACATTGTAGCAAACCACCCTCATTACCTTCATATTCCATTTGTGAGATTAAGTTCCACTCAAGCAGCTTCTTCCTGTAAACTGCTGTGTGTCAACCCCAATTCTTACTTTGTGAACTTTTTACCATGTTACTGTTGCTTTCCCTTATTACTGTTAATTTGCCGTGCATATATTGTTTGCTTGCTTTATATTATTTTTTGCCTTGTTCTTTTCTTTTTATTGTTTATTGTAAACTTCATCAATTATATTTGTTGGATAATTCTGATTTATTTTGTATTTGACCATGGCTACTCACTTCTTGAATCCTGGTTAACTCATTTTTCATTGGCAGACTTGTTCATTGTATGCCGATTGATTTTACACCATAGTGAAGTTAGCATTATACTTGCTTGAAAACCATGATATTAGAATATGTCATTTTTATGATGAATTGCAAGGACTTTTGAAGAATAATGAAGAGACAAGATGATATGGAAAAAGCAAAATAGGGAATGTCTTATTAAAGGTAAATCATGCAGTTGTCATTGGTTGATAAAATAACAGAAAACAATATACTTTGTTACTACCATGTACATTATTCTTGCAATGAAGAAACTTCTGAGATACAATGCACATTAATGTAAATGGCTACCAGTTAATTACTCTGAAATAGTCAAAGCATAGAATGTATAGTGGGGGTGACACAGACAAAAATGATCTGATGACATGACTCCAGAAAGGTAGATTTCAATGAAATGGTTGAATGACTTGTTGATGCAGATATATATATATGTAGGCTGCCTAGATAGTAATGAATTAACCAAGCCACAATTTCAATGTCAAAAGAGAATGGCCATAGTTTGGGAATGTAAGAATTATATAGAGTTCATTTGGTCTCAAAATGTAACCCAATCAGGTCATCAGCATCTGAACTGGTTCCTCTACCTGGATTTTCTAGTGATAAGGATGGTTAGACACCCAGTAGAATTCAAAAGACTTGTCAAACAGTTGCCAAACTTTCTTTTAGTGTCAATGATCATCTAGCACATTGGGGTAGACTGTTTAAAAAAAAAATGGATGAACAGACACATATGTACACGTTTCTTTATTATTATTATAGATGTTTGAACAGTAAACATAGACAAATGTGAAAATAAGTTCTGTAGTCTGTACATTAGTTTGTTTGCATACTGTAAGTAATATTTTATTTTAAACTTTTTCATTTTATTAATTTTGATTTTTTTTTATATTCCAACTTTAATTCTTCATAATTTTTGAAACCCTATTGCAGCACCTTTCTCATTACACTAGCAAAATGTGACATGTGTATTGGACAATTATTTGTTCTTGATAAATATCCCAATTGGAGGATGGGCTTGTGATCAGTTTAAAATCTGTAGAAGTTGATTAAGGTCTCTAGTAGTTTGCCAAAAAGAGGTAGAAGGTTAATAGGCCAATTGTTCAAAGAGTTCATTTGAGTTCTTAAAGACTGGAACGATAGAGGAATATTTCCAGCAAGCAGGAAAACTAGTGACAATCAGGCATTTATTGTATAGTTTAGAGAGAACAAGAGCTACTTTGAGAGTTACATTTCTTAAGGACTATTACAGAGATATTATAAGGTCCACATGCATTGTAGGCAACAAAATTAGAAATCATAGCAGAAACCAAGGAAGGTGTTATATATCACTCAACAAAGATTCTGTTCCATGAAGGAAGTCAGGCAAGGATTCTCCAGGTGAGTCAAGAGGAGAATTACAGGCAAAACAATCTACTTTAGCAGCAGAGGATATTAACAAATTGGGTGAAGAGAAGAGGAGAAAATTTACTCTTATTTAATAAACTATTATAGTAGTTATGAGAATCAAAGTTGTTAGAGGCTATACAGTATCTCATTCTACCAGTAAACAAAGACTTATCTCCTTTGAGAACATGTTTACATTTATTATGTACAGCCACAAATAGGCATGTATTGAGATAGGAACTGTCATGTTGGTATAACAGGGAAATAATTTATTTCTGTGGGTTATAATGGCTGAACAGTCTGGTGAGAACCATGGGAAAGATTTGGAGAAGGTACAAAAGCATAAATACTGGATTAGACCAAAGAAGAAACCTCACTGACAAAATTCTTAATAGAAAGGTTAAGAGTACCAATTCAATTGTCATTACAAAGTAAGTCACCAAGTGAATAATCTCAATCAATATACTGTTAAGAGAAGGAGCTTTTATGAATAGGATGTTCCTGTCTAATAGATGACTGAAATAAATTATCAAGAGATACTACAGTGTGATTTGAATTGCCAAAATGACAAGATGTAAGAAAGGAGGTAAAGAAAAAATCAAGTAAGGAAGTATGTTAAGCAGATTTATTTTGTTGACAGATTTGCTAATTATGGCTGATTTTTAGCAATTTTAATGATTTAAAAAGAACCATTGCATCAATTTAAATTCAGTTTGAAATAGAACAATGTATTTTGCCTATTGGAAATATTTCTCCTTTGAGAACATGTTTACATTTATTATGTACAGCCACAAATAGGCATGTATATAGCATGTATATGTAGAAGAGGGGTTATAAATACACCTACTGCACCCCATCCCAGAAGTGAACCAGAAGTAGTACAAGATTTCCTGAATAGCATTTTACCAGGATGCAAGACACATACCTAATCCCCTATGTAAAACAGACCTTGTGCCATATCCCATTACCGTAGAGGTGAGATAAATACCCACCTTTTTCTAATTTTCACTCCAAAACAGGAGGTTATGAATTTAACTGTTTACTTTTAATATTTTAACATTTTTATACTCATGTATATTGGCTTGATAAGATTCGATAATGGCATGTTGGGAAATTCTGTCTAAGTTAGTTTCTCTTTTAATAAGTGTGGCATTCATTAGATCAAAGTTATGATTGAATTTATTTCTATCTATAACAAATACATTTGATAAATTGTTGCGTATAAGGTCCTTTTGTGTTCATAGATACGTTTTTTTAAATTTCTGCAAGTTTCCCCAATGTATTGTGAAAAGCAGTTGTGACAATTTATTTTATATATACATGCTTCAGAATTATTATTGTTAGGAGTATTTTGGGTTCTGATTATATCCATAATAGTGTTGGATGTGGTTGTATTTTTTTTTGATGTTGTTAAGATTGTATAATTTTTTGAGGATATTAAGTACTATTATATGTCTGTTTTTATCTAGATTATATGTATGTGTATGTGTGGTATTCTGACTTTTACATCTAGTTACTTTGTTAATATAAATAATATTAAATAAATGTACCAATAAAAATTATCTGACAGTTTTGTATTCAACATACAATTTTAAACGAAAAGAAATAAAGAAAAAAAAAACCTTACTCAAAAGAAATAAAGGGAAAAAACTTTACTCACAGATTTGTTTTCAGCTTTCAAAACAGAAGATTTCCATTTTTGTCTCTCTTCACGCAGCAAATCCTGACAAAAATTGTAAAAAATGTTTGTGATTAGATTTTAATTTCTTGCAGAAATGAATGCAATGAGGGAGGTACTGCGACAGATTTATAATCCTTGAGACCAAATATTCCTCAATTTTTTTTTTGCACTCTGTCCAAAGACAGACACACAAGGGAGATATGTAATATCACCAGCCAACAAGAAGGTGGCAAGCTTGTTATTTGCAGACTAACATCCCCCACCCCTCAAGGACACAGCACATGGTAGTTTTTATGTGGGGCATCCATGACCACTGTAGCACTGATGCTGACATTCCACTGATGCCCTTTCTTTAGTGCAATGAGGGAGGTACTAAGACATGACAGAGAGAGGGTATAATGTAGCCTTTCATGCTCTTTATTTACTCACCCTATTTGAAAAAGTGGTGACATGTTGAAATTCTCAAAAGATACATGAGGCATTGTAGCATAGATTACCCTATCTTGTATGTCAGTGGACATTTCTCAGTTAGCATGGCAATCAGTGGTATAAAAGGAAGGATATAAACCATTTTGTTCACTTAGAAACAGGATATGGTAGGTAGAAGACATGTTCAGAATTTCCCAACCACCCAATAATTTGACATGTGAATATCCAATGTCTGCTCACATGCAAACCAGCATGAGCTGCAGATGTGGCTGGATAATGGATGGCTTCTTCCTTATCCTGAGAAGCAACTTGGCCCACCAAAGGGCCTGATTCAGTTGAAGCAAAATAAGAAAAAAGTGTGCCCTGTATTGAACTCTCATGAATTGAATGGACATGTTGATGCATACACAGACCATGCTGACACTTGCGCACAAAAACTGAGAGAGTGGTAAAAAAAAAAGATCCAGTGTTTCAGTCCTTGATCCCCAAAAAGCCTACCTACAAGTGCATGTGCACTGATCCTTGTAGCCATACCAAACTGATTATTGAGGAGAGAGGACACACATGGGCTTTGGACTCAAAGTGGCACCCTCTATCATGTGAGCCATTATAGATGCTGTATTATCGAAAGATGAGATTATCCAGCAAGCAACATTGGCATACATTGATAATATCTACATCAATGAGAATATAGTATTTTCAACCAGTGTGAAGCAACATCTGGTAAACTTTGGGCTGGTAAGCAAGGAAATGGAATGAACAAAGGACTGCACACAAGTGCTTCACTTGAAAATCTGGGAGAAGTGATGGGAAAAAGGTCCCCAGCATGACTCAACGTAGTTTGTTCTCACTGTGCAGAAAACTGATTGGGTACTTTCCAATAGATGGATGGCTTAGAGTAACAGCAGAATTCATTAAGAGGTGAGCAGCAGCAGCAGGGAAGATAAAGTGGATGATGCTCCTTTAACCACAATGATAAAAGTCATTGTAAGAGTGCACCAAGAGAACCCTTTGTGAGGCAAATGGTGTGTTGATGGGCCCAAGATTAATATGTGGATTGATGAAAGCACTCTGGATATTGGAGGCTCACTGGAGCATAATGAACCAACTGTGGAAGATGCAAGCTGGTTGCCCAAAGAGAAAGATGTACAGCATATAAATTTTTTTAAAAAGATGTCAATATGGCATTGATGTGGGGAAACAACAGTGTTGAACATTTTCACTGACTGCTTGTGCATACAAATGGATCATGGACACCCTCACAGGACAGGCCAGGATATGTATGAAAGTCGCAAGCAAAATGTTTGTCAGATGATGGCTCAGTATGCTCAAAAAGCTGGACGAAGAGTACAAATTTTTGGCGGATATAACCAAGCTCAAAGTCTGATGGGAGTGCCACAGTAATGGATTGATTTGATCAAAAAAAAGTAGCTTAGCTCCAAAACTACATTTGTGCTGCATTAATGAACAAGTCAATAGATGAAATGGTCATCCTCGTGTAAGGTGGATGTACTTTGTCAGGAAGGTCAACTCCACAGTCTCTATGGCATCAGTGAAAGAAGTTGTGAAGAAATGCAAGGAGTGCCAGTCGATTTGGCTCGCCATCTGCATTTTGGATGAAAGGACAATTGGATGTCAGAGTGACAAGTGGTGCAGAATGGGACTGGGCATAACCCACTACAAAGGCAGAAACTATTTGTCACTCGTTGACTGCATTTTGTTAAGATGACAAGATGTGGAAATTATTATCAACCATTTGGAGGTTCAGTCAACCAGAGGAAAAGCTGCAATCATGCCACTACAAAGAAGCATGCAGCAACAAAGACCAGCCCCATATTGCCACATACATGATCATGAGATGAGCGGGGATTGTAGCGGAAATGAAATGCAGACAGAACTGCCAACCATTACTGATCTGGTCAAAGAGATGACATTTATTGTGGGAACCCTGGGACTTCTAGTTATGAAGAAAGTGTCTACCAGCTTACCCAGGAAACAGTTGGGACAGTGTTAGTTATTTATGTTTCCGGTGTCTCGGCTACATTCATCCTATAAGTGTGGTATTCCTGGGTAGATGTCTTGTTTGTGTCCTGCTCATTGTGATTCAGTATACAGCATCTTTAGTGTTTGATTTTGGTGCTGTTGATTTTTCTGATCCTCCACGTTAACAAATAGCCATCCAATAAGAAGAAAATACTTTAACCTTGTCTGTTACAATTCTTCAGAAACACTATTTATTATAGCAGAATTTCTTTTCAGCTGCCAGCTTTTCAATCAATTGAGGATTGTTGATAAATCTTAAAATGTTAAAACATTAAAATATGTAAAATGGTTTAAAAGAAGACATAAAATTTTCATCTCATAGAAAAAGCATTTACCTGTTTTTCATGCAAGTCTTTTTATGCTTCAACAAATTTTGAACAATCTTTTTTCATGAGAGTTGACTGAAAAGAAGGTCACTTAAAAGCAATTATACCATCTATATATTTTGACAATTTATTTCAATATGTCTGCCTCTTCAATCAATATTTAGAGTTTGTAACATTAGGAGGCTTTAAATAAAACTATTTCTCATCTTTGCCAAATGCTTTTTTATTTCATTCTTTTATTTTCAATGCTGATAAAAACAATGATTTAAAAAAATATATTCCAACTTGAAACCTTAGATATTTTCCATTCCAAAACTATGTTTGAGATCAATGTATTTTTAAGTGGGGAAATTATAAATAAAATGCTATGTGATAATTAGGAACATATTTCAATACAATCAACTGGAATGTTTTTTGTATGTTTCCTAAAAATATTGCATATACTTTACTTACATAAGACAATTTAGTCAGTGGTTTTTCTGTTTTCATTTCTCGTCTCATGCGAATCTCAAGTCGAATTTTTTCAATGTTACGAATTTCTTGCTCTGCTTCTGTATCCTCTTCATCATCATGTTTGCATGAGTCAACTGCAAAAAATGGCAAAGTACGTTGAATATGAAAAACTTTCATTTTGTTTCATTAGGCTGGTCGATTTTATATGTTAGGTTATTAAATGATGGATATTACATATAAAAGTTAATATCAATGGTAAATCAGAGTAGACTCATTAACCTTTTCATTTTAGGAGTTAAACAAGCAGTTAATGATAATATGAGATATTAATATATCTAAGGATTTTATATATTTAATAGAAATGAGGATTTTACTTCCTTTTATACAAACAATTGGTAACATTTTCTATCATCCAAAGCAAATCTCAAGTGCCACTCAATGTTGAGGGCTACAGCCAAAATTGCAATAGATTTATATGATGTATTTGAGTAATTGTAAAGGCAAGAGAAATACAGGAAAGTAGAGAGTGTGGGAATTAGTAGACAAATTCTTGTAATGAAGTGAGACCAAGCGGTGGTCATGGTCACCATTTGTATTTCCATCATCACGCAAGTGCAAGAGAAAGACTTTAAAAAAAAACTGTTGTTGATTTACATGTGCAAGCTTGTAACTGATATAAACAAAGAGCATTTTTGCCGAATCATTGTGACCATATCAGACTGTGGTATTCAAAGGCCAAAGGTATTTCCTCATGCAGCTTTTGGTTTGGGTCTGAATGTGGTGCCACTCATCATGAAATCTATTGTTAGTGAAGCAGAGTAATCCCGTGAAGGGAGAGTGGTGCACTACCAGCCAGGAAAGCAATTTATGGGTTGACAAGGCTACCTTGCTATGGGGATTTGGTTGGAAGATAACAGAACAGTGATTGAGGATGTATGCTGATTGCATCCAGACAACAACACCCAGCATATCAATTTCACCAAGCTCGATACAATGGTGAAGAGTATCAACCCTGCTCTTCAATGGTAAGTGCATATCCTGCATAATGTCCATTCAGCAGGATGCACAGAGGATCTGCTTGACATGCTCCAGCAGAACGGCCACAAAAGTGCATATCAAGCCTTGTTTTGGTATACCACCAAACAGAACTGAGAGTGTAGCCTTGCCAGAAAAACATCAAGAGATTTTCCAGGGTATAAATGTTGTGCCACAAATTGTTCAAACATGTCAGCACCAAAGGCTGGATATAGGGCATCCTTTATGCAGCAAAAGTCAATTTTTTCTTTCTTCACAGTTGCTGATACAATGTGTATGCACTACCCATTAGATGCATCGGGATTACAAACTCAATCCTTTTCATCATGCACAGCCAACATATCAATTCCGCCTTCTCTATCCATTCAAGAATGGATTGTTCATGATCAGAGTCATCAAATTCCACTTTTAGTTTTGGGTCAAATTGATTAGTCATGGGACTGAAATAGCTTGTAGTAATATATTTGTGGTAATCCATTTAACTTTCCTTACTGATATGTCTTTGTCCTTGAACCTCACAGCTGGCCTATTGAAATGTATTCCTCGTTTTCTGTAATCCATCTCATTTTTCATGCCCACCTACAAGCTTTTAATTAGTCCTAAGGCACTAGTTAATTTACATGACCGTGGCAATTTTGTGCCCCTTTTATTGGGGACATTGGTCATGTCCATTACAACCTGGCATTTGCCAGAAGGTACAAAAGCATCAATGTCAGCTTTTGATCAGAATTATTAGGAATCTTTTTTATTTTAAGGGAATTATTCATATATATATATATGTGTGTGTGTGTGCGTGTACAAATATATAGATAAATAGGAAAGAACCATTAGGTTAATAATCTGAAGTTCTTTAGTATTTTTGTCTTTATTTTTAAAAAACAGTGCTCAATACATAAGTAGAGCCTATACACACACACACACACACACACACACACACACACACATCAAACATGACGGGAAAGTCCAGCATATTTACTATAAAAGACAGTCGTTGGACAGTTGTGGCTGAGGTATAAAATCAAGCTAAAATGTAACCTCTCAGCTCTCAATGTGCCACATACTAATTTTGAATTAGTTGCCCTGAATAGAAAGAAAAATATTGAAAAATAATAATAAAAATATAAAATATTTCTGAATAGAAATATATATAATATATATATATATATATATGTATATACCCAAGTAATTAATATGACGTTTCCAAGTTTCCATAAATTCCTCTTTTTTCTCTTCTTTTGCAATCTCATCTTCTTTGTCGCTGTCTTCATCTTCAGTACCTTCAAGGACAATTCTGTAATTAATTAGGCACCTGCGATTATCGTATATTACGTATTCATTAAAACCATCCATATTTCCCTGAAAAATTAAAAAAAAGGTTTCTTATATATTATAAAACAAATAATATCAGGAATGAAAATCCCTTCTCCTTAAATATTGATAAATTCTATAAAAATATAAACACATGATGCCAACATATTCAGCAACATGGTGACACTACATAGGATCACATTACATTCAAAGTAATATGTCAGTTTTAAGTGTGGTCAAATGAAAGTAAACACTTAATCGAGTCATACAATTTATATGTATGTATGATTTAATGATGAAAACATACAAAAAATTCACTAGTTAGCCTCAATGGTTTGTAAGTACCAATACAAGTGGGATGAGTTCCTTGTTTGACTAAAAAAGAAATATCATTTGTCATCCAACTTGGCAGTTTCTCTTCAAACAACATTTAAAAGAAAAAAAATAAAGAGGGAACTTAAAAAAACAAAATTAAAAATATCTTGGTTGCTCCAGCAGAACGGCCACAAAAGTGCATATCAAGCCTTGTTTTGGTATACCACCAAACAGAACTGAGAGTGTAGCCTTGCCAGAAAAACATCAAGAGATTTTCCAGGGTATTAACAGACCTTTGTCTTCTATATGCCATTTCTCTTTCTTGTCCTTTGTAACTACTAATAAATTTTGTCTTTTCATTATCTCTTCTAAACCTTGTTCCGACATCCATTTATATAAGCTCACTAGGTAGGTCATGTGCCATTTTATGATGTCCCTTTTGCCCTCAATCACTCCAGTCAGTATCAAATTTTCTAAACCCTCTTTCCTCATTATCTGCCCTAGAAACTATCTCTTGCTAATGTTAAGTATAAGTGTCCTTTTTGTTTCCACTTTCACTAAAATTCTGTTGTTGCTCACATGTTCAGTCCATGGTATTCTCAGTATCCTTCTGTAGAACCACATTTCCATGGCTTTAAGTATGTTCTTCATTTTTAAGGAAATTGTCCAGCATTCACTGACATATAGGAGCATTGATATTACATAACACTTCAATACTTCTTTTGTTTTTAATGAAATTTTTTTTCTTAATATGTTGCTTAGTTCTTGGAATATATTTGTCGCTATCTCAATGTACTTTCAGATTTTAATGTTGTACTTTGATAAAACACTTCCCAGATATTTAAATTGCTGTAGTTTGATTTTGGTATCACCAATTTTCATACTTTTCATCCCTTTCGCTAACAACCATTCATTCCGTTTTTCTGCAATTAATATTTATTCTTTTCTTCTATAGGAGTTCTTGTACCTACCATAATTCATTTTTGTTTTATTAATATTCCTTTAATCTTAATTTTAGATGCTTTTTATCACAACTACTCAAAGTGTCAGTCATCATTATATATTTAGTACTCTTGTGTACTAGATACAAGTACCAGTATGGTTAAATTATTTACTTCAATCATCCACCTTAGCATGGAACTTATTTAGAATGGCATCTTTATTATTTCCTGATACGATTATCCAAAATATGGTATGTTGATTAAACTTGTATAAAACTTCCCAAAAGTATTACTCTTCCAGACAAAACTTGTATTTCATACAAATAATATCACCCAAATTTTATTTTACCATTTATTTAATTTCTCTCTTTTATTTCATCTCTTCTTTTTATAAATTCCTTTAAAACAATAAACATTCAAAATATAATATCCAGTTTCTAATTTGCAGCAAAATTTTTGATCAACTGCTTCTAAGAGAACAAATCTTGTTTAAGAAACACATGTATTGCAAGAAAGTTCTTCTTCAAGATGTGGGATCTCCAAACTTCATGTCCTTTGTAACTAAGAGCTATAAAGGACTTAAACAGAGATTAGGAGAGATAGCAGAAAGACAAAATTTACTGTCTTCTTGCTTTAAAAATATTTTCCAACCAAGTATGTTCAAAAGTGCATTATTTAAAACCATTTAACATATAGGCCTACGGTCATTTTTAAGTCAAAATAAACGCGAAAAGTGATTAAACAACAAATTACTTTGACAGAATCATAATAGTCTCCATTTTCTTTTTCAGGTTCTTGTTTTAGTTCAGGATCTGCTTTTCCATTGGGGTACTCCTATGAAAAACAAAAATAAAACATTCCATTATTTTTCATATGCAAATAAAATTTTTGATACCTACTCTTTTCGGTTTTATGCAACTTAAATTTCCAGGGTCTCTAATGTAATCGATCCTGACCAGTCATATCAACTTTCTCACCAACATGACATAGATTCCCTCTGTCTTTTCTGCAAATATTTTCAAGGCAACAGTTCTGAGGAGCTTTTTTGCTTGTGTCCTGATTACATGAATTTAAATGTGCTACTTGATTGGCAACTAGGTCCCACTGTTTTACTGTTCAACTAGCTAAATGTTACAGTTCCTTTTCTCACACTTTCCACCTGTGGAACTCCCTTTGAACTTCTTACTTCCCTGATAACTATAATTTTCAAAAATTTAAATGCAATGTCAATCACCATCTTATGTCATCTGGAACCCTGTTCCATTTTTGCCCTTTCTTTAATCATTCCCAATCTCATTCTCTTTCATTTCCTGTAAGCCCCTGCATTCTAGTGGCATTATCACCTTGTTTGGGGTGAAAAAAAAAAGAAAAAAAAGGTAATGTTTATTGATGTAAACAAACTGTGAGATATTTCTGCTCTCCACTAAAAAAAAAAAAAACAAAGAATATCCATATTATTTTGTCTGTAAAGCAAAAGGAGCAAACAATGACACTATGATAATATCTTGTTTTTGACAACACATCTTCAACACTGTTAGGTTAATTTCACATGTTAATAGAATCAAACGATGAGAATTTTAATTTTCATAGTTTTGAATGATGATGTTGAACCTAGAAAGAAAATAAATTTAAATTGTTGGCTAAGTTTAAACTTTTTGTCTACAAAAAAACATTTTAGGTTTTTTTGCAGACAAAACAGTGTGGATGATTTTTCTTTGACACCTCTACTATTGTATACACCTTAAACTACCTCAGCTATCTTTGTTGTTTTAAAAAGCAATGATTAGAATTTCAATAAGACCCAAACCTATGGAGGTGTAGCTGGGACTGTAGTCTGCTGTCTTTGGTCAGGATCGATCCTGGTATCAGAAAACAAGCCGTCAGCCCACACTCATCAGTTGTTGGTGGCGTTTGACACTGCAGCTGGTTTTTAAGTTGACCTCTTCAACTATGACCTCTCTTACCCACGTTAGAGGGTCAAGTTGAATTATCACTGGGGTATCTCAACCAAGCTAAACCAAGGAGTTGAATATACACACAAAATTGAAAATAAAATAAACAATGCTGAAATAATATTTACAGTTCTTTTTTCGTTTTCTTTCTTTTCCCAACCCATTTCTAATATTTGACGATGACACTATGATAATATCTTGTTTTTGACAACACATCTTCAATACTGTTAGGTTAATTTCACATGTTAATAGAATCAAACGATGAGAATTTTAATTTTCATAGTTTTGAATGATGATGTTGAACCCAGAAAGAAAATAAATTTGAATTGTTAGCAAAGTTTAAACTTCTTGTCTGCAAAAAAACATTTTTTGCAGACAAAACAGTGTGTCAAAAGGATGATTTTTCTTTGACACCACTACTATTGTATACACCCTAAACTACCTCAGCAATCTTTATTGTTTTAAAAAGCAATGATCAGAATTTTAATAAAACCTAAACCTATGAAAGTAAATTTATACATTTACTTTCTTCTTGAGAATTAACAACAAAGATATTAAACACTATTTACTTATTGTTTATTTACAAGATTAATTTTATATTTACAACATTTTAAAAATATGTGAACCAACTGATACAATGAAATGTTTATCATTTATCAATTTATAAAAAAATTAAACAGAAAACAATTTTTTATTCTTAAATTTATAAACATTTACTTAATTATAAAAATGAGTGAATGAAATATAATGAAATCTTTATTATTTACCTTTTTATAAAGTTCAAATCAATTGGTAATTAGCCAATGTTTTACCACCTATTTCAAACAACTGTATTTGACAGTTTCACCAATTGCTTTAGTCATACAAATAATATCACCCAAATTTTATTTTACCATTTATTTAATTTCTCTCTTTTATTTCATCTCTTCTTTTTATAAATTCCTTTAAAACAATAAACATTCAAAATATAATATCCAGTTTCTAATTTGCAGCATAATTTTTGATCAACTGCTTCTAAGAGAACAAATCTTGTTTAAGAAACACATGTGCTTCAAGAAAGTTCTTCTTCAAGATGTGGGATCTCCAAATTTCCTTTCCTTTGTAACTAAGAGCTACAAAGGACTTAAACAGAGATTAGGAGAGATAGCTTTTTAAAACAACTACTCAAAGTGTCTACACTCAATATAAAAATCAGTGAACCAACAATAATGAAATCTTTATTATTTACCTTTTTATAAAGTTTAAATCAATTGGCAATTAGCCAATGTTTTACCAAGTATTTCAACAAATGTATTTGCCAGTTTCACCAATTGCTTTAGCCAAGGTACTTAATGTTCACTCTTCATTTAAGATTTCTTCGTCAATTAGCACTTAGCTGGCAATAAATAATCTATTAGCAGATTTTCTAGTGATATTTAGAAAAATTAGCAACAATTTAAAAAGTTTCCAAAATTGTTTTTCAAAACAAAAAAAAAAAATGGAATAGAAAAGCAATATAGTAGAAATTAACATATAATTGCTTCAGTTTCAAGCGTTGGATTTCTTTTCATCAGGCAAACTTGATCCGAGATCAGAATCATTAAAAAACTGAGAAATTAATACAAAATATAATCTGAGATTTATAATAATTTGAGGAGAAAATGTATAAAGTCTGTTTATTTAAATTTTCTTATTCTATAGTTCAGAAAAAAAAAAAAAACTTGTTTTCATAGTTATTTATTAATAAAATGGTAAATAAAAGATATTTATTATTGTAGCTGGTTATAATTTTTGTAATTTTGTAAAAATTGAATAAATATTTTAATAAAAAGATTTCTTTTCAAATTTATTTCTTTATAAAATTATAAAGAATAAATCTTTATAAAAGCTAAATAATAAATATCAAATTATACTTGGTTCCCATATTTTTAAAACCTTGTAAATAGTTTGCTGTATTTCAAAACTAATTTAAATTGACTTTTAGCTAAAATGGCTTTTTATTGCAATGTAATTGTCTGTATTAAAAAATCTTCCAAAACTAAAATATACTTTCAGAAACTTTATTTGAGGAATATTAATTTAAGTATAATTAATCTGATTCGAGACAAATATTATTTACTTTAAGTTTAAAATATTGCAGAAATACATTTTTAACAGAATGGTAGCTGTTATAAGCAATTAAAGGTACTTGAATGTGTATCGTTTGCCTTTTAGAGAGAAAGCAGACACTGTTTTAGGCTTTTGGTTAATTTTTTGGATTTTGAAAATATTTTTGATAACATTTCAATTTGTGGGAAAATATTCCCCATATTCTGTTTTAGTGAATTTTAGATACTTTGACTTTAAATTTACTATAGTCATCACTCTTATTTTCTGATAATGTCTGGTATGGATGACTGTAACTACAAAAATTGGCACATTTATACAGAACAAAGAAATTGAAAATTCTTTTTAAAATATTTGTGTTTGATGAATTGTACTAAGCATTTTCATTTACAATTAATAGTTTTACTTAATAATCATATCAGCTAAAAGGGTGAAATTAATACAGAATTTTAAAAGATTTATAACTTAATAAATTATCTAATTCAAATTTTAAGTTTAAAAAATGAAAAATTCTTGTAAAATTTCATTACTCATTGAAAAATTTTTTCTTCTTAACAAAGTTTCCAAAATATTTTCATTCATTTGTGAATAAGTCTGAAAATTTCATTAAAATCTGACAATTTTTGCAAGAATTTCCAAAACAATGTGTTTTTTACTGCAAAAAAGACGCTAGCTTTCCTAATAGTAACTTTGGCCCAGCCGTTTATGCAAAAAAAAACAAAATTTTGAAAATGCTAGAAAGGACTGTGGTTGGGGAACTGAAGGAAAAAAACAAATAAAGAGAAAAAGAATGACTTAATGAAAGAACAAAGACTTCAGACATTTTGAATGAATATTTTGAATTTTTCAAATGTAAAGAAATCCAAAGAAATAAAAAATAAAAAAAGAAAGAAAATATGGCCACTCATAGGGTGAATATTTAAGAACATTACATTCTTGTAAATATGAGATTTTGCTAGTAAGATACAAATTTCCAATTGTTGAAAGAATATAAAAATCACATTACTGCTGAGGAAAGGGAGAATTGTTTAAGATCCTACGATCATTGCATAGTCGAGTGTGAGTTTTCTGCAGTGGACAAATTGTAAAAGCATGAGAGATAGAAAAAAAGAAAGATTTATTGTTGTCAAAACAAACATCAAGGAACTGACAAGAAAGTAAAAATTGATTCTCTCACAAATTTTTTAATCCTTGTAGTTTGAGTGTGATCTCAAACTACAAGGATTAGAAAATTTAATTACATAATAAAAATATACTTTGGTCTTTCCTTGGAATCTCTAAGAAAATGGCAGAATTACCTACTAATTTACTATCTTAAATTAATAACAGATCAAGTCACTGGTACTTATTATCAGCAATAAAGTATAAGTAAAGTAAAAAAATAAGAAAATAGCTAAGTGACAGATGGAAGTAAATATCCAAAACCAAAATATTATTTTGATCTAAAACTTTTTAATATAGGCATATAGATTTTTGCAAAACATAAACAATGGTACCAAATTTATTTTGGTAGCTCAATTAGTCACTGAGTTTGTTGGAAATTAGAAAATTTGCTGTCTTATGTGCTTTTGGTCTAGATGCCAATTTTGAATAGTGTCGAACTGAAAATGCAGGCTTCAAACAAGTGAAGAATCCTTACAAATGTAATGTCATTTTCTGGTAAATAAATATTAATACTAATAGAAGCAATAATTGTTTGATCAAACCAGCTTAAACAATAGGCAAAATCCCATTACCCCTCCCCTTTGAAAAGAGTGCAAAAATGACATGGAATGGTAACTTTGACTGTTCAGAGTTTCATTTCAGCAGATAATGCATTGAAACTTCTTAATATGATTCATAACACATTAGAGATCAAGCTAAACTTTTAATAGTAAATCAATAAAAAAAAACTCATATTTGGACCATATAAAAACAGATGGAAACAATTTGATAATAGGGCAAAACAGGGTAAAGAAAAAAAAAGAGTCAAAAGTATACATCACTAAAGTTACTCTAAAGAAATATCCATTGAAGGTACAAGCTTGGAACTTTGCAACTTTACTAGTTTTTGGATGAGAAATTAAAAAAAATACTTGTCTTCTCTGTAATATCAAAACTTGTTGTCATAGATACATTTTAACATTTAAATGACAGACAACAAAATTTAGAAATTTGTTATACAAAAAGAAATCATAAGTTGTTTTTTTTTTCAAGCAAATTTTTATTGTAAAGCAAAAAATATTTTTATCTCAATTGACAGAACATATTTTCTCGGCAGATTTAATGGTCCTTCTGCAGTTCCTCTTCCTCTTTAGTGATTTACAGCCAGTAATTCTTTATAGGCTTTTGCTATAGTACACATGTTTCCAGAACATTCCAAATCCTACCATCATTTGAAATTGGCATTACATCAAAGTCCAATCTATAAAAAAAATGTTGATGCCACCGGTGCAATATCATCTGACAAAAGCCATCAAAAATAATCATTTCTACCTTTGGTTGGAGCTAAAAATTTTATTACAGCACTGGATGGCGATAAAACATCAATGACTTGACTAATATAAAAGTTGGTATAATAGTATACAGCAACTCATTGTCCTTGGCACTTATATGTGAAAATAATTTGAGATGGTTCTTCATCACAACTGCTGGGGTTATTTGAATGCTCGGCAGATTCACTGAGTGACTTTTCTTCCTTTTTTTGTGGCTTTAGAGAGGGAGATGAATCAACTGGTTTTATTATTGTCAAGTAATCACAGAGATCAGCTTTCAGCTGAACTTTATTTCCACTGGTGTTGATTTTGATATCTAAGACAACCTTGAAATATCTCAGTTGGTCTTCCGAGCCAATTCCTGAAACCAGTTGTATCCCTTTAACAGAATTCACAGGACCACCATGCTTGATAAAAGAGTTGATGATTCTCTGTTTCTTAGCAGCAGATTGATAGTCTTTTTCCTTCTTTTGCCTTTCATTTGCTGTAATTATTTCTTGGATACAGAGTTTCACAAGGACTTCTTGTTGCATGTGTCTTTGTCACAGATGTTTTGCATGTTTCCTTGAGATGTTAAGAATGGATTGCCGCTCAGTTGATGATATTTCTTTAAGCCAAAGGTTGATCAATTGTGTAGCGATGCATGTCGTTGTTTTTGCATAGTAAAATCTAAATCCCTAAAGGCATGCTCACCTGACAGATTTGTTAGAGGGCAGCTCTTCAAGGCAGCTCTTGTCTCCTGATCCACATCTCTTCCAAAAAGTCATGCAACTGATGCTTAGTGACAATAAGGAACTTTGAGGTCCTTGAGACAAACCCAAAGAGATGCATTACCTTCCTCAAATAATTCACCACCAAATGCAGTGGTTCGAATCGGCCTTCCTGTAGCTGATTCTGAAGATGAAGTCCAATTTTTAAATTGGGTTGAAGAATCCCTTCCAAGAGCACTGCCAGAACTGTACATACTTTTCTCTTATGTCTTTTGGTGCAGGCTCACAAGAACTAGATAAGCCTAGTAAAAAAATGAGCATTGCAATAAAGAAAATGCGTATGAGTGTCAGGTAGCTGATCAGTAAGAACCAAATTTCTTGTAACACTGCATGACTGCTGCCCAGTCAGTTATCAAACTCGTGATTTTCTCTAGAAGCTGCTTAAAAATATTATTCTTTTCCTCATCTGTAACTAGGCAGTACACATCACTCAACTCATCAAATAGATTGATGGTTGTAGAGAGCAGTGTGTTAGAATCCTCTGAAGCAACATCCGTAAACCCCAGACTGATCATAGTTTAAGATACTTTTCATTCCTATAAAGATGATCTATGGAAACTTCTAATACTGACTACCTTACACACCATGAGATCACTATGCATGGCAATGAATGCCACTCCACCCAAAAGATTTAATTCCCATAAAGATGTTCTATGGACACTTCCGTGGCTGAAACCATTATGGATGTTACAGCCAGGGACAGTGCTATCAAAATGCCACATATGCCAGAATAAATAAGAACCACAAACAGATAGAAAGTGAAACTGATAGAAGCTACTCCTCAATATGCCTTAATACGCTACCCTGATGGAAGGCAAGATACAGTTTCTCTTAGAGAAGTCACCACATGGGAAGTGGGTGGTAAACTAAGAGCATAGAATGTTAGCTCCTGACACTCTCACTAACAACTCCAGGGACTAATTACAATCTTCTAGCCCTAGATCGTTGTGGTATAAATCAAGTGCAAATGAGTGATCAATGTCACAAAGACAGGTCCATCCTACTACTGATAATACTAAGACTGAGGGTGAACTAAACTATCAGCAGAGAAAGCTGAAACGTAATAAGGTGAGACCCTCTAACATTGAATATCAGAAAAACAACAGCTTTGAAACCTCCTCCAAACCAGAGAAAGAAAATCCAGAAGATCCTGACAAAGTTGAACCACTGCAAAGGATCCACAAGATTCCCAGGCACCAAAAGGATTTTCTCCCGTATGAGTAAAATAATAATCAGGAAAGAAAAAAATGAACCTAACACATCTTACACATTTCAAATACTAATCAACCTGTATAAAGATTGTTTAACAACTAACGATTAGTTTAGCAGAATAAAGTTTCTAAAGTTGATATTCAGCCTTGTCTATTCATTAGAACATCCATTCACACAAACTTTTTATTAGATTATTCTGTTTCCTCTATTTCTCGTTTGTTCCGGTAGTCCTGAGAATTATAAATTTTCTAATCCACTTTCCTCATAATGTCTTCCATTTGTTTCTGCTTTTAAGTATAAATATCCTATTTCTCATTTACTTTAGAACTTTCTTATTTCTCACATGTTCTGTCTACAGAGTATTCTTTATAGAATCACAACTTTGTTGCTTCATGTCTCTTCTTCATCTGAAAGGAAATTGTCTGGCATTCACTGCCATGCTGGAAGGTAGATATGACATAGTACTTGATTCTTTATTTCTAATGAAATTTCACTTGTCTCTTAATACTTTGCTTTGTTTTCAGAAGGCATCTATTCTGATGTACTTTCAGATATCTGTGTCACTCATTTTTAGGCACCTCTACTAAATAATATCATCTAACTGGGAAAAAAAATTGATGCAGAATTTTAATTGATAAATTATAACTGAAATTTTTAAAAAATGAAAACAATTCCTGTAAAAATTCATTATTCATCGAAAAAATAGCGTCCTTAATAAATCTTATTTATAAAAGCAATTAAAAGCTTTTCTAATTAAATAATGTCAGTTTTATTGCATTTTTGTTTTATGATTTGGAGCAGATTTTCAGGAAATGAGCAATAGTTTGAAAGAGAAAAATTGATAATTTACATTCTCCAAGGAGTCCTGCTTTTAATTGATAAAAAAATCTGGAAAAGAAAATTTTTTGAAATTAAATAAGTTAGTTAGGGGTAACATAAGTAAAAATAAAATATTTTTTATCAAAATTTTCTAAAAACATATTTAAAACTTCATTTCATTCTTTTATGAATAAATCCTGTGTTGTGAAGTTGTAGTTAGCACTAATCAGCCGCTAGACTCGTACTTCTACCTCATTATTCCCAGTGACCACTTATATGAGTGTTCACTTATGCTTATGCAAATTATGCATACTAATTTGCTAGTATCACTACATCTCCCCGAACCTTAAGGGTTTTATTCCTCTCGTAGATCTTGTACTCCTTCTCATGCTATTTTCATCACTTTTCTCTATTTCTCTCTCTCCCGTATTTCTATCCCTGGGAGACCTAGACCTGTCCCACACTAGGCTGTAGTCATATGTGTTTTCTTGCATAATCTGGTCTTCATCCGAACTTTCAGATTCATTCTGGCCCTCTTCATCCTGCATTCCTTCGTCTTCTGAAGTTTCCTTCTGTACTGGTTGTTCTTTCAACTCGTTATCAGACGGAATTGAAGACATTTCTTCGTCATTTCGTTCTTCCTCTTCACCCTGGGTCCTTATTTGGTCTGCATGGGCTAACACACTATCACCATTTTCTCTATTTATTATGGCTGTATTATGGCCTTTTTGCATTATAAACTCGGCTCCTTCCGGATCTGCATCTTTGTTCTTTTTGTACCACATTTTTTCATTTGTAGAATACATCTTTAGCGGAGCTCTAATCTGTCTTCCCATTAAAGCTGATGGGCTTTCTAGTCTTCCCGCATGTGGTATCGTACGATAACTTAAAAGCAGCCTCAGTAGAAAAACTTCTACTTTTTCTTTTTGCTGAGAGCATGCTTTTAGCCCCTTTTTTACAGTCTGTACCATTCTTTCTGCTAATCCGTTTGATTGAGGGTGATATGGAGGTGTCTTATATGGTTTACACCCTATTTTTTCTAACCATACATTAAGTTCTTCCTCACAAAATTCTGGTGCGTTATCAGATACCAAGGTTTTTGGTACACCATTTCTGGAAAATATGACTCTTAGGATCTGCTTTATAGTAGAATTTTTCTTGTTTGTAACCCGGATTATTTCAGGCCAACCTGAAAAAGAATCTACTAGTATTAATAAGAGTCCCACTCCATTAATGTATGCATGATCCATATGCACACGACTCCATGGCTCCACTTCTTTGGGCCATGAATGTAATTTAGTTTGTGTAAAATTTCTTAATTTTTTACATTTTTTGCACCTTTTTACATATTCCTCGACATCTCTTAAATATCCAGGCCACCAAGCTTCTAATTTTATCCTTTTTTGTGTGGCCGCTACTCCACAGTGTATATCATCATGTACACTTTCTATTATCGGTTTTCTTTGTGTTTCTTGTGGAACTACCAGGTCCCCATTACAAATCACTCCATGTTCTATTGTTAATTTGTGTCATTTCTTTATAGGGTCTTTCCGCCCTAGAACAATTTCCCCACAAGTTTTTTCTTATTCTTGATACTATCCTACTTAGCACTGGATCATGTCTCGTTTCCATAGCCATTCTGTCTAAAGACAAAACATCAGTCTCTATCAAGTGTAGGAATGAATCTTCAAATTCTTCCTCTGTTTTATCTTTTGACTCCTTGTAGAACCTCAATCTTGATAGTGTGTCCACATGTGGAATTGAATTTCCTTTGACATACTCTATATCAAAGTCAAATGTCATCAATCTTATCACCCATTGTAGAATCCTTCATGTCATGACTTTGGGTAATTCTTTCCTTGGGTTAAATATAAACTCTAATGGTCTGTGATCACTTTTTAATAGAAATTTTTTTCCAATCAAAAATTGCCGGGCTCTGGTAGTTGTCCAAACAATAGCCAATGCTTCCTTCTCTATGTTGTAGAGGGTGCAAAGAAATCCCTCAAACAAATAATAAAAAGAAAATACACTACAAATAAAGTAAAATAAACTTTTGTTTATTTTTGTAAAAAAAAATATATAAGAATTATTTTTTTTGTACACAATGGAATTGTCCGTAAAGCTGTGATGTCAGCTTGTCGCTGTACTCCCTCTGGTCTGATGAGAGTTTCTATCTTCCTTATATCTGAATGATGAGGCTCCGGGGAGATTAAGAAATGGGTTTCTTATGTCGAGCCCTGATTGGTCAATAAATCATATTTTTGATCACGTGGTGTGCTTTCCACTACGTCCGAACTTTTGGGTGCGCTGTCCTTGTTTTTGACCCCACAGGGTATGGTAAGGAGAGAGTTCCCGCGCAATTGTATTTTTTTGGATACACATGGTGTGAATTAATTTTTATTGTGTGTATGTGTGTGTGGAAAGTAAAATAAGAAACAGCACAATGTTCGAGTAATTGAATTCAGTGTTCGTTAATCTTCTCGATAAATACATTATCGGATGTCCTTCTTGTGATAATATTCCCAATATTGAATGTTCACTTGCATCTGTAGAGAGTGTTATGTCCTTTTTTGGATCAAACATTTTCACTACAGGTTTCTTTGACATAATTTCTTTTAATCTTTCAAAAGCTTTTTGCTGTTCGTCTGACCACATAAATTCCACATTCTTTTTTCTTAAATTTGTCAAGTCCGTGTATTTTGGTAAGTATCGCCTGTAAAAATTTACCAATACCAAAAAAGACTCCAATTCTTTTTTATTTGTAGGTGTAGCTACTTTTAGTATTTTTTTCTATCAAGGCTTGGTCTGGTGATATACCTTCTTTTGAAATGGAATAACCTAAAATAGATATTTTGTTAGAATTGCTTACGCATTTTTTTTCATTTATCATCATTCCAGCATTTCTTAATCTATTCAAGACTAAGTCAGTTTTCTCTTTTAATTCCTTTTCATTAGTAGCTCCTATGCATATGTCGTCTTGGTAACAAATCATATTTTGTACATTTCCTAAAACCTGTTCAATGGCCCTTTGAAATATAGTGTTTGCGGTTTTTATTCCATATGGCATCCTTTTCCATCTTAGTAACCCTATTGGTGTATTTATCGTGGTTACTTCTTTGAAGTTTTCGTCTATTGGTATTTGGTGGTATGTCGTTCTTAAATCTATTTTTGAAAAAACGGTCATCCCTACCAGTGCATGTAATGCAAGTTCAACATTGGGTATGGGATATGATTCCAAGCATATCTTGTGATTTACTCCTATTTTATATTCTCCACAAATACGTAAATCACCATCTGTTTTCCTCAACACCACAATCGGTGATGCCCACTTCCTACCTCCAGGTGGAACATGTTCAAGAAGGTCTTGTTCTACTAATTTATGTAGTTTTGTCACTACTAACGGCAATAAATGTACTGGTAATTTTCATGCCTCATAATAAGAGGGGGAAACATTTTCTTTTACTTTTAAACTTGCTTCATAGCTTTTTAACTTTCCAGTTTTTTTCATTTTTATTTCATTAATTAACTTAGTAGAATTCATATTAAGCATGTCGTTTCCAATAAGCCCGTGGTTTTTTTTACAACTTGTAACAACTACAGGTATTATTTCAAATTTTTCTTTTAACTCTAATGAACCTTCAAAGTATCCTAATATTTTTATAACCGACCCATCAAATTGGCGGGGTTGTAAACTGCTTTTTCGTAAAGGTGGCTTACCAATGCGTTCCCCAAAATTTTTTGGTATGAGTGTTACTTCCCTCCTAGTATCCATTTGCATATCTAAATTGCAGTTATTAATTTTGACCTTTACTATAATGTCTTTTTTCTTATGTTCAATTCTTTTTAAAGTCTTATTTTTTAATGTAAAAACTTCCCTGTCGGTGTCGTTTTCTTCAATTCTTTCAACATTTTTCTTTTTTAATTTACACACTGCTTGAAAGTGGTTCTTTTTTAAGCAATTCTTACAAGTTTTTCCAAATGCTGGACACTTTTCCTTTTTAATTCCGTGTTCACGTCCACAATACGAACACTTTTTTATCTTCTTTAACATGTACGTATCAGTGAATATTTGTTCGCTGGCTTGACTTTTATGATGGTTGTATTTCTGTATTAGTTCTTGTTGCTGAATAAAGTCAATACATGTATTTAAAGACATATTTCCTATTTGTAATTGTTCCATTATTTTATATCGGTGTGATGCATTACAAATACCTTCAATTAATCTTAATTGAATCAAGTCCTCTTCAATAGTCTGTTCGTCTTGTCCAAGTTTTTCAAATTCACAATATCTACTCGCATTTCGTAGATGGTGTAGATATTTTATAATTGGTTCGTCAATTTCTTGTTTCATCGACATGAATTTCGTTCTTTCTGCCACTACCAGCCTTTTCTTGGGTCTCATATTTCTTCTTATAATCTGACTTATTTTTTCAAAAGTCGGGTCTTCCAAATTTGAGGGATATGGCATGGTGGAGACTTTCATTATTGCTTCGCGTCCAGCTGTAGCCAAAAATAAATCAGTAATTTAATTTTTGCCTCCCTTTTCCTTGTTGTCTTTCAACTTTTTTGTTCTCGCAGTGGCAGAGAAACAACGAATCCATGTATCCACAAAATCTGGATCTTCCAGAGACAATTGATATCCTATCGGCGATGCCATTGTTGTGAAGTTGTAGTTAGCACTAATCAGCCACTAGACTCGTACTTCTACCTCGTTATTCCCAGTGACCACTTATATGAGTGTTCACTTATGCTTATGCAAATTATGCATACTAATTTGCTAGTATCACTACATCTTGAATGTTCAACCAATGACAAATGAAATAAAAGCATAAGAAAAATGAAAAACAAAATCTTACTTTAATATCCCCAAGAATCACAGAACATTTGTAAATAGCACTTCCTTTGACATTATATAGATACTGTTCACATTTCCTCACATCATCACTGGAAGAGAAAAAAAATCATAAATTTCAATTAACACCTGAGAAAATACAAGGCTTGAGAGCCACTGAAAATAGAGGGTTACAGTTGAAATGACAAATGAGGTGTGTGATATGAATGGAAGAGAAAATGGAGATGTGGATAAGGAGGGTTGATAATGATTGACCCTTGAGGGAAGAAGACACATGGGAGTCTATCCCACAAAGTAGCAGTTCTTCAGAAAAAGTTGTTTGAGTCAAACTTCTTTCTTTCTCAGATTTGCAATATGTGGTGGGGGAATGAGGGTGATTCAACTATGTGGAAGTAACATGGAGTGTTCTAAGCATAAAGGACTGAAATGGTGTAACTAAAGAATGGAGTGCTCATCTGAACAACATTGAAACAGTGGGAAGAGGCTGCAGAATGGAATATAAATCTTCCTCCACAAAGTTTGCATAAATGATACTAAACTCTATCAAGGCTGGTAAGTGAGGATTTAGTAGATATGGCAGTAATGCTCCGTTTTCAGAAAAAAACTGATTCTCGTAAAAATAAAGCATAGCAGAAGGAGTTAGATACTTCTTGGAGCAAACAGAATGTACCAACTAGTTTTCCATTTTTTTAAAGTGTAGTGATTTGAGTTTCACTGGGTACCCATTTATACTAAAATAAGCCTTGTAAATATCTATAAAGATGGAAGACAGATGCTATTAACATATTGGGTAATGAGTGTAACAGTTGTTTTTGCTATGACTGCTGAGGCTGGTAAAATAGTGATGGAATAGTTGCTTTTAGTGGTTTAGCAAAGATTTCCAATTTAATTTCACCCTGAATTTCAACAGTAGGATGGTAGTGTAAATGCATACATCCCTTTCCTGCTTATCTCCTGGTCAGATATTTAGACTATGGCAGGTTTCCTTGAATTTTATTTCTTTCTTCTCTCTTTGCTGTAATATACCCACCAAAGAATATATTTCTTACTTTTTATTTTGTTTTTGTTCTGGTTTATTCACGATTAGAAATATTTTGATTCAATGAACAGTTTTTTTTTTTTTTTTAAATTTCATTATACTTTACCAGTTATTGGATCAATTCTTCAAATGGAGTTATCTCTCTTAGCACGATTTTTTCAACAACAATAGTTATTTCTTTCTTTTAAATAAAATAAGATAGGTACCTCCAAATATTCACTGAAAAAAGAGCATACCATGATGAAAAAAGGCTCTAAACTTGATAAAAACAAAGTCATTATTAAGAGGAAAGACCAAAGGATACTTTGATTATTTAATTAAAATTTTTACTCCTTTCTAGCAAATTTTGCTTTTCCTGCATCAGTGAAGGAAAGTGGGGTGGTGGTGGGGGGGGGGGGGGTGTCATGTTTTCAAAGATTACTTTTATTTCTTTTTGTGGTAACACATTGATTTGGAAATTCTTGCAAAAATCAAATAATTGTTGGATTTTAATGAAACTTTTAGGATTTATTCACAAGTGAATGAAATTATTTCAGAATTTTTTTAAAGAAAATTTTGGTAAAAATATTTTCTTTTTACATGTAACCCCAAAATAATTTTATGAAATTTCAAGCAATTAAAATTACACCCGCTTCATATTTATATTAGCTAAAAGCAGGACTTCTTAGAGAATTTAAATCTTTTTTTTTTATAGAACAGAAACACCATTTACCGAAATGAACTGTAAAACTAAGACATTATTTAATTAGAAAAGCTTTTAATTGCTTTTATAAACAACTTATACTAAGGTTACTCTTAGTGGTGCTTAAATATTATTTTCACTGTTCCCAATATTTTATGAATTTTGAAAAAATTGTTAGTTTTAGAAAATTTAAATAAATTTAAAAATCAAAATTAATCAAAATGCTTGCGCAATTATTTAATTCAATTACTGGTTTGATAATTAACATTCTAAATGTAGTGGATTGGTAAATAGTATTGTACCTATTTGCATATGTTAACTAAAAGTGATATAAAGTGTATAGTAAACTAAGAGACAGGAAAGAAGTTGACTACTGATCATGTGTCATATAAAAACAAAATACAATAAATATGGTGTCAATATGTTTAAGTCTCGCTTGAATGAACCAGAATTTGTCAGGAATTGGATCAAGTGCCTTGCAGCCCAGACTAGGGATAAAAAAATTGATAGATAACCAAGCAAGATGGGAAGAAAATGAAATAACTGACCTGTTTCTAGATTCAGCAGGTTGTGAAGCTATAATGAAAATTTCTGTAATGGCATACCCCAAAGAATTGGAGAGTTTGACTTACATTAAAAATTTCAGAAATTATAGAAATAAGTTTACAACGTAAATAGAAAATTGTCCTAGTGAAAAGAACAAAATTTCTGTCCATTAAACAGAAACAAAATTAATCAACTATGCAATATATTCACAAATTAAGAGAAGCTATAAGATTCTTCACATTTGAGAAACTTGGAACTCAAGATTTGACTATTAAGGATGAGTTGATTCAATTACAGTTGATTGAAGGTTTGGCTGATACATTTTGATGATAAGATATTGGAAGAATTACAATTGAATAATAGTATAGAAAAAGTGAAAAAAGAAAGAATTGATGGCATTTTTTCAAGAATTCTTTTGAAAAAAATTAAATTAAATGTCATGGTGTTCGAATGCAAGTGGATACAGGGAGTGAAGTCACTCTGATCCAAAGAAATTTCTGGGAGCATATGGGGAAACCAAACGTCATCTGAAAATGAGACAATTTAATGGATCTTTTATAAAAACTGTGGGATATTTCGATGGAATGCTTGAAACTCGTGAGCAATTTGAAATTATTCCTATTATAGCAGTGGAATGTAAAATAAATTCATGGATTACTAGGCATCTGCTAAAGGTGGATATATTGAAATTAATTATTAGGTTGGTGCAAAAATAATGACGTAATAATGTAATAGTAACATAAAATCAGAAAAAGTAAAAATGGAAGTGTTAAAGGTAGCAGTAAATGGGTCTCTCCTATAGTAGTCTTTCAAAAAACGGGCAGGGATTTAAAAGTATATGGTGATTTTGAAATAGGCATAAAAATATGCTCAATGTGACGTCCCCACCGGGTGTCGCTGTGCCAAATGTGACGTCCGCCTGTCTGCGTCCGTCGTGCTATCTTGTCCTGTGACGACCAACTGGCTTGGTATTGGTTGCGGCACCAAATGTGACGTTCTAACCTTTTGGTGATTAGGATGGGAATCTGGTTAGATTCGGTGTCAGCCTTGTCGTTCCCAGCTCGCCTGCAACGTCTGGTTACCGAAGTAACTGCTTTGATCTCCAGTCTACAACCTACATTGTGAATTGATCTTAGGCAGACGAAATCAATCAGTCGCCGGGCCGCAATGCAAGCTGAGTTCAAATAAGGGTGATATCGCACAGGTATATGTAAAAATAAAATAAAATAATAACTCGAAAAGTTCAAATGTGTTAAAAAAGGATAACAATATTTTATATCTGGTTGCTGAATATAGGACTACGTCTTCTTCCCAACCCGCTATATGGATTCGTGACACTTTGTGTTTGTTAGGCGAGTCTTAACATCTTAAGTTGTTTGTTCTTTTAAGAAACTGGTTCTTGGTGTGTCTTCAGACGATATTCGTAAAACTTGTATTGGTGGTGTGAGTCTAAGTCGTTCTTCAAAAATAAATTGTTCTTGATTAGAAGATGAGTTCAGAATTGCGTGAATCTTAGTCAGCTTCTGTGAGTTGGGTGCAACTTCAACTGCGAACTTAACTCAACTGCCTCTCAACTGGAACTCAAACTGAACTTCGCTCGCTGCAACTTTGCTCATATGGACGCCGACCAAAACTGGGGTGGGCTTGTTGGGGTTTGAGGTTCCTTGATAATTCCAAACCCACAATCCACTTCTTTGTTTTCGGTCAGGAAAATTTTATTATTTTCCATTTTTGGAAGTCTTCTCGTCCTCCCACCTTCTTCTGTTCTCATATTGGTATCTCACCATACCCTCAGAGGGTGTCAATGGGTTTCCCCTCTCTCTCACAGTGGCATCTCACACCTATCCCCTCAATGGGTGCCAACTGGCCTCACCTCCTGCTTCACATGATTACCTCTGCCTAACGCCCGTTACCATTCAGCCAATGGGCGCTCAGCGGTGTGGGTGTGGCCAGACTAGCCTTGGTTTAAAAAAATCTTGCTCAAAGAAAAAAAATTTTATCTTTTTTTTTCACTTTTCCTTTTCCTTCCTCTCTTTGAGGAGACCTCACACCCTAGACTCCTTATCTTTAACCGTATTACTTGGAATTCATCAATTAGCTTTTTGCCAGCATCAAGTGGGTGGCCATTTAGATGTATTTGCATTCTTGGTACCAATTTCTGATCCGATAAAACAATTTCGCCACCACAACCGGATTTCATATGGAATTCGTCAATGAGATTTCCGCCAATTATCAAGTCGGTGGTCAATTAGACGTTTTCGCATTCTGGCGTTATCTATTCCCGATAAAATAATTTCGCCACCATAGCCAGGTTTCGACACAAAACAGATGCCTTTTCTCTCAATGATTTCTACATATAGACAAAGGCTTAACCTTTCCTTCATGGTGGTCAGCGGACACTTTTGTTTTTGTAATTTCTGCGACACAGTTAATTTTTATCTATTTAGAATTCTGTCTCTGAGGCTATTTGGCCAACCTGGAATTTTCACCCGCCCCATAACATAAATCAGATTAAATCCAGTATCTTCCTTTCTCGACAATGGACATAAAATTCTTGCCACTCTTTCTTGTCAGAAAAATAACACCGCTTATTGTCCTTTTCGTGATGGCTTCTTATCACCTAAATTTAATTCTCGCCTATTTTCTTCTTTCTTTTTTAGCAAGCCAAATAGTGTCACATCAGACTCTTTTCCTATTCCAAAGATTAAAACCACTATGCAAAAATTATTGGGCATGAAATGTTTTGTAAGAAATGATTAATTAGAGATTGACAATAAATACAAGGAAATTGCTAAATTAAACACACCTATAGGATTATTAAGATGTACATTCTTTTGGAGTAAAAATGCCAAGTGGCATTTTTCAAAGACCAATGGAAAATGTATTAACTGACAAAATTATTCATTATTTATCAAGATGATATTTGCCTTTAGTGCTAGCACTGAAGACAAATTAAGACAAAAAACAGATGTCTTAAACAAGGGATGGGAATATATAGAGACAAATGTGAATTTGACTGAGATACAATATCATATTTCGGGTACCAAATTTCAAAAGGTGGCATTGCACCAAATCCAAAGTTAATTAAGAAATTTTCAGAGGTATCTGTACCTAATAATAAAAAATAATTAGATTCCTTTTTAGGATTTGTTAATTTTTATAATAGATACTACCAAAATGTAGTCACTTAGTAGAACCATTTGTTGAACTGCATGAAAAGAATAGTGAGTTCAAATGGACTCAAAGTAAAGCTTAGTGTTCAAAGATTTAAAAGAGATACTCGCAGAAAATCCAATTGTAACAATCTTTGATCCCAGAAAGGAGGTTATGTTAACCATATATGCGAGTGAGTGAGCTGTGTCAGCAATTTTATCGCAAGAAGGCAATCTAATAATGTACCTTTCAGGAAGATTGATGGCAACAGACAAAATTATTCAAATATCAAAAAAAGAAGGATTTGCCATTGTGTGGAGCACAGGCAGAGTGTGACAGTTCTTATTAGGAAAGAAGTTCCTGTTAAAGTCAGACCAAACCTCAAAAGTTTATTTTTAACCTAGAAAGGAGCTAACAAAATGAAACAAGAGGAAAATTGTAGGCATGGTGGCCAGAGTATTATTGCAAGATACATAGAAAGATATGTTGAGAAATGTCTAAAGCATGCAGAAATAAAGAATTTTCAACAAATGAGACTACACTCATGGCCACTTCGTTCTAATCAATAAAAATTATATAATACTCTTTTTAACTTACGCAAAATAAATTCCTCGACCAAACAACCCAACAGTACTGAGTCTTTGATCCAGTCCACGAGAGCAAATCAGATTTCTCGGAGCTTTAGTTGCATGATATAATTCTTTAATTTGAAGATCAAATTCTGAAACAAGATAAAAAATCTGCAAAACATTTGTAAAAACAGGTTTTAGTTTTAACAAGTCAACATCTGCTATGTATGAAATAAATTAATGATAATGATTTATTCAATTTGGTAAAATGTTTAAGAATAGTATGAATTATAGATAACAAAATTACATTTAGTAAAATATGGGCTGATCAATTTTGAAATTGGTTTAACGTGAAAATGTTGATAATATAACATAAAATTCTTAAGTTGTTTTGTGGCTACAGCCAGTCATTGTTGTTTGTAACTAGTAAGAAATATGAAAACATTAAACCTGTAATATTTTATTCCAAGCAGAATAACAAAATACACATCTGCTCTTTAAACACATATTAAACACAGTAGTTTTCTTCACCAATTACCATATTTATTGGTGTCAAAGGTGTTTTTTTCCTTAAGTTTTGAAAATTTAAAAATAAAATTCTTTAAATACACTAAAAGCATAGAAGAATTAGTGGACAGAATATTATTTAGGAAGGTAAAAGTTATCAAAAAAAAAAAAATGTCTCACCATTTCCATGTAGTCTTTTTACTTGGTTGATCTCCTCTTGAAATAATCTCTTTTGTTTTTCATTCTCAACATACTGAATAGTTTTAATATTCTTACCAATCTGGCAGTTTTTAAACTCTCCAAATATATCCTGAAAATTCTGATCCCCACGGCACAAAGTTATGAGTTTATACTGTTTTCTCTTTGTGGAATTCTTATCCTTTGTATGAATATTTTCTTTTGGGGTTGGTGTTGCACTGTTTTGGCTATTAAGTATCTGGTTAAATTTAACTTCAGCTTCTTTTTCATTTAAACCATGGGACCAGTTTTTCTCAAGAAGGCCAAGAGATATCATGTCTCTCACTTCTTGATTCATTTCTTCATTTGCAAATGGTTCTGCTTGGCTAAATTTAGAATCTTGACCATTTGAAAGCACCTGATTAAGTTTAGCTTCAGCTTCTTTTTCATTTAAACCATGGGACCAGTTTTTCTCAAGAAGGCCAAGAGATATCATGTCTCTCACTTCTTGATTCATTTCTTCATTTGCAAATGGTTCTGCTTGGCTAAATTTAGAATCTTGACCATTTGAAAGCACCTGATTAAGTTTAGCTTCAGCTTCTTTTTCATTTAAACCATGGGACCAGTTTTTCTCAAGAAGGCCAAGAGATATCATGTCTCTCACTTCTTGATTCATTTCTTCATTTGCAAATGGTTCTGCTTGGCTAAATTTAGAATCTTGACCATTTGAAAGCACCTGATTAAGTTTAACTTCAGCTTCTTTTTCATTTAAACCATGGGACCAGTTTTTCTCAAGAAGGCCAAGAGATATCATGTCTCTCACTTCTTGATTCATTTCTTCATTTGCAAATGGTTCTGCTTGGCTAAATTTAGAATCTTGACCATTTGAAAGCACCTGATTAAGTTTAACTTCAGCTTCTTTTTCATTTAAACCATGGGACCAGTTTTTGTCAAGAAGGCCAAGAGATATCATGTCTCTCACTTCTTGATTCATTTCTTCATTTGCAAATAGTTCTGTTGTGTTTTCTGAATTTTGATATTTTGGTGTTGAATTAAATTGAAATTTCTTCATTTTCAATTTTCTTTTGTGGTCCTTAAATGGTATACAAATATTTTAAACAGTCTGCAAAAAAAAACAAACAAAACAGAATATCAAAACAGTAATAAAAAATCTTCAAGGAAAAAAGGATTCTCTTGAGATGATAAATGAAAGATAGTGAATAAATGCAAAAAAAGAATCAATATCTCTTCAAATAAATTCAAAACTTAATAGCATCAGTGATCAATGAAGTTATTGGTTACTCAAGCATTTAGCTTAATGAAAAACAAGCAGATCAATTGTGATCTGTTGAATCATTGTATCAAAACTAAGTCATAGTTCACAATGTTGATTTGGAGTTTCATTCATTCAGTAGAATTTCCATGCTAAGAATAAATTAGAATGCTTTATTAATTTACAGAATTAAAGACTAATTCCTGTTTTGGCAATTTGGCACTCATTATTTTTGCTTAGTATTTTCATTAGATTAAAACATTGCTTTTTTGAAACATTTTTTTTCCTTGCCAAAGTTTTTGTGGCTAGTTAACCAATGAAATTCAAATCTTTCCATTAAAAATAGAAATGGTAACACAAGTAGTGGTAGCATTATCTACTGTTGAAATTGTTGGTTAAACTTTAAAATTTTGAATCTGTATAAAACAAAAGTCATTAAATGTATATCATTAACAAATGTCTTTCTAAGGAGGGATGCAGTTATATCTTTTGGAAGAGAGGGAGAGTTACATTTTTTGTTAGATTCCATTGTTGGAGTATTACCTACCCTACTTCATGTTCTTGCAAGTGAGGAGGGTTGTTAGCAACCCAGTAGGATGAAAAATAGGACATAACAAAGGTCAGAAGAACTCTCACTAAGTCAATGGTCAGCTATCTGGAGGCAATGTCTCCATAAAGCACTGTGGAGAACACAATGGGAAAGCACACCACTATTAATCCTGTGACATATCATGGCAATTATCAAACAAATTATGAAACCTAATGACATGAGGTGGGCTAAGTCTATGGAAATTAACTCCTCTCCCAGTAAGGGCTGATGTATGCAACAGGTGTCACCTGACGTCATCAAGTGACTGTTAACATAAATGGCATATAGGGGATAAAATGCCTTGGAACATATGCCTTTCCTAGAAAGGAGTGACATAAGTGACGTGTCACCGGACCATCAGCTAGAGACTGCTTATTAAACAAAAAATAACTCTCAGGACCTTGAAAGTTAAAATATCAAACTGTGGCCAGTTGGAAAATGTAAAACAGGTGAGAGTATGTTAAATGTCAATATTTTAGTTGTATGTGAAACTAGGTGGCCAAACAATGGAGATTTTGTCAGTGACAACCACAGGATTATGTATGCAGGTGGAGAGAAAAATGAAAAAGGAGTTGGATTGATACTAGATGAAGATATCAAGAAATATGTTCTGGGATACTCTCAATTATCTGAAAGAATTTTTGTAGTTAAACTGAAAGGAAAACTTTTCAATGTATCTATTATAATAGTGTATGTAACGATAGCACAAAGTATGGAAGAAGAAATCAAATCTTTCTCCTTCCTACTAGATAATACCAAGTCTCAGTGCAAATCACAAGAAGTTATAATTATCATCAGAGACCTGAATGCCAAATTAGGCAAGGAGAAAGCAAGGGAGATATCTGGCAAATTTGGAATAGGAACCTGCAATGAATGTGGAAAAAATAGGTTCAATGGTACATGGCCAACTGGTTTCAAGAACATCCAAGATGATTATGGACATGGAGAAACCCAGGAGGAGAAACTAAAAACCAAATAGACTACATACCCATGAACAAAAGATTCAGGAATGCAGTTGTTCACTGCAAAACCTATCTAATTGCCAACCATGAAAGCAATCACCTCCCTGTTATAAGTAAATTAAGAGTGAAACTATGGAAACTGAAGAAGCCTAATGCAGCAAACCAAATTGCAACACAACAGACCCCTGAACAACCTTGAACCTGAAGGTAAAATATATGAACAGTGTGAAAAGAAGATACAAGAGACAAAATGGAAACTTGAAATGGGACACATTAAGGGAAGCTTTAGCAACATCAGTAAATGACATCATGAATGTGTGGAAGAGAAGATGACTTACTCCATATGGCAAAGTGAGCACGTATATGCCTGGTATGCAAGATGAGTGAAGGAAAGGAAAAAGAAATATGGCCGCCCTGATACCTTAATTTAAAAAAAAAAACACAGTCTCAGAGCTACAAGAATTGCAGGGTGTATGCAAATTTTTTGCAAGATCAGCAAGGCATAAAACACCACACATGGGAGAGAAACAACCAGATGCTTGTGAATGTGTATATGGAGAGAATTTGTCATTTGGAAAAATGATTATTTGGGTCAGTTTTTCACAAGCTATTTCAGCTAAAATGACAAAGGAAAAGTTTGACCTCAAACTCATCCCTGAGTTCAACGGCTCTGTGTCTGGACCAACAGTGGTTGAGTGAATTATGAAGGCTGAGTTGGTCTGTAAGATGTGCCAGGTGAAACATCCAGAACACGTAGTCTCCTTAATGCATTGGAAAACTGGACTGTTGGATGAGCACAAAAATTGGAACAGGGTGGGGATGGACATAACACATTATAAAGGCCGGCATTATCTAACTCTGATAGATTGTGGCCCTAGTCAGTTTTTCCTCTGGTGACAATTACCACATCAAATTCTGCCAGCATCATCTGACAGCTGGAGTTGCTATTCTGTGAGAAAGGGCCACCTGCCGAGCTGCTCATCAACAATGGTGCAGCATTCTGTGCGGAGATGTTTGTGAGATTTGTAGAGAGCTGGGGCACTTACTTAGATTCCAGTGTGCCTATCAATTATCAGTGAGTGGCATCATGGAAAGATGTCATCATACCATCAAGCATATTGCTGCTCGGTTGGGATCTTCCATCGTGGAGGTGTTATATTGGTATAACAGGACGCCAAAAGATGACACAACAGCTTTGTCAGCATCAGCTAACTCCATATATAATCATCAAGTCTTCATAAACGGTATCGATGTTACATCACCACTTGAACATACAGATCCTGGAATCTACAGACTAGAAGATGCAGTATAGATAAAGACCCCAAATGGTCGATGTTCCATGCAATTCAAAAAAGGAACTGTGACAGTGAGCTATAGCCCACATTCAGTTCTCATCAATAGAATGCCACACCATGTCAGAGATCTCTACCTGCATCAGAGATCTGCATCATCAGAAGATTATGGTGGTGATAAGCCATCTGAGAGTGACTCAAATACGCCGCTGTTTTTCAGTACAGAGCCAGAGGATTCATCTACGGAACCAGAAGAAACAGATTCTGAAGATGATGATGTTTGGGGTTTTAAAATTTTAAAAAATTATTCCCATCTCCACAGACAAAATTGTACATATGGGGACAAGTTAGGACTTCATAGAGTCTCTGATGTGTTGTAATGAATGTAGTAAGAATGGTAAGTAAGAATGTGTTGTTTTGCTGCAAGGATTATTGCAACATGTTTAGATCAGGGATTGTGGCTAGCTAAATTTTAATTTAAGGCAAATGAACACCAGCCTTCCCCATTCCCCTTCATTGGCCTAGTACCCTTTTTGTACATTTGTGCAATAAATAAAAAAAGAACATAATACTATTGCAGTCGAGCTGAGTATTGAATACTACTATCATGACTGATTTGGGTTGAGTTAAGTGTTGTGACTTAGCTTTGGTAATTGGCTAACTAATTAAGCATAGAAATTAAAAATGAGAAATACTTAAGGTGAGAAAGAGCTATAATGAAAGATAGGCCGAGCGACATTTTTTTTTAACAAAAAACAAATGAATGGGAAAAGATTTTATTTCATTTGCGAGGAAAGATACTATTTTGTAGAAGACAGAAAATCCGTAAGAGAAAACCAGATTTCGGATTCTGTCAGAATTAATTAATGTCATGATCAGATAGTGACCACGACAAGGAAAACAGAATTCTAAAAGATAAACAATGCCGGGCCACACATGCGACCGAGAAGGAATTTCAGTGAGACCACCCTAAAAGAATAGCCACTAATTATCTTTCAGAGATATCATTTAGTTTTGGTTCTTGTGTCCAGCGAGGAGACCCATCTGTTGTATGTTCGGATCTTGACATGAGAAAAGAGTCAAGAGAGGGAATCATTGTTATTGTCAGACATGGTGACTCAAAAATGAGCATCTGGTGCCACGAAAATTTTAATACATGAGAAAAATAAAGAATTTGTTTATCAAGTAAAAACTACCACCCAGTTTGAAGGTTGACTAACAGTGATTAATGAGTTGGTGGAGATTCTGCTAAGTGGATTTTGGGTGGCTCAGGACAAGATAAAATTTTCGTGTTGCAACTGGGAGTTGACCACCGGCCGATGGCGCAGCATAAGATATTGACATCGCGACCAGTGGACGTCACATATTGGTGCTGGACTGCCACTGCAACCACCAGTCACAGTGTTGCGTCTTGCCAGACCCCACATCACGACAGTTGGTGTTGAGGATGATTCACCATTTATTATAATAGTGCTAGACAAAGAATCATTTTTTTTCAACTTGTGAAATCAGTACATTTAAAAAAAACATACACTGACACATTAAAACATCTGAAAGCACTTCCATCTAAAAACAAACATTTTGTCATTTTGTGGCTGAGATTCAGGTATGTCTTGAAATTTCATAAAATTAAATAAGTGTAGAGGAGTGTAAGAGATGTAAAAAAAATGTTTTTTTTTACTAAGATTTTCTGAAGAAGTGACAATTCTAAAATAATTTAATTATTTGTGAATAAGTCCTGAAAGTTTCATTAAAATTTGATAATTATTTGCTTTTTGCAAGAATTTCCAAATCAGTTTTCCACCTCAAAAATTCCGTGACTAATCTTTGTAAGGGGCTTGATGAAAGAAAAATAAGATTTTTAACCAAAATTTTGAACTTTCTAAAAAGTATAAAAAAAATATAATTTAATAATAAAATAGTCCTTTGGTTTTCTTACCTAACAAGTACTTTGTTTTGACGATAAAACTGTTTTTACGTTTGGGGCATTTTTTCATCATGGTATGCTCAATTTTTATTGGTGTGGTGGTATTGACGGGCTAAATCAACCCATAACATTTTATAACAAGAACAATGTTTATATTTTATGTATGTCAAATGATATACACGCATAATTAATATGAGATACTTCCCTGTGATTGGAATTAAAGTCTTTACTAATGAATATTTTTTTTTATCTGAGCTCATAAAAAGTTGAATGAACTTGCTGCTCAAAATGTTCACTGTGAGAAAGTTGAAAGAATTCTTTAAAGCTGAGAATATGTTTAGCAAACTTTTAGCTTCAGAAGAATGGAAGGAGTGACTGTTCCGTAATGTTTAATTAGTTTCCGTTGCTTGTAGTTGAATAGTTGTAATAATGTTCTTAATGTTTGTAATTAAGTTTCTGTAAGATCCAATAGTGGGATTTAACAGTTTTTGGTAAGTTCCAGAAGAAGTTGGTGAGTGAGTGGTTTATTTGAATGTTTTAGCTTGAATTACAGTGAAGGTATTTTATGTTGAAGAACTTAAAATTCTAACTTTGTACTTCACTGCAGTAATGATACAAGCGTTGGGAACTAGTTTAGCAAATGCTAGTCGTTCATAAATGATATTTATTGTATATAAAAATACAATTATGGCACAAGGCCGAAAAAAGGGGAGGGATTGAGGCTGGTCTTTACTATCCTATACCTAGCTAATTTGATTCATGACCCATTCACTCATTACAATTTGAACATTCACCATAAAAACTTGTCCATTGCCAACCAATCCTCCATACACCATAATACCACATCCTCTCAAGGGTAACCTATAAAACACGCCCCATACCATAAAAATTTAATGATCATAAATTATATATAAAAATCTGAAGATGAAATAATGAGTTGGAAGGGAGATGAACCCAATAATAAACTAAATATGAACACAAAGTAAACTAAACATAACTGATGTTAGTAGGGCCCATCCAACCCTCAAAAATGAGAGGCCACTGTATTCTGCCCATTGGACAGAATCAAGAGGCTCTCTCTCGCTAAGGGAGTCGGAAAAGGAGAAAATATACACGGACATGGGAAAGAAAAAACTGACCCAGTCAAGATGAAAAGGGGCCAAAACAAACTGGGGAGGTTGGGAATCTCGACTTGGATCATAACCAAAGAGGTAGCCAGGAACAGGCCAGGAACAACACTTACTCACATTAACTAGGTACACAAAAGCTTGTCTAACCTAACCAAGGGGAGGGCACCACAGGAAACCACCCTGATGTGACATAGGCTTGACCTAAAAGAGAAAATCAGGGATAGCCCCATTCAAATGAATGAAGCTCGCCTCATTCACCCACCTTTCACTGAAGACTGTCAAATGTAAGCATTTTCTATCAGTTCTAATCTTCATCTTGAGCTGATGCTCAAAGAATCGGATCAGATCCTGATGAGAAAGACGGATGCCTTGCAAGACTTCCTCCATTTGCGTCCTGCAAATCACCATTCAAGCCATGGCCAGCATCCGTTTCAGCATCCATTTCACCCCAGAATATGGGGTCAACACATTGTCACACACGTATGCGCGATCAATGAGCATGAGCTTTTCAGTCCCATAAGTCATTGAGAGGCAGCCGATTCCGAGCCAATCGCCAGGTAACCGAAAACTCGGGGTTACTGAGATAATCTGCTGCTGGCGCCCAAGACCAGGAAGAGTGAAACTCCTCCTCCAACAATTCGAGCCACTCACGTAGGGAATCCTTCGTGACCCCCCTCCACTAGAAGACAATAGAAAACCTTCCTAGGCTGTGAAAGGTCACTGGACCGAGGAACAGCCAACAAGGCTGACCGACACTCGCGAAGTAAATCCAATTGACCCCAGGGTTTACGATGGCGTTCAACCCGCGAGATGGAGGGACTGATAGTAATA
Organism: Acanthosepion lycidas; assembly: GCA_963932145.1. Taxonomy (NCBI): domain Eukaryota; kingdom Metazoa; phylum Mollusca; class Cephalopoda; order Sepiida; family Sepiidae; genus Acanthosepion; species Acanthosepion lycidas. The sequence goes on from OZ010613.1 coordinate 13,604,710, forward strand.
AAAGGGAACACGTCCCTGACAATCCCTGCCATAATCGAATCTCCTGTCAATGTGCGGTGAAGGAAAGCCAACCTTGAGGCGAGTTTGTGGCTTGCCAAGTGTGGCATTCCCAACCCCCATGACACAGTCATTGTGCACAGACTTGTCTGTCGACCCAATTCCCGCATTGCCTGCATAAAATGGAGGTGGGCGAGTGCTCGAGCGGCTTCCTATAGTCGTCACAGTGAGGAAGTATGGACAATTGATAAAGGACAATCGGGAAAACGTAAGTGGCATACGCCTCCGCCCTGCCCTTCATGGACAACCTCCGTCAACACCAAGTCTGACCAGCCACATCGACCTTTGCTCGTACTTCAGACCAATTTTTCTCCACCTGGAGATTGAGTCCAAACCAAATTCCAAGAATGCGAACAGGACCATCCGTCCAACCGAAGGGCCCCAGAAGATTGACCCCCTTCCAGGCACCTAACCGCAAGCTGGATGACTTGTCGTGGTTAATCTTCGCCCGTCACCTTTTTGTACTGATCAAGTGCCTTCAGTACTGCCTCAATGTTGCTGCAGGATGATACGAAAGCAGATACGTCATCGGTGTATGTGGAAACCCTGGCTCGAGCTCCTCCAGAAATGGGGATTCCACGTAGGGCCAGACTGCACACCCTGTCCCTCAGCCGACGAAGGAGAGTCTCCAACGCCAAAGCATAAAGTAGGGGCGACAGCGGACAACCCTGACGAACCGACCTAGACAGGGCAAAAGCGTCTGACAGCTTCCCGTTCACCTGTACCACAGCACTGGGGGAGCAATACAGGAGGCCAATCCAGCGGCAGAAGTCAAGTGCGAATCTGGCGGCCTGCAGGACAGCAGCAAGGTAGCGATGGTCAACCCTATCAAATGCCTTGGACTGATCCAATTTGATCAGCGCTGCCTCACCGTCATCTTTTACTCCCTCTATGATTGTGCGGATCAGGTTGCTCTGAATTGTTCGTACCCTCACAGAACAAGTCTACTTAGAACCCAACAGAGACTCGGCAACTAACTACAAACGCTCCTGCAGGATCTTGGCCAAAATCTTTAATTCTGTGTTTAGCAGAGTTATGGGCATGTAATCATCTAGTTCCCCCCAACACCCTTGCCCTTTTTCAACAGCGTGATCACACTCCTGGATAACCGGTTGTGGAGGGACCCCTGCCGGAACCAGTTGTTGAACACTGGAGTCAAAATTGGGACAGAGATGTGCAACAGCCTCAAGTACAATTCATAGAGCAAACCATCCAGACCGGGCGACTTGCCTCTGCCGACCTTCTTCAATATGCATAGACTTCGCCCTCCGTGATCTCTCCCTCACAGCTAGCCACTTCAGTCGACGAAAGCTGAGGAAAGTCAGCCAAATAGCTGTGAAACTCATCCTTACAAAGACCAGGCTCCTTGGTAAACCAGTTCTCAAAATGCTGCCGAAATGCCTTGCACATGTCATCAGTGGCCCAAAGAGTTACGCCCCTCCGGGGTTCTGACTTCACAAATGTATCGATCGGAACCTTGACAGACCTCTTCCTTGCGTAAATCTGTGTAGTCATTTGTAAATTGATAAAGTGATGTTCACTCGTACATTCTATTTATGTTTTCTATTAATGTGACAGGCTTCAAAAAGCATTTGATTTTTGGCGGAAAATATTTTTTCGTCAGGTCAGGAACTAGGTTGATGTTATTCGGGCGTAGTTAAGAACATGATTTTACTGACTAACGAGAAGTTATAAAAATATCAAGGATCTGTGATCCACTTTTTGCACAGATTTGTACAAAAATTGACATTGATAAAAAAAAATGGTGGCAGAATGCTAAAGAAAGTGGAAGTATCTACTTTAATTTTGTCAATTTTGCCTTTTTTTAAAAAAAACAAAAAAGACAACAAAAAAAAAAAAACAAAAAAAACACACCAGTCTCCCTTCAGAAGTGAATTTTATTTTTTTTCAATTTGCTATATAGTCAACACTAAACACGAAATCAGGCTTAGATCACTCTACGAAAGAAAAAAGGTCTTCTTAGGTCTTAGAAAATCGAGATTATGTGGTTTTCCTACCCAAGAACTCCCGATTCAAAACTCATAAGACATAAGATAAGAAAAAAATATTCACCTCTAAAAGAGAGACGTATGTAATTTTTTTTTAGTTTTATGAAATTTAATAAAGGTACCTCTCCACTTTTTCGCGGAAAACAGCATAATGAAACAAATAGTTTGCTAATGTCACTAAAAAATTTGTTCTTTAAATTTTGAATAACATTTTTAATGCCTTCAACGTGAATCAACATCAAAAAATGATAAGCAAACATCATAATTCTTCTTAATTTTCTAAGAAAAAAAAGTTTTCTTCTCTAAGTGTGAAGTTGTACAAAAAAGAAAAAAAGAAAAAAGCCCTGCGACTAGAGACTCTAGTCTCTAGAGAGTAACTAGAAATAATCGATTTTCCATTCCAGATCACGAATAATACATAGATTTTTTTAAAGAACCATCCTAGTATTTCTGTTCTTTTTTTTTTTTTTGTGGTACGTGTGTGGTGAGCAGAATTACCGATTTTCTTTTTAAGGGTAATGCTGAAAAGTTCTTCTTAATTAATACTACAAAAATATTTGAGATAAAATAATCATTACTTACAATCAGATGATTAAAGAATGTACACTTGCTCAAAAACAAAAAGATTGGAAAATTGAGGTGTAGCAACTTTTCTTCATGACTGGTCAAGTAATTTTTATTTTTTACAGTACACTTTTTTGTTGATTACCATATTGGAAAATGAGGATCCCTGGATACAAAAATCGTAATGAATATTCGGAAGAGGATGATAAAATATTTTTCTTTTTAGCAAAAATCAAACAGTAAGTGTCTTTAAACGTTGAAGCAGAACTCACTAGTTTCAATTTTAAAACTTCGAGGAAAACACACAAAAGAAAAATTACTTTCACTTTTTGACTTGATTACGTAATGAAATTTGACAGTTTTAGTGTTTTTACAGGAACTGTTCTTGTTTCGTATTTGAGTCAGTAAGATACTTGGATCTTTTAGAATTAAAAAGAAAATTTGAAAAACATTATTTTTATTTCATCTTTAGGTGGGAAATTAATACAGACGAAATAAAATGGAAAGAAAACCCTCTTAAGGAGGGGATAACTTAAGTTTTCTTTTTACAGAGCAAATTCATTTGTTGCTAGTGGATCAGAAATCATTCAAGCACATGAAAATGAATTTGAGTTCATTCGTACAATTGGATAAAATCCAGTGAAAGAATGTTTGAAAATACGATTCACTAGTTTCTACTGATCATAAAATATTATTTGCCTTTTCTCTTTGATTCTTTAATTTAATTTTTGGTTGGATCATTTTCAGTGGCGGCGATTCTGGAACTCTGAAAGTGTGTATGTGTGTGTGTGGGTGGGGGCGGGTAGCAAGCGAGGGACCAGCCAAAATTCGGTGGTGGGGGACATTGGCATGATGCAGACAAAAAGTTCAAAGAACTACCAACACTAAACAAAGACGATACTGTTCGTATTCGTTCCCAAGATAATTGGAAACTGAAAGGCAAAATTGTCAAAAAACTAAAAGAGCCTCGTTCGTATCTAATAAAAACAGAACAAGGAAAACAATAAGACGCAACAGGCGTCACCTCTTAAAAACAAATGAAAACCCAACACCCAAAGTTACATACGACTATGAAAACATATTCAACCAAGAAAATAGTCAACAAAGACCAGTCGTACCACAAACAGGCACGGAGAATACAACAACAACAAGCTTCACAAAGAGAGGAAGAACAACTAGGCTTCCAGCCAGATACAGACATTAATTAAATACAAAAACAAAACAAAAAAAAACCGAAGATGTTATGTAAACACGAGTTGCTTCCCCTTGACTGTGAGTACTCCCACTATCCCCAATTGCCTGCTACCTCCCACTACCACCACGTGGTATATCCCAGTAATAGAAACTACTATTATCAGTGTTAATAAAGTTTTGGTTACGTTAAAAACATTGCTTTTACTAATCTTTACTAACATGCTTCAGACACGCACCTGTATCAACATAATATAAAACCAGTGACACTTGACTTAACCACAATGGCATCGAAGATTATGGAATTTTTTTTGTTTTTAAATTAAAAACATACTTTCTACTTTCAAATGAAGGTAAAATAGCATCAAACTTCCCTGTCCCCCCAAAAAATAAATAGAAGGCTGTAAAAATCAATGATAATTTACTTTACTTACATAAATAAACGAAACCTAAAAAGTAGCTTAAGTTACCGTGGAATACTTGCTGGGGGATATTTATGGGAGAAGAATATTTTTAGGTTGCGTGCAAAATTATATCCTCCATTCCATACAATTTAAAATTTTTCTTCAGCAAAGGAACAAGAAGCAATAAACAAATTTGAGAAAAGACAAAAAGCAATATTTGGTAAACAAATAACATAATTTCATTATATTTTTGTAAAAAAAAAAAAAGGTTTTTAATGGTGTAGATTTTTTAATGAAATCTAGGTTTGTTTAGTGTTGATCTCAATATGTGTATGTTTGAATTTGTCTCTAGTTGGTGAGTTTAGATAAGAAATGCAGTTTGGTAGACTGAATGAAGTTTCACAAAGTGGGTTGTAGGAGAAAGTTTTCTCTTAGAAAATTACTGTTCATTTAAGAAGTAAATAAAAAAAATTGTACTTGTAAGGGCCAGATGGGATAGGAAGTTTTGGAGAGCCATGACCCAACATGTACTGAATGGACACAGCCCATAGAAGAATTGTAAAGAAGGCTCTTCTTGTCATAAAGCAATTTTGTAAATCATTTTTCAATAAATATTCCACGAAGCTTATTATAAGCTACTCTACTACTCGGAGGTTTATGTAAGCAGCTTGTAATTATTTTTCAATAAAGGCGGACGAAGCTCATAATAATAATTTGTTGTGCCTTTTTTTTTTTTTTAATAAATATTGACTTTATTGTATCAGGAGGATTGTTAGCGGCGATGATATCTCTGACTACGTTTACAAAACTAAAAGTATTTCTAGTTTAGACAGAGATATCAAAATCAAACTCCGATAACCAAACCCGTCCGATACAAATTATCTGGTTAGCGAGACCAACCGTTCAATCAAAACATCTTATTTTTTGACTTTGAGTTACTAACTAAATTGACTCTGCTCTTTAAGAAATAACTTTTGAATTTTGATGTAAAATAATTTACATTAACTTGGGTTTGTGTCAATCCAGCTGCCCTATTTGATGTTTTGTTTCAGGGTCATGGAGAAATTAAAAATTTATTTCCTTATTTCAAAGTCGCTTCTTGATCGTATGGCCGGAGTTTGCCGAAAAAGACATTGATTCATTTTTAAGCTGATTTTTATTTTGTACGTTTCTAGTGCTCATAGCATTTTGATTGATTTCGTTGCATTATTTTATTTTCGCATCTATTTTTTGTGCTTCGAAACAGTTTTGTTTTGTAGAGGAAAAAATTCAGAGCAGACAAATTTACAGTAACACTGTTCTGCTTGACGTTAGTAAACCCTTTGATTTTGAGTTGGAAGTTTTGAGAGTGGAAAAGAGGGTAAGAATAATGAATGAAAAGTTATTCTGTTTAATTTAGTAGAGTAACATAAAGACTCACTCCGAAGTTGTGTTTACGGTAGTGGTGTAAAAATAACGACGCTGCTTGAATTTGTCCCACCACCGCTGAAAATTCTCAGCCCCCAAGTGCCCCCCGCTACTTTCAGAGTTCCAGAATCGCCGCCACTGAAAATGATCCAACCAAAAATTAAATTAAAGAATCAAAGAGAAAAGGCAAATAATATTTTATGATCAGTAGAAACTAGTGAATCGTATTTTCAAACATTCTTTCACTGGATTTTATCAATTGTACGAATGAACTCAAATTCATTTTCATGTGCTTGAATGATTTCTGATCCACTAGCAACAAATGAATTTGCTCTGTAAAAAGAAAACTTAAGTTATCCCCTCCTTAAGAGGGTTTTCTTTCCATTTTATTTCGTCTGTATTAATTTCCCACCTAAAGATGAAATAAAAATAATGTTTTTCAAATTTTCTTTTTAATTTTAAAACATCATCAAGTACCTTATTAACCCAATACGAAACAAGTAAAGTTCCCGTAAAAACACTAAAACTGTCAAATTTCATTACGTAATCAAGTCAAAAAGTGAAAGTAATTTTTCTTTTGTGTGTTTTCCTCGAAGTTTTAAAATTGAAACTAGTGAGTTCTGCTTCAACGTTTAAAGACACTTACTGTTTGATTTTTGCTAAAAAGAAAAATATTTTATCATCCTCTTCCGAATATTCATTTTTTGTATCCAGGGATCCTCATTTTCCAATGGTAATCAACAAAAAAGTGTAAAAATTACTTGACCAGTCATGAAGAAAAGTTGCTACACCTCAATTTTCCAATCTCTTTGTTTTTGAGCAAGTGTACATTCTTTAATCATCTGATTGTAAGTAATGATTATTATTATTTTATCTCAAATATTTTTGTTAGTATTAAAATAAGAATTATTCAGTCAATATTTATTACCCTTAAAAAGAAAATCGCTAATTCTGCTCACTACTCATGTACCAACAAAAACAAAACAATGAAAAAACAACGGAAATACTAGGATGGTCAAATAAATTGTTTTTTTTTTATTTGCTAATGAATGTCACTAAAACTTGTTCTTTTAATTTTGGATAATTCACATTAATGTCTGCAACGTGAATCAACATTTTTTTTAGACAATAATAGATATTGTAAAAAAAAAAAAAAAAAAAAAATAAAAAATTGTAAGCAAAACATCATAATTCTTAATTTTTTTAAAAAGAAGTTTTCTTCGAACAACAACAACAAAAAAAAAGCACTGCGACAAGAAATAATCATTTTCCCACTCCAGATCACAAATACATACTTATAATTAACATTTCCTAAAAAAAAAAAAAACGAAAAAAAGTTACACCCGTCTCCCTTTAGAGATGAATTTTTTTTTCTTATTTTGTGGCTTTTTTATTTCTTATTTTGTGGCTTTTTTATGAGTTTTGAACCGCGAGTTCTTGGTTAGGGGAACCACAGAATCTCGACCTTTTTTTTCTTCCGTCTTCCTTTTTAAAGTGGTCTGATCCTGATTTCGTGTATGGTGGTGACTATATAGTAAATCGAAAAGAAATAAAATTCACTTCTGAAAGGAGACTGGTGTAATAGAAGAAGACTAAGAAGCATGAAATAAATACTTAAAAAAAAAAAAAATTAATAAAAGAAACTTGGAAAATTCAGAATTATGATGTTTGCTTATAATTTTTTTTAGCAATCCTATCCCTTATCTAAAAAAAATGTTGATTTACGTTGAAGGCATTAAAAATGTGGAGAGTTACCTTTATAAAATTTTATAAAAAAAAAAAAAGTTACACCCGTCTCTCTTTAGAGGTGAATATTTTTTTCTTATGTCTTTTGAGTTTTGAATCGGAAGTTCTTGGGTAGGAAAACTACATAATCTCGATTTTCTAAGACCTTTTTCCTTCCGTATTGTGGTCTAAGCCCGATTTCGTGTTTCGTGTTGTGTTGACTATATAGCAAATTGAAAAGAAATAAAATTCACTTCTGAAGGGAGACTGGTGTTTTTTTTTTTTTTTTTTTTGTTTTTTTAAAAAAGGCAAAATTAACAAAATTAAAGTAGATACTTCCACTTTAGCATTCTGCCACCATTTTTTTTTATTCAATGCAAGATGTACAAATGGATGGCAGAATAGGGATTTGGAGAAATAGCAAAAAGATTTTAAAAATTACTAAGAGCTACAAAGGACAGGAAAATGTGGAGAGCCATGGTTGCCAACATCCCAAAAGAGCATGATATATAGAAAAAGAAAGAAGCCCTCTTTCTTCTATTTTACACTCATATTCAATGCAGAACAAAAGGCTCATAAAATATTTCAAAATAGAAAAGCTGCCCTTCTTGACAAACCCAACAAATCAGAAATATATATAATTCTAGTCACTAACTATCAGAATTACAACTGAAAAGAATTTATCTAAACTTAACATAAACTTTGTCATAACTCCATCTAAAACAATAAAAAACTTAATACAAAACAACGAGGCAAAACTTAAAAAAGGAATTTACTCTACAGATCGCAAGGATATTCCCAGAAAGAATTTATTGGAGAAATTTTAAGAAGTTTAAAGAAAAGACTTTATGAACACAAAAGGGACATTTTAAAAAAACAACACACAAAACACATTGGTTATTCAATGTAACGAAACTGACCACAATGTTGACATAGAGAATCCTACTTTGATTAAAAGAGAAAATAATTCACTGTAAGCGTTCTGAAAGCAAAGGAAGTATTTGTCGCAGATTATTTCCACAACACAAAGAAAAATCACTAAGTACAGACTCAAATATCGGGGGTAGAAAGAAATGCTGAAAACTCGATTCGCCGGTACTATCTCAAATCACAATGCATGTAACCAGTCAGAAAAATAACTCGCTCTCTAACAAACGCCGTAGCCAAAAATGCCTGAATTTTCCCCTCTCGAATCAAGAACACCAACTGCTTTTATCGGCAGAACCTATTTTTTTCATTTGTCGACAGCTGGGATAGGATGTTCAGTAATTTGTATATCAAAATACTTTTATAGCGACTCCTGCGACGGACTTGTTTTTTTTTAATTCAAATATTCCATTTTCAGCATGTTATGCGGAATACGCGCCCTCTTTTTTTTTGGTAAGTAATTTTCTTTTTCGCCACTTTTTCCGTCGTAGAATACATGCGACACGCTGTCGCTTGGTTTGACAAGGTAAGTCGCCGTTTTCTTCACTACATTCACTAAGATGGAAATGTGTAGAAAGTACTTTAATCGCAAGTTCAGCCACAGTAAATTAACGTCCAAGTTCTTACAATGTTTCACCATTCTTGGCAGATTTTCTGTTATCTTTAGAGATATAGATTCTAATGCCAATTCCTCAAAGTATTCCATGTATATATTTGTTCAGGTTCAGGATAGGCAGGTACAAGAGGAGGACAACAACACTCGGAAAACAGTCTGCCTGCCTTATGTGAATGGGTTATCAGAGAAAATATAAAGGATCTGCAGTCCATATAACATCAGGACAACCTTCAAAAGCTGGACGACACTTCACAGATATCTCTCCCGAGTAAGCCTCCCTCCATAGAGGAGAACGTGAATAAAGACTGTGTGTATGCTATCCCGTGCAGCTGCGGAAAGAAATATAAAGGGGGGACAAGCCGCCCTCTTAAGGTAAGGCTTCAAAAACACCAGAAAGCTGTAATATGAGGGGAAGTGGAAAAATCAGGCGTGGCTGACCATATATGGAGAGAAAAGGGAAATCACTGCCCTCTGTGGGATCAGGTTGATATTATAATTGGAAAATTCGTAAACTTAGACATGGCACGTGGAACTAGGAGTCTACCCCAGTGATCGAAATAAAGGGTTCAGTTCGACATTCCAACCACCTGAAGAACGCCAGAACGTACAACGGCTGAAACGTTGTGATAAATATGGCGACAAAGATGAGGGCAATAGTCTGAATAATGTAAAATCTCACAATTATTTGATTATGAAAGAATTTTCAAATTAATGTATTTTTCCTCGAAAAAAGCACAAAAAAACTAACCTTTATTTTTGGTCTGCCGCTGACGTAAAAAAAAATAAGATTTTTAACCAAAATTTCCAACTTGATACAAAAAAATAATGAAAAAATACTTTGGTCTTTCCTCTTAATAATAACATAAACATTTTAATGACAAAACTTTGTTTTTATTGTGTTTGGGGCATTTTTTCATCATGCTGTACTGTTTTTTACACAACCAAGTGGAGGTACCTAATATAGTGATTTCCAAAGTGTAGCTTAGATGTGGCACAAGGCCAAAAGTATGGGGCACCCAGTGAGGATCGAGCTCATTACTCAGTCATAATTGTTCTACGAAGACAAGCTTGGTAACTATTACACTGCCTCAAGGTGCTCAATGAGGCACCTAATATAATGCCTTACTGAACAATGGCTGGATGTTGGAGTGGCCATCCATCGCCTGTAAGAGCTACTTGAGGGCAAACTGACATTCACAATAGAAGAAACACTCGCCTTAGTGTAAATGATCAATCTCCTCCTCACATGAGTGTACACTTCTCAAGGATAGGAAGTTCTTACAGGTGTCTTTCTTCCAGAATTCATCATTCTCATCTTAAGCAAGGGTTGTGAAGCATATTTCGATGAATCTCAATACAAAGCACACCCAGACCACACTCACAATATATCTTGGAAAGCCTTGCCTCCCCACAAGAAGGAGAACAAGAGTTTTACAAAATCCAATAGAGTGGCAGACAGGAGTGGAAGTACAGAGAGTTGGTGAAAGAGAATCAGGTAGATGTGCAAGGCACATACATCCGCCCGCTACTTCAAGGAAAGATTCCTCTGGGATCACAATTGATCTGTGACCTTGGTCTTCTCCTGCACATCTAGCCAATCCATTTCCAAGAGGAGATCGAGACCAATCTTGACCAGCCCGATCCAGGAAGAGAAACTCTCTTCCATGAGCTCAACTGCAAACCAACAGACTTATGTGGTTGGTCTTAACCCCTGTCACCATCTTCTACCTTCTGATTTCTTTGCCAATTTTTTCAATTTCAGGTCTCCTTGATACAGAAACATTTTCAGTATAGGCGGAGTACCTGGCTCTGGTGGTAATACTAGGTAGGGAACACAACTTGAAGACAAATCTGGTCCTTCAAGGAAGGACCAGATTTGTCTTCAACATGCAAAGGAAGAGCTCCAATGCAAGAATGAACAGCAAAGGCAAAAGTGGACAGCCTTGATGAATGGAGCGAGACAATATGAAAGGTTTTGATCTTTTACTCCATTCACTTCCACCAGTGCACTGTACAGAAATCTGATCCAAGTGCAAACTTATGACCCAAAACTGGCAGCTAAAAGGACAGCCCCCAGAAATCAATGGTCAACCCTGTCGAAAGCCTTGGACTGATCTAAATTGATCAGCATGACATCATTGTTGACTTGCTCGATGATCTCTTCACATGCCTTTTGTATTGCTAATCCTGCTAGAGATTGAGTTGGTGACTAAAATCAGAAACAAAAAAAAAATAAGTTTGAATTTTAAATTATCCCACCACTTATTCCCAACCACACCCCCTGTCAATTTCCACTGTTGTAGCTGGTCCCAAAAATTTTGTTCATCAAATAATGATGTGTTAAGTTCCTAGAAACCATTATTCAGAAAAATCCCGAAAGGGTTTAAAGAAAAAGGAAATTCACCTAAAGATGGAAAATGAATAAAAGTTAAAAATAGTAATGGAATAAACGCAAAAAGAGTAGCCTAGAGAAAAATAGAAAGGAAAAATCCTAAGTGGGGAGGGAACGAATAAGATGGCTAACAAGGAAAAATTAAAAGGTCAAAAGAAAACAAATGTATTTTAATCTAAACAAAAGACTTTCAGTTTCTAACTAAAAACAAAAATAAAATATAAATTAACTAAGAATGAAATAAAACAATAAACAGTGAACTGGTTAAGCTTTATTACACCAGAAAAATAAAATTAAAGATGGCGGCATAAAGCCAACATGGAGAAAATATAAATTGAAAGAAAATGACAAAGAAAAAAATCAAAAAATCAATTCAACAAAAAAGAATAAAAGAAAAATAATAGCAAAATCAATTTAACTAAAGGAATTTGGTTTCAAAAGATTTTAATGAATTTTGAAAAGGGATATTTCAGATGATAATTTCTCAGTTTCTGAAAACTAAACAAAACTGGTCACAATCACATCCAAACTGTTCTGCCATCCACTTGCTCAGGCCCATTAAATATGTTATACATTACTTTCTCCTGTCCCTCTTTCTCTCTATCTGTCCTGTGAGTAACAGGTTTTCCATGCCCTCCTTCCTCATTTGAAATGCATCTTTGACCATCCTAATGTCTTCGAATCTTAATGTGGCATGTTCCGTTCTTTGTTAGAACACTTCCCATTTATTTAAATTTCTGTATCTGCTTGATTTTAGTGTCCCCAACCTGTAAGTTACATTTTGGGCTCATCTTTTTGCTGATGACCATGCATTCTGTCTTCTTGTAGTTTATACTTAGTCCCTTCTTCTTGCTCTCCTTCGCTAACTTCTGTAGGAAGTTTAGTTTCCTTTCCATGTCTGCTGTGTCATCTCCATATCTTATATTGTCCTTTTGTAGTTTATACTTAGTCCCATCTTCTTGCTCTCCTTCGCTAACTTCTGTAAGAAGTTTAGTTTCCTTTCCATGTCTGCTGTGTCATCTCCATATCTTATATTGTCCTCTTGTAGTTTATACTTAGTCCCTTCTTCTTGCTCTCCTTCGCTAACATGTCTTCTGTGTCATCTCCATATCTTATATTGTTAAGATTGTGACCACCAATGATGAATCCTGGTAGGATTTCCAGTTCTCTCAGAATTGTCTCACTGTATAGGTTGAATAAGTCTGGTGAGTAGACACATCCTGCCTTTACACCCCTTTCTATTTTGGTATATCTACTGAACTCATTTTTTACCCATATGCAGGTATTTTGCCACTAGTAGAAAATTTTGATTATTTTAATGTCTTTTTCGAATATGTCAAGATTGTGGTGCAACTCTAACAAATCTTGGTGGCATACTTTACCAAACAACTTTGCGTAGTCTATAAAACATAAGTACACATTCTTCTGCATTTATATTTTCTCTTTCTGATAACATTTTGAGCATGAATATCGCGTTCCTTGTTCTGGTGTCTTTAAAGAACCCACACCATTCGTGTCCTATTTCTGAAATGATTCTGCTGCACGCTCTATTCATCAGAATTTGGATGGTGAGTTTTGTTACATGGCTCATTTGGTTGATTGTTCAGTGGAGTTCACATTCGTTTGCACCCAATTTTTTGGGCAATGCTATGAAAATAGATCTGCTTAGATCTTCCGGTATATCATCACTATTGTGGATTTCATTTATTATTTCTGCAATTTTCTCAATGCCAAAATCATCTACGGCTGTCAGCATCTCTTACAATTCCATCTGGCTCTAGTTTCCACTTCAATTTTTAGCATTACCGGCCTGCCAGTAATTCTGTGTATTGCTGGTTGTTCTCTTTCATATTCATTTCAGCACTGAAGAATTATTTCTTTTTTTAATATGAGCATTCCGTCCTTGAATTTTATGCAGCTTGTTGATAATTATTTCTTCCGTCCTGTTAGTTCCCTTATTTTTTTAATGCACATCACGTTTATCTGTGATGCTCATTCTCTCTATTTCTGCACATATTTTGTTGAGCCATTCTTCTTAAGCCTGTCTGCATCTGTTTCTTATTTCATTGTGTAGTTTTCCATGTCTTGGGATTGATTTCTGTCTCCTTTGCATCATGTCAAGAATCTGTCATCCATTTGTTTTTTTTTTCTTCTTTCATTCTGTGAGAAACTTGACCCAAGTAATCACTTTCCCAACTTAGAAAGTTTCTCTGTATATGCAGTACCATGTTCATGAGCATCTGATCATTTTTCTCTCGTATGTGGTGTTTTTATGCCTTTGCTGATCTTGCAAAAAACTTGCATATGCCCAACCACTCTCACCAATTCTTCTTGTTCTGATACTGTGTCTTTCTTAAATTGTTAAGATAGTCATATTTCTTTTTCCTTTCCTTCACTCATTTTACATGCCAGGTATATACATGCTTGCTTTGCTACATGAGCTAAGTCATCTTCTCTTCTACATTCCACCCTGATCTCCTAATCACATTCATGACACGGGGATGGTGGATGCCTTTGACAAGCACTTCTACGTAAAGGTGGATGAGATTTGCCCATTTCGTTTCCATTTGTGCTCACTTGGTCTCTCTTGTTATTGGCATTGTCATCATCATCTTCAGAATCTGTTTCTTCTGGTCCCGTAGATGAATCCTCTGGCTCTGTACTGAAAAACAGTGGCGTATTTGAGTCACTGTCAGATGGCTTATCACCGCCATAATCTTCTGATGATGCAGATCTCTGATATGGTGTTGCATTCTATTGATGAGAACTGAATGTGGGCTATAGCTTACTGTCACTGTTCCTTTTTTGAATTGCATGGAATATCGACCATTTGGGATCTATACTGCATCTTCTAGTCTGTAGATTCCAGGTTCTGTATGTTCAAGTGGTGATGTAACATCGATACCCTTTATGAAGACTTGATGATTATATATGGAGTTAGCTGATGCTGACAAAGCTGTTGTGTCATCTTTTGGCGTCCTGTTATACCCCAATATAACGCCTCCACGATGGAACATTCCAACAAAGCAGCAATAATGCTTGATGGTATGGTGACATCTTCCCATGATGCCACTCACTGATAGTTGATAGGCAATTTAATTAAATTAATTTAAGTTAATTTTTCATCCAATCAGATATTTTTCGTGTTCTTTCAAAATTTATCCTGCGTTCGTGCTGGGAGCCTACCGGTAATAATATAAGTCCGGATTCATTCTCAAATTAAACAGTAGAGTTGAAGACAGTAGAACTCAACTACTCACACGCGTCTACACAGATTATTATTCATTCTACTCACTCCGCATGCACACACACACAGAACTTGAATATCATTCACCATCAGTTCTTTGTGAACAAGCCAAGTTGCAACAGCTCTTAGTTATACAAAATATACAATTGAACTTACTGTATGTTCTTCTGAATATGAATTTTATTTCAATACAGAACTTTGAACATTCTATTCAGAAAACTTGCTTAATTACATTTCCTAATTCAACTAACAGATAAGGGGAAACTACTTTTTTCTTCTTATTCACACAACAAACTTACTTTGTATTGATTTTATATATTTTATCGTTGAAATACAAATCAATTTTCCATTGTTTTTCCTTGATTTTAAAAAATGTATAAATGTTAAATACTCTTCAACACGCAGCCACATTAATCTTTTCAACAATGCACCATTTACATTGGTAACCCCAACATTTAAGGAAAATTTACAATAACTTTTATAAAATTTACCAAAAATATTTATAAAAATCTAAAATATTCTAATTTGGAATTTTATTAAAATTGGACTCGAATAATTATTATTTAAAACAGGATGAATATTACAGAAGAAATAAAATTAAAATTCAACAATCAAAAGAAATTGATCTTCACCTTCAAGCTAATTCACTAGAGTTTCTCAGTTAAATAAATAAACAATAAAATTAAAAATATTTTTTTTTAAATAAAAAAACTTAAAGTTATGTAACGACGTTTAAGATCATTGTTGAATAAACCAACAATGAAAATGAAATTTTTAAAATGGCTAAAACGTTATGTCTAATTTTTTAAATCAAGAAAATAAGAGATGAAAACCATTTAGAACATAAATGGCATAGGGGATAAAATTCCTTGGAACATTTCCCTTCCAAGAAAGGAGGAGTGACATGAGCGACATGTGTCACTGGAAGGAAGGGAGACAACATTAACCGATACGTCAATCATGGATTACTTGCCCTTTAATGGCAAATACGAGCGCTGCCATTTGAGCAGCTAAAGTGGATAATTACCTTTCTTTTTTTTTTATTTATTCTGTCCACCAAACTCTTCGATTATGTTCTCTAAAATGTCATGGTTCCGAAGGAGGTGGGGGGCTAATATCACAGTTAAAAACATATTTTTTAGTAGTTTTTACATTTTTTTTTATTTTAATAATGCAATAAATATTCATTTAATAGTTTAAAAATCGTGCAAAACTCTGTATTAGGCTATTTCCTTGTGATAATTAGTAATTAAGTAGAGTAGAAACAAAATTTATGAGTTCAAAATTGCAAAGTTTAATAAACTTAGTGGTGCTAATTTTTTTTCAAATAATTTTTTATGTTGTATTTTTTTACTTAATACGTTCCTTATTTCCTTGTACGGTAGACTGAAATTGCCATTATTATAAAAAAAAGAGTTTGTCCCTTTATTATAATATAAATAAACATAACAGTAAAACTAAAAATAAAAGCGTTCACTCAGATTTCTAGTAATTTTCATTTATGGTCATCCGTAGTAGCTGTCATCACTCGTCAATCAACACATAGATCAAATATTGGCTCAAAATTACGTTACCAATCGTTAATAATTCGTTGTATATTTCTTTTTTATGTTATAAGTAATATTTTTTTAAATCATTAATTTAACATTAAATTTTCTAATTTTACTAAAATAATGTGTCAGAATTTTTTTTAAATCGATAAATTTGTGTTTGTTTACAAATTTCTTAAAATTAAGAAAATGGCGGTTTTTAAGAAAATTTAAAAATTTGAAATTAAATTTGAAATACACCAGAATTGTTTACTTCATGGAAATAATAAATTTAATGATTAAACTTTCAATTAAAGCTAAAATGAAATCTTCAAGCATGTTTTTTCATTTTAAAAAATGCATTTTAAACTTAGGTATCGAAAATTTATGCCGAAAAAGTGGATGTACCTAAATTAAAATGTTAAGTAATATCATAGTTTTATTGGATTCATTATTTTTCAATTCAGAGCAGATTTTCAGTTAGCACAAATTTGAAAAAAAAAGTAGGTGATTTACCATCTCTAATGACTCTTACTTTAAACAAAAAAAAATTGTCAGGAAATAAAATGTTTTTGAACGAAATTTCAGGACAATAAGTAAGTATGGTGTAACATATTTAAAAAAAAATATTTTTACTAAAATTTACTAATAAGAAATATTTCAAAAATAATTTCATTCATTTGTGAATAAGTCCCGAAAATTTCATTAAAATCGGACAATTACTTCAATTTTACAAGAATTTCCAAAATCCAAATCAATGGGTTTTCAACGGGAAAAAAGCGCAAAAAAAAAAACAATGTTATTTTAACAGCACCGCGATGACGTAAAAAAAAAGAACATTTTAACCAAAATTTCGAGCGTCTTAGAAAATATTAAAAAATTTCAAAAAATAATTAAAAAATACTTTGGTCTTTCATCTTAATAATAACATAAGCATTTTGACGATAAAACTTTATTTTCGTTAAGTTTGTGGCATTTTTTTATTACGCTATGCTGTTTTCCCGCGAAAAAGTGGAGGTACCTAATTTAATTCCATTACAGGAGTGGAACCAACTCTTTCTTCTTCTCTCTGAATTGCTGCTTTTTCTTTCTCATTTTAACTCTGGCTATCAAAAAGTTTACTCCACACCTAGCTTCTCAAAATTAATGTAACAAAAAATATAACTTTTCTTCCCCTCCAAAAGACACCATTGCATCCCTCCTTAGAAAGACATTTGTTACTCACAATGCTCTGGTCTTTACTATAAAAACTCTCTTCTCATTTACTTAGGTTCACTAAACGAATCAAGGTAAGTTGCACTTCTTCCCGTAGTTATTTATTCAAACCACATTTTATATACATTTAGCTTAGTATAAATTTCTATAGGCATTGTGGTGTAATGGATAACAAGCACGGAATGAGAAATCAGAGATCAAAGTTTGAATTTCATTTGAGTTCAACATTCACTTATGCACAAATATCCTTGAGAAAGGTATGAATCAATCTTTTTTCCCTGCATCCATGGATTGAATAGCAGGACAGACTGGATCCTATAGCCTTGGTTGGCAACCAGTCTAGTGCAGAAAGAAATAGCAACCTACTATGAGAAAATCTTCTGCCTAGTTAGTCATGACTCATAAGAAACATGATTGCCCTATTGTGTATTATGTATAGCACTTAACTAACTGAATGATACATTTCTATAATCTCTCAGCTAAGACACTTTGGCATCAGCAGTTTGGTACAGACCCACTTTGGGAAAAGTCCAATTTGGCACAGGCCTCTTCACCACAAGTTTGCTTTAGCATAGATCCTTTTGGTGCAGAACTAGTTTGGCATAATATTTTTTTTCTGAATAGTAGACCTTCCTATAGACACAAAAGGAAAAATTAAATAATACTAATCTCTGGGATATAGAATTAAAGAACTAGGTTAAGCTAACACACTAACATAATAAGTTTTTCATCTAAAACTTCAACTTTCTTCTATTGCTACAATAAAATTAAAATAAAAAGACATAAAAATTAACAAAATATTGTAAAACAATAAAAAAATATATGTTATAATAAAATACAGAAAAAAGTAGTTTAATTTTCTTCAAACAACCGACTGAATCACAGTCTAATACCAGATTTTTTCCTAAATTACTAAATATACTTAAGGGGTGTACATAGCATCATTATTTTCTCATTTTGCTCCTTTAAGATCAATTTCATTGTGGGTTTTGTTGATAGACTGTGATGGTTTGTGTGTGACTGTCACTTTCAAATTAACTTATCCTAGCCATTTCTACTTGTACTAATATTTAAAAGTGGTCTCTCCTCAAAAGAACAAAGTTTATAAGATGGTGGACCACATATATATTTGCTTTTATTAGCAAGACATAAAAAGCTCAAAAAAATTTAAACCTACTTAATCTTTTACTTTATACAGGAATTTATTGACTGATCTCATAGCCAAACATGAGGCGATTCTGTGTTCCATCACATATCGTTATTTTTTTCATTTTTTTTCCACACACACGTTTTATATATATATATATATATATATATATATATATATATATATATATATATATATATATATTAGTTAAAGCTTCTACATTGATATCTTTATTTTCATTCTATTATTATAGCTTTTCTAGAACAAAGGACATTTAGATATATATTCTTCCTCGTCTGTTTAAAGAAATTTGGTTTCTTCCTATTTTACCAAATGACGTTGATATATGGGGCTTATTCTTCTAATGGGCAATTAGGAGTTGGGTAGGCTGTGTGTGAGAGGATGACATAAAGAGAAACAAGATGAAGTTTGAAAGTTTGACTGAAGAAAAATGAAGTAGGTCAAGTTCAGTTATCCATCAGTTCTAATTATATTAATCCACCTCTTAGAACTTCTTTAGAGTTTTAGCTCAATGCTTGCCTTATATTGAAATTTCTGCAGATTCTAAACTTATAGAAGTCATCAAGTGTTCATTTTAAGTTTCTCTGATTATCTATAACTTTAACATTTAAACATTTTCTAGCCCTTAAATATGCAAGCAAACATTTTGTCAATACGTGGGAAGCCAAAATTTGAATATGATAGTTTTCTCTATATTTTTGATAGATATGTCAATTGCTTACATAATGTTCAGATAGGAAGCTACCTTTAATATGATAGTTGCTATGATACTTAATGTTTTCTTTTTTAAATTGTGTTTTATTTCTAGATATCCTTTTCATACTTAATGTATATTGTAGATACCTTTTAGACAATTTAATTTTTCTTTTTAGTCTATGGAAAGTGTTTGCAAAAGAATATGAATATTAATCTTCGATGTTATCAGATTTTTATGTAAAATTAATCATCATGTCACTTAATTAATTACCATGCCAAAGTAGTCCTGTGCTAAAAAGAGGCTTCATCTATATGTCTTTCTGCATCAATGTTTTATGCAAAAAGGGTTTGCACTGAAGATGGCCATTTCCTCACAGCGATATTGCCCCATTTGTTTTTCTTTCAGTCACCAATATGGAACTGTTTAATGATACACATTTGATGCCTTTTGTTTCAAAATTTTAAAGTTTAACCAACAATTTCAACAGTAGATAATGCTACCACTACTTGTGTTACCATTTCTATTTTTAATGGAAAGATTTGAATTTCATTGGTTAACTAGCCACAAAAACTTTGGCAAGGAAAAAAAATGTTTCAAAAAAGCAATGTTTTAATCTAATGAAAATACTAAGCAAAAATAATGAGTGCCAAATTGCCAAAACAGGAATTAGTCTTTAATTCTGTAAATTAATAAAGCATTCTAATTTATTCTTAGCATGGAAATTCTACTGAATGAATGAAACTCCAAATCAACATTGTAAACTATAACTTAGTTTGGATACAATGATTCAACAGATCACAATTGATCTGCTTGTTTTTGATTAAGCTAAATGCTTGAGTAACCAATAACTTCATTGCTCACTGATGCTATTAAGTTTTGAATTTATTTGAAGAGATACTGATTCTTTTTTTGCATTTATTCACTATCTTTCATTTATCATCTCAAGAGAATCCTTTTTTCCTTGAAGATTTTTTATTACTGTTTTGATATTCTGTTTTGTTTGTTTTTTTTGCAGACTGTTTAAAATATTTGTATACCATTTAGAAAAAAAGAAAAGAAAATTGAAAATGAAGAAATTTCAATTTAATTCAACATCACAATATCAAAATTCAGAAAACACAATAGAACCATTTGCAGATGAAGAAATGAATCAGGAAGTGAGAGACATGATATCTCTCGGCCTTCTTGATAAAAACTGGGCCCGTGGTTTAAATGAAAAAGAAGCTGAAGTCAAATTTAACCAGCTGCTTTCAAATGGTCAAGATTCTAAATTTAGTCAAGCAGAACCATTTGCAGATGAAGAAATGAATCAGGAAGTGAGAGACATGATATCTCTCGGCCTTCTTGATAAAAACTGGGCCCGTGGTTTAAATGAAAAAGAAGCTGAAGTCAAATTTAACCAGCTGCTTTCAAATGGTCAAGATTCTAAATTTAGTCAAGCAGAACCATTTGCAGATGAAGAAATGAATCAGGAAGTGAGAGACATGATATCTCTCGGCCTTCTTGATAAAAACTGGGCCCGTGGTTTAAATGAAAAAGAAGCTGAAGTCAAATTTAACCAGCTGCTTTCAAATGGTCAAGATTCTAAATTTAGTCAAGCAGAACCATTTGCAGATGAAGAAATGAATCAGGAAGTGAGAGACATGATATCTCTCGGCCTTCTTGATAAAAACTGGGCCCGTGGTTTAAATGAAAAAGAAGCTGAAGTTAAATTTAACCAGATACTAAATAGCCAAAACAGTGCAACCCCAACCTCAAAAGTACGTTCCCATGTAAAGAAAGAAAATATTCATACAAAGGATAAGAATTTCACAAAGAGAAAACAGTATAAACTCATAACTTTGTGCTGTGGGGATCAGACTTTTCAGGATATATTTGGAGAGTTTAAAAACTGCCAGATTGGCAAGGACATTAAAACTATTCAGTATGTTGAGAATGAAAAACAAAAGAGATTATTTCAAGAGGAGATCAACCAAGTAAAAAGACTACATGGAAATGGTGAGACATTTTTTTTTTTTTTGATAACTTTTACCTTCCTAAATAATATTCTGTCCACTAATTCTTCTATGCTTTTAGTGTATTTAAAGAATTTTATTTTTAAATTTTCAAAACTTAAGGAAAAAAACACCTTTGACACCAATAAATATGGTAATTGGTGAAGAAAACTACTGTGTTTAATATGTGTTTAAAGAGCAGATGTGTATTTTGTTATTCTGCTTGGAATAAAATATTACAGGTTTAATGTTTTCATATTTCTTACTAGTTACAAACAACAATGACTGGCTGTAGCCACAAAACAACTTAAGAATTTTATGTTATATTATCAACATTTTCACGTTAAACCAATTTCAAAATTGATCAGCCCATATTTTACTAAATGTAATTTTGTTATCTATAATTCATACTATTCTTAAACATTTTACCAAATTGAATAAATCATTATCATTAATTTATTTCATACATAGCAGATGTTGACTTGTTAAAACTAAAACCTGTTTTTACAAATGTTTTGCAGATTTTTTATCTTGTTTCAGAATTTGATCTTCAAATTAAAGAATTATATCATGCAACTAAAGCTCCGAGAAATCTGATTTGCTCTCGTGGACTGGATCAAAGACTCAGTACTGTTGGGTTGTTTGGTCGAGGAATTTATTTTGCGTAAGTTAAAAAGAGTATTATATAATTTTTATTGATTAGAACGAAGTGGCCATGAGTGTAGTCTCATTTGTTGAAAATTCTTTATTTCTGCATGCTTTAGACATTTCTCAACATATCTTTCTATGTATCTTGCAATAATACTCTGGCCACCATGCCTACAATTTTCCTCTTGTTTCATTTTGTTAGCTCCTTTCTAGGTTAAAAATAAACTTTTGAGGTTTGGTCTGACTTTAACAGGAACTTCTTTCCTAATAAGAACTGTCACACTCTGCCTGTGCTCCACACAATGGCAAATCCTTCTTTTTTTGATATTTGAATAATTTTGTCTGTTGCCATCAATCTTCCTGAAAGGTACATTATTAGATTGCCTTCTTGCGATAAAATTGCTGACACAGCTCACTCACTCGCATATATGGTTAACATAACCTCCTTTCTGGGATCAAAGATTGTTACAATTGGATTTTCTGCGAGTATCTCTTTTAAATCTTTGAACACTAAGCTTTACTTTGAGTCCATTTGAACTCACTATTCTTTTCATGCAGTTCAACAAATGGTTCTACTAAGTGACTACATTTTGGTAGTATCTATTATAAAAATTAACAAATCCTAAAAAGGAATCTAATTATTTTTTATTATTAGGTACAGATACCTCTGAAAATTTCTTAATTAACTTTGGATTTGGTGCAATGCCACCTTTTGAAATTTGGTACCCGAAATATGATATTGTATCTCAGTCAAATTCACATTTGTCTCTATATATTCCCATCCCTTGTTTAAGACATCTGTTTTTTGTCTTAATTTGTCTTCAGTGCTAGCACTAAAGGCAAATATCATCTTGATAAATAATGAATAATTTTGTCAGTTAATACATTTTCCATTGGTCTTTGAAAAATGCCACTTGGCATTTTTACTCCAAAAGAATGTACATCTTAATAATCCTATAGGTGTGTTTAATTTAGCAATTTCCTTGTATTTATTGTCAATCTCTAATTAATCATTTCTTACAAAACATTTCATGCCCAATAATTTTTGCATAGTGGTTTTAATCTTTGGAATAGGAAAAGAGTCTGATGTGACACTATTTGGCTTGCTAAAAAAGAAAGAAGAAAATAGGCGAGAATTAAATTTAGGTGATAAGAAGCCATCACGAAAAGGACACTAAGCGGTGTTATTTTTCTGACAAGAAAGAGTGGCAAGAATTTTATGTCCATTGTCGAGAAAGGAAGATACTGGATTTAATCTGATTTATGTTATGGGGCGGGTGAAAATTCCAGGTTGGCCAAATAGCCTCAGAGACAGAATTCTAAATAGATAAAAATTAACTGTGTCGCAGAAATTACAAAAACAAAAGTGTCCGCTGACCACCATGAAGGAAAGGTTAAGCCTTTGTCTATATGTAGAAATCATTGAGAGAAAAGGCATCTGTTTTGTGTCGAAACCTGGCTATGGTGGCGAAATTATTTTATCGGGAATAGATAACGCCAGAATGCGAAAACGTCTAATTGACCACCGACTTGATAATTGGCGGAAATCTCATTGACGAATTCCATATGAAATCCGGTTGTGGTGGCGAAATTGTTTTATCGGATCAGAAATTGGTACCAAGAATGCAAATACATCTAAATGGCCACCCACTTGATGCTGGCAAAAAGCTAATTGATGAATTCCAAGTAATACGGTTAAAGATAAGGAGTCTAGGGTGTGAGGTCTCCTCAAAGAGAGGAAGGAAAAGGAAAAGTGAAAAAAAAAGATAAAATTTTTTTTCTTTGAGCAAGATTTTTTTAAACCAAGGCTAGTCTGGCCACACCCACACCGCTGAGCGCCCATTGGCTGAATGGTAACGGGCGTTAGGCAGAGGTAATCATGTGAAGCAGGAGGTGAGGCCAGTTGGCACCCATTGAGGGGATAGGTGTGAGATGCCACTGTGAGAGAGAGGGGAAACCCATTGACACCCTCTGAGGGTATGGTGAGATACCAATATGAGAACAGAAGAAGGTGGGAGGACGAGAAGACTTCCAAAAATGGAAAATAATAAAATTTTCCTGACCGAAAACAAAGAAGTGGATTGTGGGTTTGGAATTATCAAGGAACCTCAAACCCCAACAAGCCCACCCCAGTTTTGGTCGGCGTCCATATGAGCAAAGTTGCAGCGAGCGAAGTTCAGTTTGAGTTCCAGTTGAGAGGCAGTTGAGTTAAGTTCGCAGTTGAAGTTGCACCCAACTCACAGAAGCTGACTAAGATTCACGCAATTCTGAACTCATCTTCTAATCAAGAACAATTTATTTTTGAAGAACGACTTAGACTCACACCACCAATACAAGTTTTACGAATATCGTCTGAAGACACACCAAGAACCAGTTTCTTAAAAGAACAAACAACTTAAGATGTTAAGACTCGCCTAACAAACACAAAGTGTCACGAATCCATATAGCGGGTTGGGAAGAAGACGTAGTCCTATATTCAGCAACCAGATATAAAATATTGTTATCCTTTTTTAACACATTTGAACTTTTCGAGTTATTATTTTATTTTATTTTTACATATACCTGTGCGATATCACAATAATATAATTTTTATTGATTAGAACGAAGTGGTCAGGGTAGGAAAGACAAAAGAAAAAGAAGCAATAAAAGAAAGAAAAAATTAAAAAAGATACAGATAAGAAGAGAGAGAAAAGAAAAAAAGAGGGAGAAAAGACAAAGAGACAAAACAATTAAGTATAACAACGAAACATATCAAATTTAAATGTCACTATTTTCTTGATATATTTTGGCTAATTTTTTTTTTAATTACGTGTTGTAGATTATGCCTTAGTGTTGTATTGTTCTATGACGTGTTCTGTAGTCAACTTCTTTTCTCTCTCTTATACACTTTGTATTTTCTATTTAACATATACAAATAGGTACAATCCTATTTACCAATCCACTACTCCTCTCTGAAGAGGTTTAATGCCTTTGGTTGTTCTCAAACTTATTCTACAACGTCTTTCTTCCTTTCCCCCTTGAAGTTTATGCTCTGTTCTTTTTAATGAAGATCTTGATCTCATTTCATCTTCTTCTTTGTCTGAGTCACTCCTGATCTGAAGAACTTATCCTTTCTTCTCTGTCAAGTGCTTCTTCCATCACAATGTCTTCCACTTCAATTCTGGATCTTACTTGGTCAGAATATGTCATTTGGATTCTTTGATATAATGGTTGTGTTATGTCCCCTTTACATGATAAAATTAGCTCCTCTTGGGACTTGCTACTTTGTCTTTCTTATGCCACATTTTTCATTTGTCAAATAAGACATTGTTAATGGAGATCTTATTTGTCTTCCCATTCACGCAGATGGGCTTTGTAATCTGTCTGTATGTGGAATTGTCCTATAACTAAGCAGTTACCTTAGTAAGTAACCATCTGTATTATCTCTACCTGGGAAAAATGTTTCCATTTTCATTGTCTGCACCATTCTTTCTACAATCCCATTAGATTGTAGGTGATATAGTGGTCTTTTGTAAGTGAAGCAACCAATCTGCCACAAACAATTGCATAGATCTTCATTGCAAAACCCTGCTGCATTGTCTGATACCAATGTTTTAAGGACCCCCCCACCATTTCTAGAAAGTATTACTCTTATTATTTGTTTTATTGTAGTTGTTTTTATCTATTTTTAACTTTAAAGTCTTCAGGCTATCCCAAAAAGGAGTCTACTAAAATTAGAAATAGTCCCATGCCATTAATGTATGCATGGTTCTGTTTCTTTAGGCCATGAGTCTAGTCTCATTTGTTGAAAATTCTTTATTTCTGCATGCTTTAGACATTTCTCGACATATCTTTCTATGTATCTTGCGATAATACCCTGGCCACCATGCCTCCAATTTTCCTCTAAATGGTTGTTATTCCACAATGCATATCATCATGTACACTTTTGAAAATATCTCTTCTTACTGTTTCTGGTGATACAATCACATCTCTATTGCATATAACGAAATTTTTCATTGTTAATTTATACCTTATTTCTTTATAAGGTTTTACAGGTTTGGAACAATTACTCCACCTGTTTCTTCTTATTCTTTCAGTAATCATCCTTAATATTGGATCTTGCAGAGTTTTTTTTTATATCAATCTTTGTAGAGATAATATGTCAGTTTTAACCCAATGTAATATTTCTTCATACAGGATTTCCATTTTCTCTTTTTGATCCTTATTAAATTGAAACTTTGACAGTGCATGAACATGTGGTATTGTATTTCTTTTTACATACTCAATTTCAAAATCATAAGCCATTAATTTTATTACCCACCTTAGAATTCTGGAAGAAGTAACATTTGTTAGCTCCTTTCTAGGTTAAAAATAAACTTTAGAGGTTTGGCCTGACTTTAACAGCAACTTCTTTCCTAATTGTAAAACTGATCCTCTCCCATGGTGTCAGTTGTAACGCAATCTCTAGTCAAGGTGTCCATGTGACACTCTATCCTAACCCCACTGGGCCGACGTCATCCATAAGATTAGCCACTGGTCCTGTATTGTCCAGTATTACAGGTTAGTCCTAAGTCTCAGGTTTCAAATGTCAAATTGATTCCACTCACCAGCCACTGGCGAGTATTTTTCAGGTCATAGAATTCTGAAAGCTCTCTGCTGGTCTACCTGCAAGCTTATTAGGTGAGAATTGGGTTAACCGCAAATAAATATGGCCAAGTTGATCCAATTTTAGAGAGACAAAAGTTTTTTTTTATATATATATATAAGATCAACAATACATATAATAATACAATTCTTGTGGCAAAAAGGTGAATGTCTCTTGTATATGAATGAGGATCAACAAAGCAAAAGAAAATACTTTGTGTAATTTCATTAAAGAAGAGGTGGCTTCATTTTAACCCTTTTTCGTCTGTCTTAGTGCAACTACTACCACCGTCAATGTTTCCGTCCTCAGTAGTAGTAATGATAGTAGTAATATTAGTGTTAGCGGGAGCAGCGGTACTTTTCTCAACAGCACATGTTAGAGGGCGCTTTGTTCCAATCTCTGACATCACTTCCTCACTGTCTCTAATCCATCTCTGCTCCTAACATAACTCTGCTCTTTATATAGAGAACTGATGACGTATTTGTTTTTTCTATGGCGAACATACTGACATACTTTTATGAGGAATGGGGTCAACCCATTTCCTGGCACACTACTAAATTAAAAGACTTCACAGTCGTTTTATCTTTCGGTACACTGACCACTGTCATTGTTCTAAGTTTATCTATTAATAGCTCTGAGCAATTTTGGTAAACTTTAAATAGATTCATGCTGTCTTGTTTTATCAATAAAATTAACCTTTAGATCAAGACATTCCTAATTCTATCTTCTATTAATAATCTGATTTCTTTCTCTAAATAAAATCTGTAACATTAATATTTCAATGTTTTTACAGCATATCAACATCTTAGTTATTGAAAAACACCTTGCTTCCCTTGACATTTTTTGTTTCACAGCATCCCTTTTCATTATTATTATTTCAGGGTGATATTCCCCCTGCCAGATCATATGAATTGTCATACTCTGTCTGTGCTTCAGACAATAGCCAATTCCTCTTTTTCAATATTTGAATAATTTTGTCTGCTGCCGTCAGTCTTCTTGAAAGGTACATTATTAGATTGCCTTCTTGCAATAAAATTGCTGACACAACTCACTTGTATCTATGGTTAACATAACCTTCTTTCTGGGATCAAAGATTTTTACAATGGGATTTTCTGTGCACATCTCTTTTAAATATTTGAACACTAATCTTTGCTTTGAGTTCATTTGAACTCAGTATTCTTTTGATTGTTGAAGTCAGTGTTAAATTTCTTCATGGTTTGTTTTAGAACATCCTCGAATCTCTTTTGATTTCTTCTTTTCCGATTTCTTTGACTTGGGAGTAAAAGATTTGCTTTGGTAGGCAGGTGTTATTCCTTCACACCAGATGTCCACTCCATTGAAGTTGGTGATGAGGAAGGCTTTAATGCTGGTCATTTCGGCTTGGTCCAGTCTGCTGACGTTAATTCTTCTGTCTTCCAAACTGATGTTCAAGATACTATGAAGACTATGCTGGTGAAATTTTTCACAAAATCAAAGTTGTCCATGTCTGAAAGGCATACAGGAATGTTGGAATCACAACTGTCTTGTACACTAACATTTTGGTATCTGTTCTGATGTCACGATTATACTGAAAACGGAGCATTACTGCCATATCTACTAAATCCTCACTTACCAGCCTTGATAGAGTTTAGTATCATTTATGCAAACTTTGTGGAGGAAGATTTATATTCCATTCTGCAGCCTCTTCCCACTGTTTCAATGTTGTTCAGATGAGCACTCCATTCTTTAGTTCCACCATTTCAGTCCTTTATGCTTAGAACACTCCATGTTACTTCCACATAGTTGAATCACCCTCATTCCCCCACCACATATTGCAAATCTGAGAAAGAAAGAAGTTTGACTCAAACAACTTTTTCTGAAGAACTGCTATTTTGTGGGATAGACTCCCATGTGTCTTCTTCCCTCAAGGGTCAATCATTATCAACCCTCCTTATCCACATCTCCATTTTCTCTTCCATTCATATCACACACCTCATTTGTCATTTCAACTGTAACCCTCTATTTTGAGTGGCTTTCAAGCCTTGTATTTTCTCAGGTGTTAATTGAAATTTATGATTTTTTTTCTCTTCCAGTGATGATGTGAGGAAATGTGAACAGTATCTATATAATGTCAAAGGAAGTGCTATTTACAAATGTTCTGTGATTCTTGGGGATATTAAAGTAAGATTTTGTTTTTCATTTTTCTTATGCTTTTATTTAATTTGTCATTGGTTGAACATAGTCATTCCTTGGGGGAAGACATTAGTCATCAATTTGCTATCATTACTACATTTAAAGTCAAATTCTGTTGAATACTCTCATTTTCACTTTGCACTGTTATTTGTGACTTTTATAAAATTACTAGAACAGAATATAAGGTCATTAGTGGCAGCCAAATATATAATCATTAAATTGGAAATATTGAAATCAAACGGGTAAAGAAATTTAGGTATTGTAGTAACTGACAACAAAAAGTGTAGGTACCTTCACTTGGTAGCTGAAAAAACATCATAGCATGTTGAAAAATGTCCGCAAACATAATAAAAACAAAGTTTTATATCAAAATGTTTATTATTAAGAGGAAAGACCAATGTATTTTTTCTATTATTTTATTAAATTTTTTAATCCTTTCTAGCACGTTCAAAATTTTGGTTAAAAATCTTGTTATTTTTATGTCAGTGGTCGACATAATATTTGTGATTAGTTTTTTTACACTTTTTTACCAGTGAGAAACAATGATTTGGAAATTCTTGCAAAATTCAAATAATTGTCAGATTTTAATAAAACTTTCAGGACTTATTCACAAAAGAATGAAATTATTTTGGAAATATGCTTTTAGAAAATTTTAGTAAAAAATATATATTTTATATGTGTTAACCCCAACTTATTTAATTTCATGAAATTTTAAAAAATTAAATTTTATTTCCCAAATTTTTTTATTAGTTAAAAGCAGGACTCCTTGGAGAATGTAAATCATCAATTTTTCTTTTTCAAACTATTGCTCATTTCCTAAAAATCTGCTTCAAATCATAAAATAATAAAAATGCAGTAAAACTGACATTATTTAATTAGAAAAGCTTTTAATTGCCTTTATTAAGGATGCTATTGTCTTAAGAAAAAAATTTTTTGATAAATAATGAATTTTTACAGGAATTATTTTCATTTTTAAAAACGTTTTAGTTATAATTTATCATTTAAATACTGCATTACTTTTTTTCCAGTTAGATGATATTATTTAGTAGAGGTGCTTAAAAAACACAGAGATCTGAAAGTACGTCAGAATAGATGCCTTCTGAAAACAAAGCAAAGTATTAAGAGACAAGTGAAATTTCATTAGAAATAAAGAATCAAGTACTATGTCATATCTACTTTCCAGTATGGCAGTGAATGCAATAAGTAAATAGTGTTTAATATCTTTGTTGTTAATTCTCAAAAACAAAGTAAATGTATAAATTTACTTTTATAGGTTTGTAACATTATTTTACATACAGATGAAAAGGCTTTTAAAAGATGATTTTAAAGGTTAAAGTCATCTGTTGAAAGGTGTCAGTGTCCACGTACTGGGAAAATTGTCAGCCAAAATTTCCCTGAAAAAAATTATAATTGTGAAAACAGAATGAGCAATTGTGAAGGTGGGGAAAGACATCAGGAAAGCTGACATTATATAATGGCTCCTCCTGGAGGAGCAGGGATCTTCCAAAATTGTAAGTGTGAAACAGAATGAAAGAAGGAGATGTCAGGAAGATTGACGTCATATAATGGCTCCTCCCAGAGGAGGGGGATCTTCCAAAATTGGACGTGTGAAACAGAAAACGAAAGAAGGAGACTGGTTGAATTTTAGGAGATTTGCATAAACCCCCTTATGCACCTGCACCATACCATTTGGAAGGGATACACATAAATACAAGTGCCCACAGGCACTAAAGTAGTTGGAGTTGAGGTTGCAGTCCGGAGTTGCAGTGAGTTATGTGGACAGGGAGTTAAGAGATTGTTTTGCCATTACGCAGTTTTCCCAACCTAATAATAATAATTGTCTGCTGAAGAGAAAGACTCCGACAATATCGTTGTGCCGTTCTTGAAAGTACAAACAACAGTACTTGAAGAAATTCAGTTGTCAAGTCTGGCTGTCCTTAGAGGAGTTAGATGAAATGGTCGTTCCATCGTCAAATATTAGAAATGGGTTGGGAAAAGAAAGAAAACGAAAAAAGAACTGTAAATATTATTTCAGCATTGTTTATTTTTTTTCAATTTTGTGTATGTATTCAACTCCTTGGTTTAGCTTGGTTGAGATACCCCAGTGATAATTCAACTTGACCCTCTTAAGATCAAAAATCACAACGTGGGTAAGAGAGGTCATAGTTGAAGAGGTCAACTTAAAAACCAGCTGCAGTGTCAAACGCCACCAACAACTGATGAGTGTGGGCTGACGGCTTGTTTTCTGATACCAGAATCGATCCTGACCAAAGACAGCAGACTACAGTCCCAGCTACACCTCCATAGGTTTGGGTCTTATTGAAATTCTAATCATTGCTTTTTAAAACAACAAAGATAGCTGAGGTAGTTTAAGGTGTATACAATAGTAGAGGTGTCAAAGAAAAATCATCCACACTGTTTTGTCTGCAAAAAAACCTAAAATGTTTTTTTGTAGACAAAAAGTTTAAACTTAGCCAACAATTCAAATTTATTTTCTTTCTAGGTTCAACATCATCATTCAAAACTATGAAAATTAAAATTATCATTGTTTGATTCTATTAACATGTGAAATTAACCTAACAGTGTTGAAGATGTGTTGTCAAAAACAAGATATTATCATAGTGTCATTGTTTGTTCCTTTTGCTTTACAGACAAAATAATATGGATATTCTTTTTTTTTTTGGGTGGAGAGCAGAAATATCTCACAGTTTGTTTACATCAATAAACATTACCTTTTTTTTCTTTTTTTTTTTTTCACCCCAAGCAAGGTGATAATGCCACTAGAATGCAGGGGATTACAGGAAATGAAAGAGAATGAGATTGGGAATGATTAAAGAAAGGGCAAAAATGGAACAGGGTTCCAGATGACATAAGATGGTGATTGACATTGCATTTAAATTTTTGAAAATTATAGTTATCAGGGAAGCAAGAAGTTCAAAGGGAGTTCCACGGGTGGAATGTGTGAGAAAAGGAACTGTTACATTTAGCTAGTTGAACAGTAAAACAGTGGGACCTAGTTGCCAATCAAGTAGCACATTTAGATTCATGTAATCAGGACACAAGCAAAAAAGCTCCTCAGAACTGTTGCCTTGAAAATATTTGCAGAAAAGACAGAGGGAATCTATGTCATGTTGGTGAGAAAGTTGATATGACTGGTCAGGATCGATTACATTAGAGACCCTGGAAATTTAAGTTGCATAAAACCGAAAAGAGTAGGTATCAAAAATTTTATTTGCATATGAAAAATAATGGAATGTTTTATTTTTGTTTTTCATAGGAGTACCCCAATGGAAAAGCAGATCCTGAACTAAAACAAGAACCTGAAAAAGAAAATGGAGACTATTATGATTCTGTCAAAGTAATTTGTTGTTTAATCACTTTTCGCGTTTATTTTGACTTAAAAATGACCGTAGGCCTATATGTTAAATGGTTTTAAATAATGCACTTTTGAACATACTTGGTTGGAAAATATTTTTAAAGCAAGAAGACAGTAAATTTTGTCTTTCTGCTATCTCTCCTAATCTCTGTTTAAGTCCTTTATAGCTCTTAGTTACAAAGGACATGAAGTTTGGAGATCCCACATCTTGAAGAAGAACTTTCTTGCAATACATGTGTTTCTTAAACAAGATTTGTTCTCTTAGAAGCAGTTGATCAAAAATTTTGCTGCAAATTAGAAACTGGATATTATATTTTGAATGTTTATTGTTTTAAAGGAATTTATAAAAAGAAGAGATGAAATAAAAGAGAGAAATTAAATAAATGGTAAAATAAAATTTGGGTGATATTATTTGTATGAAATACAAGTTTTGTCTGGAAGAGTAATACTTTTGGGAAGTTTTATACAAGTTTAATCAACATACCATATTTTGGATAATCGTATCAGGAAATAATAAAGATGCCATTCTAAATAAGTTCCATGCTAAGGTGGATGATTGAAGTAAATAATTTAACCATACTGGTACTTGTATCTAGTACACAAGAGTACTAAATATATAATGATGACTGACACTTTGAGTAGTTGTGATAAAAAGCATCTAAAATTAAGATTAAAGGAATATTAATCAAACAAAAATGAATTATAGTATGTACAAGAACTACTATAGAAGAAAAGAATAAATATTAATTGCAGAAAAACGGAATGAATGGTTGTTAGCAAAAGGGATGAAAAGTATGAAAATTGGTGATACCAAAATCAAACTACAGCAATTTAAATATCTGGGAAGTGTTTTATCAAAGTACAACATTAAAATCTGAAAGTACATTGAGATAGCGAAAAATATATTCCAAGAACTAAGCAACATATTAAGAAAAAAAATTTCATTAAAAACAAAAGAAGTATTGAAGTGTTATGTAATATCAATGCTCCTATATGTCAGTGAATGCTGGACAATTTCCTTAAAAATGAAGAACATACTTAAAGCCATGGAAATGTGGTTCTACAGAAGGATACTGAGAATACCATGGACTGAACATGTGAGCAACAACAGAATTTTAGTGAAAGTGGAAACAAAAAGGACACTTATACTTAACATTAGCAAGAGATAGTTTCTAGGGCAAATAATGAGGAAAGATGGTTTAGAAAATTTGATACTGACTGGAGTGATTGAGGGCAAAAGGGACATCATAAAATGGCACATGACCTACCTAGTGAGCTTATATAAATGGATGTCGGAACAAGGTTTAGAAGAGATAATGAAAAGACAAAATTTATTAGTAGTTACAAAGGACAAGAAAGAGAAATGGCATATAGAAGACAAAGGTCTGTTAATACCCTGGAAAATCTCTTGATGTTTTTCTGGCAAGGCTACACTCTCAGTTCTGTTTGGTGGTATACCAAAACAAGGCTTGATATGCACTTTTGTGGCCGTTCTGCTGGAGCAACCAAGATATTTTTAATTTTGTTTTTTTAAGTTCCCTCTTTATTTTTTTTCTTTTAAATGTTGTTTGAAGAGAAACTGCCAAGTTGGATAACAAATGAAATTTCTTTTTTGGTCAAACAAGGAACTCATCCCACTTGTATTGGTACTTACAAACCATTGAGGCTAACTAGTGAATTTTTTGTATGTTTTCATCATTAAATCATACATACATATAAATTGTATGACTCGATTAAGTGTTTACTTTCATTTGACCACACTTAAAACTGACATATTACTTTGAATGTAATGTGATCCTATGTAGTGTCCCCATGTTGCTGAACATGTTGGCATCATGTGTTTATATTTTTATAGAATTTATCAATATTTAAGGAGAAGGGATTTTCATTCCTGATATTATTTGTTTTATAATATATAAGAAACCTTTTTTTTAATTTTTCAGGGAAATATGGATGGTTTTAATGAATACGTAATATACGATAATCGCAGGTGCCTAATTAATTACAGAATTGTCCTTGAAGGTACTGAAGATGAAGACAGCGACAAAGAAGATGAGATTGCAAAAGAAGAGAAAAAAGAGGAATTTATGGAAACTTGGAAACGTCATATTAATTACTTGGGTATATACATAGTTTCTATGTCTTTTATTATTTTTATATTTTTATTATTATTATTTTTTATTATTGACAGCTGAGAGGTTACTTTTTAGCTTGTTTTTATACTTGAGCCATGACTGTAAAGTTACCTTGCATTCTGTACATTAAAAAAGTAAAGTTTATCACCAACTATTATTTTGCTGGAATAACATTAAATTTCTTTCCCTCTCTCTGCCATATGTCCCTTCCAAATGTGGGTGGTTATGACTGTTTATTGTGACCCCTTTTTTCTTTGTAAGATTTGTTCCTCTATTCATTCAAATTTGGCAAGTTCTGGGTGGGGTTTCCATTTCAAAATTAAGAGAGATGCACTTCCTCTGCAAACAATCTTTTGCATGCACAATAGCAGTGCTCTCCATTGACAAATCTGATTTTCACATGGAATTTGATAAGTAACAAAATGAGTGGACTGCATCATGGAAATGGACAGATGGCAAAGCACTCTGCAAACTGCAAAGCAGCACTGATGGAAGTTAGGAAATCCTATAAAAAAAGAATTGTGTCTAGAATGGGTCAAGAAAGGCTGAATTATTCCTTGTGATGGATGAAAATTAGGACACTGAAAGAGCTTTTTCTGTGAATGGTCATTGTGCAATAAAACAAATTGAAGGTGTAGCCTCTAATGAATTACCAGGCCACATTGACACATATACAGCAGACGCTGATGTTTGCACCAGCAAATTAAGAAAGTGGAAACAGCAAGGGTCAAATGGGGCACTACTGGACCTCAGATCTGTCTACCTACAAGTGTATATTAATGAACAACTTTGGCCCTACCAGACAGTTATTTCCCAGGGCAGAAGGTACTGCCTGACTAGATTGGGTTTTGGGTTGAACATTTAACCCCCCAATCATGAAATCTATTGTCAAAGTAGTGCTGTCTCAGGCAGAAGGCATAAAAAGGACACCTCATCATATACATAATTGAAATAAATTGTCTTTGTGGTATATATACCAATATTCATTTACACAAACTTGTCAAGTAGGTGACCTACTGCTTAAACATGGTTAGCTCTAGTATTGTGAAATGCCAAAGGAGCTTCAGCAATTCTTGTCCCTGACCACATATCTGTGTGAGAAAACCTGTACCGTATTTTCTTTGATTGGGTCAATAAATTCCCACACACTCTACTTTCTTGTGTTTCTCTTGCCTTCAAAAAATAAATCATTACAATTACTCAAATACATTATATAAATCTATTGCAATTTTGGCTGTAGCCCTCGACATTGAGTGGCACTTGAGTTTTGCTTTGGATGATAGAAAATGTTACCAATTGTTTGTATAAAAGGAAGTAAAATCCTCATTTCTATTAAATATATAAAATCCTTAGATATATTAATATCTCATATTATTATTAACTGCTTGTTTAACTCCTAAAATGAAAAGGTTAATGAGTCTACTCTGATTTACCATTGATATTAACTTTTATATGTAATATCCATCATTTAATAACCTAACATATAAAATCGACCAGCCTAATGAAACAAAATGAAAGTTTTTCATATTCAACGTACTTTGCCATTTTTTGCAGTTGACTCATGCAAACATGATGATGAAGAGGATACAGAAGTAGAGCAAGAAATTCGTAACATTGAAAAAATTCGACTTGAGATTCGCATGAGACGAGAAATGAAAACAGGAAAACCACTGACTAAATTGTCTTATGTAAGTAAAGTATATGCAATATTTTTAGGAAACATACAAAAAACATTCCAGTTGATTGTATTGAAATATGTTCCTAATTATCACATAGCATTTTATTTATAATTTCCCCACTTAAAAATACATTGATCTCAAACATAGTTTTGGAATGGAAAATATCTAAGGTTTCAAGTTGGAATATATTTTTTTAAATCATTGTTTTTATCAGCATTGAAAATAAAAGAATGAAATAAAAAACATTTGGTAAAGATGTAATACTAAAGTGGGCAATATTAGCAGAGGCAGTCAGTAGTGACACATCCTTTTGGGGATTGACATTGTACCAATAAGCTGCTTCCATTATGGACCATAAATTTATCACCACAATTCATTTTACACTTTAATGACATTTTCTCCATGATGCCATTTCCCGAGGTGATGTGTGCACAGTGGAACCGGAAGTTGACTCCCCATTCATTTATGAAGACCCTGACAAGCTTACTGTGAAATGCATTGTCAAAGAGTATCTCAGTCGGTGAGCTATGCTCACAGAATAGGGCCTCTAAATGGTCTTTAATACTTGCCACATTATGCCGTTTCAACAAACCACAGTCAACAAATGACAAATAGTTTCTGCCTTTGTAGTGGGTTATGCCCAGTCCAATTCTGCACCACTTGTCACTCTGACATCCAATTGTCCTTTCATCCAAAATGCAGATGGTGAGCCAAATAGACTGACACTCCTTGCATTTCTTCACAACTGCTTTCACTGATGCCTTAGAGACTGTGGAGTTGACCTTCCTGACAAAGTACATCCACCTTACACGAGGATGACCATTTCATCTATTGACTTGTTCATTAATGCAGCACAAATGTAGTTTTGGAGCTAAGCTACTTTTTTTTGATCAAATCAATCCATTACTGTGGCACTCCCATCAGACTTTGAGCTTGGTTATATCCGCCAAAAATTTGTACTCTTCGTCCAGCTTTTTGAGCATACTGAGCCATCATCTGACAAACATTTTGCTTGCGACTTTCATACATATCCTGGCCTTTCCTGTGAGGGTGCCCATGATCCAATTGTATGCACAAGTAGTCAGTGCCATATTGACATCTTTTTAAAAAAATTTATATGCTGTACATCTTTCTCTTTGGGCAACCAGCTTGCATCTTCCACAGTGGGTTCATTATGCTCCAGTGAGCCTCCAATATCCAGAGTGCTTTCATCAACCCACATATTAATCTTGGGCCCATCAACACAACATTTGCCTCACAAAGGGTTCTCTTGGTGCACTCTTACAATGACTTTTATCATTGTGGTTAAAGGAGCATCATCCACTTTATCTTCCCTGCTGCTGCTGCTCACCTCTTAATGAATTCTGCTGTTACTCTAAGCCATCCATCTATTGGAAAGTACCCAATCAGTTTTCTGCACAGTGAGAACACACTACGTTGAGTCATGCTGGGGACCTTTTTCCCATCACTTCTCCCAGATTTTCAAGTGAAGCACTTGTGTGCAGTCCTTTGTTCATTTCATTTCCTTGCTCACCAGGCCAAAGTTTACCAGATGTTGCTTCACACTGGTTGAAAATACTATATTCTCATTGATGTAGAATATTATCAATGTACGCCAATGTTGCTTTCTGGATAATCTCATCTTTCGATAATACAGCATCTATAATGGCTCGCATGATAGAGGGTGCCACTTTGAGTCCAAAGCCCATGTGTGTCCTCTCCCCTCAATAATCAGTTTGGTATGGCTACAAGGATCAGTGCACATGCACTTGTAGGTAGGCCTTTTGGCCTTTCAAGTACTGAAACACTGGATCTTTTTTTTTTTTCGACACTCTCTCAGTTTTTGTGCACAAGTGTCAGCATGGTCTGTGTATGCATCAACATGTCCATTCAATTCATGAGAGTCCAATACAGGACACACTTTTTTCTTATTTTGCTTCAACTGAATCAGGCCCTTTGGTGGGCCAAGTTGCTTCTCAGGATAAGGAAGAAGCCATCCATTATCCAGCCACATCTGCAGCTCATGCTGGTTTGCATGTGAGCAGACATTGGATATTCACATGTCAAATTATTGGGTGGTTTGGAAATTCTGAACATGTCTTCTACCTACCATATCCTGTTTCTAAGTGAACAAAATGGTTTATATCCTTCCTTTTATACCACTGATTGCCATGTTATCTGAGAAATGTCCACTGACATACAAGATAGGGTAATCTATGCTACAATGCCTCATGTATCTTTTGAGAATTTCAACATGTCACCACTTTTTCAAATAGGGTGAGTAAATAAAGAGCATGAAAGGCTACATTATACCCTCTCTCTGTCATGTCTTAGTACCTCCCTCATTGCACTAAAGAAAGGGCATCAGTGGAATGTCAGCATCAGTGCTACAGTGGTCATGGATGCCCCACATAAAAACTACCATGTGCTGTGTCCTTGAGGGGTGGGGGATGTATGGCTGCAAATAACAAGCTTGCCACCTTCTTGCTGGCTGGTGATATTACATATCTCTCTTGTATGTCTGTCTTTGGACAGAGTGCAAAAAAAAATTGAGGAATATTTGGTCTCAAGGATTATAAATCTGTCGCAGTACCCCCCTCATTGCATTCATTTCTGCAAGAAATTAAAATCTAATCACAAATATTTTTAAAAATTTTTGTCAGGATTTGCTGCGTGAAGAGAGAAAAAAATGGAAATCTTATATTTTGAAAGCTGAAAACAAATCTGTGAGTAAAGTTTTTTCCCTTTATTTCTTTTGAGTAAGGTTTTTTTTTCTTTATTTCTTTTCGTTTAAAATTGTATGTAAAATTGTTTGTATTGAATACAAAACTGTCAGATAATTTTTATTGGTACATTTATTTAATATTATTTATATTAACAAAGTAACTAGATGTAAAAGTCAGAATGCCACACATACACATACATATAATCTAGATAAAAACAGACATATAATAGTACTTAACATCTACTATCCTCAAAAAATTATACAATCTTAACAACATCAAAAAAAATACAACCACATCCAACACTATTATGGATATAATCAGAACCCAAAATACTCCTAACAATAATAATTCTGAAGCATGTATATATAAAATAAATTGTCACAACTGCTCTTCACAATACATTGGGGAAACTTGCAGAAATTTAAAAAAACGTATCTATGAACACAAAAAAGACCTTATACGCAACAATTTATCAAATGTATTTGTTATAGATAGAAATAAATTCAATCATAACTTTGATCTAATGAATGCCACACTTATTAAAAGAGAAACTAACTTACTTAGACAGAATTTCCCAACATGCCATTATCGAATCTTATCAAAATATAAATCTGCGCTATGGATTTTTTTTCCAATATCTCTATTCCTGAAAGAATTACTCCTTTCCCAAGCCAACATACATGACTATAAAAATATAAAAAAATTAAAAGTAAACATTTACATTCTTAACCTCCTGTTATTTCAAATATATAATACATGAATTTATCCCATACTAAAATAATTTAAATATTAATTACATGAAAGAAAATCTAACAACATCATTTACTCACTTACGTTTATTAGACATTAAGTTACGTAATTACTTGTCATCCTTCATAATTTATTGACACTCTTCAGTTAACCTGATGAATATTTTTGAGCATTTCTTAAAATTAAAAATTTTGAAAACTAATATTTTTGCTTCTGTTTATAAATACTTGTTGCAAAATAAAATCCTTCTATTTGCCTTTATAAAGTCCATCAGAGGATGAAACACATCGGCTAAGATAAATTTTACTTTTGTTTTTATTCATATTGCCTTTTTACAGATATATTTTAGTTATATCTGAAATTTTAAACACACACACACATATATATAATTAATATAAGTAAAAGATTTGTCACTTAGCTGATTGATGTTACTTTCAGCATCATGACTTCCAACTTTCGTAGACAGATCCGTCCATTCATCAGGGGTTTGTGTATATATATATATATATATATATATATATATATATATATATATTAACAAGCCGACAAGGAAAATTTAATAAATCTTTTATAGAGTTTTTCCAACATTCTAACATTTTTCCATTTTTCAGGGGTTAAAGAATGTAAAAATTGTCCATAGTTGTTATTATTCTATGAACTTTTGACTAGTTGTTTTGGTATGGTGAGTTTTATGTGTTGTCTTCTACATATTAGGTTAGTTGTGTGAAGATCTGCGAAGGAGTGTATGCCTTTTTCAGTGGTCACATGTTATGCACAACTGAATGACCTGGGCATCACTTCTATTTTTAGAAAACCTTTAACACACAATCTCTACTACTAAACAGTGTAGCAGGGGACTGTTATTTAATCAATAATGCTTCCCTAATTATGAGATATCTATGACAATGTGAACTGGCTTTTTTTTTATACGTGTCAGTGGTAAATTCATTGGATTTTAATGCTATCTCAGCGTCAAGGAATAGGTTCTTGTTATGTACCATGGGATCATATGTGAATTTTAGTGTAGAGTTTTTTCCAAATTTGATTTTAAAACAAAAATGTCATCAATGCATCTTGTGTAGATTTCATTTTTATCAGTTGTTTCAAATACTTTGTTTTCAATGTCAAGCATGTAAAAGTTAGCAAAAGTTGGGTATAAAGAGTTTCCCATGCTAACACCATTATTCTGTACATTATTTACATTATTCGGACTATTGTCCTCATCGTTGTCACCATATTTATCACAACGTTTCAGCCGTTGTACACTCCAGCCTTCTTCAGGTGGTTGGAATTTCAAACTGAACCCTTTATTTCGCTCACTGGGGTAGACTGTTCTAGTTCCATGTGCCATGTTTGATGGATGTCAGTTATCAGTTATCTCCTGCTAATTTCCCTCTGAAAGTTCTCCACTGCCTTAACTGGGTATTGAACTCACACTCTTTGGGTCCTGTCACCGGATCTAACCAACGCCTTTATCCACTGTGCCATGTGTCCTTGAGGATATCTCAACGCTTTGCTTTTTTCTGAATCTCGTGTTCTCTCGGCAAGTATTTTTATTACAAACAGCATTAATCAATTGTCAAAAAGCTCGCATATGGCTCTTCTGTGAGTCTAATGTCTATGCCAATTTACAGGTCTTTGAGAGAGTACTCAATTTTATTAAAAAAAAAAAAAATTGGGGGGTATCTTTTCCGTTCTCAGTATTTTCTTGTTTTAATATCTATGATTAATTAGTTTGCCAATTACCATAGCTAAATAGTGTCACAATGGAAAAAATATGTGGTTGAGTGTAGTTGGTATACGGGTGTAAGAAATTGGAATATGATAGGTCGGAGAGGAAAATCTGGTTTATGGGTTTTTACATTTATATATATATATAGATATATATATATATATATATGTATATATATATATATATATATATATATATATATATATATATATATATTCTGGTTGATAATCACCAACTATTTTCTTGAGCTTTAAGCTATCAACATCAACGTTGTTCACTGTGATAAGTTTTTTTACATGTTTTTTAATGTGTCTGTGGGATTTTCTGAAAGTGCTTGGAATAATAACAACTATGGACAATTTTTATATTCTTTAACCCCTAAAAAATGAAAAAAAGTTAGAATGCTGGAAAAACTCAAGGTTAATTAAATCTTCTTTATCGAACGTTTTCAATATATATATATATATATATATATATATATATATATATATATATATAATACTTATTACTTCAAACATTATTTTTAGAGGATACCTGTATTATGCTTCATTTTTTTAAACACCCAAGAAAGTCTAATACAGAAAATGTACCCTCTAGCAGGATTTGAACTGCTGTCCCACTTGGCATGAGAAACCACCATCTATCTGATCAGTCATGCTTTGACTGCTCAGCTATGGAGAGCTTCATAATGAAGCAAAGTTCTATTTGCCTTAATATACATTTTACTCATTTATATTTAAAGCCAATAGAATCTTGCTTGACTGTGAAGCTCTATGTAGCTAAGCAGTCAAAGTATGTTGGATCAGATGGTGATTTCTCCTGCAAAGGGGGATTCCAA
Organism: Acanthosepion lycidas; assembly: GCA_963932145.1. Lineage (NCBI taxonomy): Eukaryota > Metazoa > Mollusca > Cephalopoda > Sepiida > Sepiidae > Acanthosepion > Acanthosepion lycidas. The sequence goes on from OZ010613.1 coordinate 13,646,532, forward strand.
TCCTGTTAATTTCTCGAGTGTGCTGACTGCTAGACAAAATAAATTGTTTAAAAATGCAGTGTCTATTCAAATTTCTAATTTTTTTAATTTAAGAACATTCAGAAATATTTCTAAGGCTAACAGTAAAAATCAAGGCAAGCTATGGAGGATTCTAAGTGATGTAATTTAATGCCTAATAAATGAAAGTGAGTAAATGTTGATAGAATTTTGATCTAAAAAATACCACACTTATGAAAAACCAATTGAAGAATGCAACACTTATTAAAAGAGAAAATAACTTAGATTTACTCACATTTTTTATTACACCATTTTGCATCCTCATTGATTTTCACAGCCATAAGAATATTTTTGAGCATTTTTAGATTTAATAATTTTGAAAGTCTAATGATATTTTTGCTTCTGTTTATAAATACATGTTGCAAATAAAATCCTTACATTTGCTTTGATAAATTCCATTAGACGACAAAACGTATTGGTAAATAAGTTTTCCTTTTGTCTTTATTCATATGTACATATATTTTAACACTTTAACCATTATTTTTAGTGTGGATGCCCATATTTGCACATCTATTTTTAAACAGTATTTATTTTTATCAATGTGTCTTGAATATTCAAGAAATCTTAAAGAAAAAATAGACGGTTATACAAAAATAGAAAATACTTAAAAAAAAATAGTTGGTAGAGGAATATAAAGATTGTTTAAAAAATAAATGGAGCATCTAGTCAGACATGGGTATCCATTAAAAATAATAGTTAAAGTGATAAAAAAAATCTGCTAGATTAATAAATATAAATTCATTACTTCAGAAATTCATATATATATATATATATCTCCATGAAAACTATAAAAAATTAAAAGTTGGAATATAAAAAAAACAAAATGGCTGGCTTATGTAATTTGTGTTTGCAGTTACTCACACCTAAACATATCTGATGTGATGAAGAACTTTGAAAAAAAAATAATATGAAGAACATGCAGCCAATTGTGACAATCAAAGAAAGTCAGATAAAAATCAAAATTTAAGCTTTTATCATGATAACAATATAAAAGAAAAATATTAACAGATCATTGGGCTTGTATCTTTTTATCACATATATTCACTTCTTCACTAAATTTGTAACTGTCATTAATCAATCAATGGCTGGATAAGAATATTTTATCTAATAATTATATATTTAATTATTTTTTATTGATTTTTATATATTTTATTTTTTAATTTTTTATTTTATCATTATTCATTTTACATAAATATATTAGGTTAGTGCAAAAATAATGACGTAATAATGTCGTTTTTTGACGTTAAAAAATACGTCAAAAAACGACATCATTACGTCATTATTTTTGCACCAAGCTAATAAAAGTAAAATCAATGTAGAGTTGTTTCCCCTGAGCCGTGAGGATGTCTTGCTTTTATGTATCAAACATTTTTAGTTCAATTTTTGCATAGGACACCCTATTAATGATCGTATTCATTAATCAATCGCATCAAGATATGGGGAAACATTTAATATTTATAGTAAAGTGAGCTTTTCCTTAATTGAGTAACATTAAATGTTTTGCAGATCAAACCTTCTTCCAAAATGTGATCAATGCTCTAAGTTAATGATTAAGCAGTGATTTATTTTTATTTTCATAATTGGCATTAATTTCTACATTGATTTTATGAATTCTTAAGTTTAATTCCTAACAAATAAATTGACCCCCTGAGGTGTTTAGTTGAAACTCAATTTTAGCAGGTAAGCTGAACTTCACAAACTAAGTTTGCATTATTTCTATGAAACCGTCTCTTAAATAGACTGACATAGTTTGTGAGTTGAATATTAGACTACACTGATCACTGTATAGGAAATATTAAAAAAATATATAACTGATGTTAACAATAAAAATATAAATACAGTGACTCCTCACTTAATGACTTGTTTAATAACCTCAAATTAAGAAGCTGCTACAGAATCTGATAAAATAAAAAAAAGTTTAAAAAAAAAAAGTTTTAAAAAAAAGGATCCAACCACTGAGTTTTGAAGGCAGGTCAGAAACAATTATTAGGGAAATTTTCTCTTGTAAATCAAAATTAATAAAATGCAAAAGCATAAAATAAAATATTACTTACAGTATGCAAACAAATTAATGTACAGAATATGGAACTTATTTTCAAATTTCTTTGTTTACTATTCAGTACATAGCTGTACTGTATAAACATCTATAATAATAAAGAAGAGTGTACAGAGTGAAATGTTTGAAAAACAATTGTTTATTAAAGGTTTAACTTTAATTTCACTTTTCATCACAACTGCAATTGATATTGTCTAATTAAATTGTAATTAAAACTTAAGTGGGGCATGGTACGTTGCTCATGTTCTTTTTCTAGCATATGAACTGTGACATATTAGAAATATTACATAGTCCAGGTTCCCTAATGTCTTTTAAGAGTGACTTTATGTGAAGTAATCATAGGGTATGGTGATTTTAAATGAAAATAAAAATTGTGTGCAAAATAAATGTAAACACACTATGGAGATCGGTTGCATATATGAAGAAAGATTATGCCGAAATAAGGTGTCAAATAAAGATAAAATAATTTTGTTATTTCCAAATTCTTATAACTTTTACATACATAAGAGGCTGCAGGAGCTAGCCTAAAGTCTGCCAAATGGCATCTTTTAGTCTAGTTTAGAAATAAATTAAAAATGTTACAAATGGTGTAAAAGTGACATTAAAGCCATCTGAGGCTGGTTGGGACAAACCCATTACACATGTAATATGTCATGAAATTGCTGTTAAGTACAAATTATCACTTTCTGACCAGTCATGGTCATAACTATGTTCAAATAAATTGAATATTATACAGATAAAATTTCAGTTCATGTTTTATGGAACTTTAGAAATGAAGGATAAAACATTATTATATGTCTTGAGCAAGCATCCTCATCTTGGTTGTTATGTTCACAAGGTTTCAGCTGTTTTACTCTCCATACTTCTTCAGGTGTCTGTCTTTGTATTTGATATATTTTTACAATTTCAGGCCAAACCCTTTATTTAATCTATAGATATAGATTGTTCTCTTTCTGCTTCCCATGATAAGGGGAGATAACTTGTATCAATACTCATCTTTATCATCTTTATAACAACTGTACACTATTTCCATTCAACTGAGTACAAGCATTTGTAAGTAGCTTTTCTTCATTGAAGTCAATTTTTATCCCCTATGAAACTGGGTTGACATTTTGACTTACTCAGTATTTCTTTGTTTCTACAAACTGGACACCATTACACCTTTTGGGTGTCGAGGACCATCATTATCATCATCAGTCCTATAACCAGGTGTGGTCATCGCATCACTGAGTACCTGACTATTTCCTTCCACATATCTGGTTTGAAAGACAGATAGTTATTCATTTATGTGCAGGATATCTTGGGCAAGCGGGCCTGGCAGATCTTTCTCCAAGTTAAATCAGAGCTGATGTCTTTCAACTTACCATAGACATGTGGACACATGGCCATTGATTCCATTATAAGAACACTCCTCCATAGCTGTTGAGTTCAGTCTAGGAAGCCCTTCACCAAGTGATGCTGTGTCATCCCCATATTGACTGCATTCATAGGTATGGAGCCCAGTCTACCCCATTGTTCTAGATGGTCACTGACACTAAAAGAAAGTTTGGCAACTGTTTGACAAGTCTTTTGAATTCTACTGGGTGTCTAGCCATCCTCATCACTAGAAAATCCAGGTGGAGGAACCAGTTCAGATGCTGATGACCTGATTGGGTTACATTTTGAGACCAGTTGTTGCCAAATGAACTCTATATAATTCTTACATTCCCAAACTATGGTCATTCTCTTTTGACATTGAAATTGTGGCTTGGTTAATTCATAACTATGTAGGCATCCTACATATATATATATATCTTCATCAACAAGTCATTCAACCATTTCATTGAAATCTACCTTTCTGGAGTCATGTCATCAGATCATTTTTGTCTATGTCACCCCCACTATACATTCTATGCTTTGACTATTTCAGAGTAATTAACTGGTAGCCATTTACATTAATGTGCATTGTATCTCAGAAGTTTCTTCATTGCAAGAATAATGTACATGGTAGTAACAAAGTATATTGTTTTCTGTTATTTTATCAACCAATGACAACTGCATGATTTACCTTTAATAAGACATTCCCTATTTTGCTTTTTCCATATCATCTTGTCTCTTCATTATTCTTCAAAAGTCCTTGCAATTCATCATAAAAATGACATATTCTAATATCATGGTTTTCAAGCAAGTATAATGCTAACTTCACTATGGTGTAAAATCAATCGGCATACAATGAACAAGTCTGCCAATGAAAAATGAGTTAACCAGGATTCAAGAAGTGAGTAGCCATGGTCAAATACAAAATAAATCAGAATTATCCAACAAATATAATTGATGAAGTTTACAATAAACAATAAAAAGAAAAGAACAAGGCAAAAAATAATATAAAGCAAGCAAACAATATATGCACGGCAAATTAACACAAATAAGGCAAAGCAACAGTAACATGGTAAAAAGTTCACAAAGTAAGAATTGGGGTTGACACACAGCAGTTTACAGGAAGAAGCTGCTTGAGTGGAACTTAATCTCACAAATGGAATATGAAGGTAATGAGGGTGGTTTGCTACAATGTCAGGTTTTGGCCATGAAGGTTAGAATTGGTGGAACTAAGGAATGTAGTGTGTTGGAACATATATAGAGCAGTGAGAGGTTCATAATGTTTTGTCTGTGAGAATAGATTTGGAGGGTGGAAAATAATTTGTTACCCACAAGGATGTGTAGAAACTTTTGATCTCTAGTAAGACTGGAAAGTGTAAACTGGGCAACTGTGGTCTATATATGGCAGCAGTACTTTTGATCTGGCTCTTGTAAAGCTAGAGGATAGTACAATATGTCAGATAATTACTGGGGTGGTACAGAGAACTGACTACTTTTCCAGTATATTTGCTGATAGATTATATGTATGAGTTCCACTTGAGGCCTGCCTTGAGTTTAAGACCCAATAGCTGCTCAATGTATGGAGCCTCCCTGAGAGAATATCCATTTATTGTGATTGGTAATAGCTCAGGGTCCATTGTTTCTCTTCTGAACTGTTTTTGTTGCCAACGTATTTGTTTTTTTAAGGAGCACATAAATGGTTTAATTATTGCAAATGTCCTGGTAATAAAATGTATTTCATTCTACATTTGTTAAATTAATCATGTTTTCTACCTCTTGGAAAAATGTCATTCAGTAAATCCTGTAGATACTTCTTGTCAACCTTGGGGGAGCAGGGCAGTAGGTGTATTTACAACCCCTTTCAACAGTTTCTGGCTTGATTGAAAACATATATCCTCAACTTGAGATATCTATATCTGATTTGCTTTGATTAGTCAAAAGGGTCCAGGTTAAATCATAGTTAATGGTCAAATTGTCAAGGATGTAGAAAAGTTGTTGATTTAAAAATATATATGTAGCTCTGGCCTGTCTACCAGCCAGCTGTGTTCCATGATTTAATAAGTTTTTTATCAGATAGATTGTTTTTAAATAATATTTGATTTTTGTCTGATTTAATTTCAGGAAATGCCTTCTAACCAAAAAGCAGATGAGAAAAAATTGTCTTCTAACCAAAAATTGGAGGCAGAGGAAAGTGTCATTTCTTCTGTGCTGGATTTCAATTTAGGTGAGACAGAATTTACATTTATTCATGACACAAATTGATCATTATTTTCATGCCTTTCCCTAGTCATTTGTTTATCAGCATACTTTTTTTTAAAAATCAATAAGATGCATTATGCTGATTAAATACAAGATAAACACTTAAAGATATATATATTGCCAGTTAAGGCAGTCCTATATATCATATGTAGTTCACTGTATTTGGTTATTCTGAACTTTTCGAAGTTTTAGATTGAATATTCAATGAAAATCCACTAACAATTAGATGAAAACAAACAATATAAAGTTTGAATTAAATGAAGACAACAATTTAGAAATTCCAGTTGAGCAACTACCAATCATTAATAAATTGCATAAAAAATTTAAAAATTAACTCACTAAAGGTAAATTTTTTATTTTAACTCATGTCCTCCTGGCATCAGGTTAAACTGACTTTTTCTTTTTCCATATATCTAAATTAGCTGACACATTTTTTTTCACATATTCTGACCATTTTGATTAAAATCCATATTTTCTTGATTTCAGAGGAAAAATTTTTCAACATATTTCAGTGAAATTTTCACTTATCAAAAATTATATAATTATATATTATTATAAACCTTATTTCTTAAGTTAATGATTAAGTGACTTCTATGACAATATTCACAAAAATTCCCCTACCACATCATTAATTATTTGAAACAATCATAAATATGAATTCTGGTCATTATTTTAAGAAGTGGGTACAAATGAAATTAAGAACTTTTTCCATTTCACTGAAACAAATGCTAAACACTTCTATCTTCACTTTCTTTCTTTCATTTTCTCACTAGAGACAAGAAGTGTCTTTTCATCTCTTTCCATATGATCATAACGGAATAGTCCATTATTTTTTAGGTATTGGCAGGATGTAACGTTTGGGCAAACTAATGAAGAAAGGAACAAGCAAAATTTTTATATAGATAATTTTAGATTTGCAACATATATAATAACAACATTTGAAATACATTTAATATACATATATAAACATTACATACATTATATGTTTCAGAAGCTCCCCCACCAAAAAAAATGAACAGTTTTTAAATATATAAAACTTTAGGTAACCAAAAATACTAGAAAGCAAGACAAATTATGACATAGTCATATATTTTTTTATAAAGAAAGGCAGAAATATAACTTTAAATGTAACTTAGCATAAAACCCAAAAGATTGTAATTGAGAGTCTTATCATCAGCAGTCTATTAAGTTCTTATCTAGACAATGTTCCCAAAATCTGCTCAGCATGAATGCTTTTCAACATGTCCTCATAAATTAGAATTATAATAATGATAAGAATAATGGCCAGTTACTTGCTTCTGAGTATACCCATGTATCTAAATGATCCCTTTTACAGAACTTTGCTCAGGCAAATTGGGTTTATTCAACACCTGTAGAGCCAAACTGCAGTTTATACCGAGTATTAACCTTAGTTACAGTTTCTGGGAGAGAACGTATAATCTGGTGTAAGCAGTATGCTTAAACCCTTGGTATGATTACTAGTAACTTTCTATTGGCATAACAATCAACAATTTCTGAATAGTTTTGTCTACTCAACCTGTGACATAATTTGTAGGCACTTTCCAACCTTCTCATATGCCGGGATTGTGCAACCAATTTGATATACTCAAGAAGTTACCCCTTTGACAAATCAACAGTGGTGAGATTTGAACCTGGGCCACATGATTGGGCTTCTAATGTTCTAACCACTCAGCTATGTACTCATCATAAAATATATGTGACAACTAAAATGTGTGTGTGTGTCTATCTATCTATCTATATATCTATCTATCTATATATATATATATATATATATATATATAATAATGCAATTAAAAGCAAAATAGATCTGTATAAGTTCTGAAGTCATGCCTGTAAACTATAGAGCCACAGCCTCACCATGCTAGGTTTTTACATATTGAAATTGTTAGCCGCAGGCCCAACTATATTTGAATTCAGAGTTGTCCATCTCCTAAACTTTCACTTTGTAACAGCAAATTCTCACAATCACAATTTCCTTCTATTTTTTCCATACATGTTCAGTCAATCTTGATTTCATAGTTTCTTTATAGACAATGGCTTTTCAAGTTCCTCCAACTAGCTTTCCACTATTCACTTTTAAAGTTAAATAAAATATTGTTCACTACATTCTTAGTTGTCTTTTCTTCTAAAAAGTGATGCTAATTTCTGAAAACTGTCCTAATTTAATAAGACATGTTGTTAATGTAAGGTAGAGAGACTTTTTGCAGGTCTTGTCCTCAAAATCTGCATATCTATTTATGTATATTAAGTATTTAGTACAATTATACCATCAGTAAAGATGATGATGCTTGTAAGCACTTTTGCTCACACTAGGGAATGCTGGGATCAAGACGGATCCAGCGGACAGTTTGAATAAATAAGTTGTTAAGTTTATCATGTCTGTAACCAAAATAAACTTTGATTTGTAATTATTTATTTTGTAATTAGGAAAAATTAGAAATAAATTAACAAAGAAAATGAACTGCCTTAGGAAGATGGGGGTGTTATAATAACATAATGATGATTGTAAGCACTTCTGGTTCCCCCTAAAGAATGGTCCGCTAGATCAAGACAGATCCAACAGGCATTTTGAATAAATAAGTTGTTAAATTTATCACATCTCATATCGTCTTTGTGTCATTTCAACTTTTCAATGGCCAGTCTCATATAACTTATCTTTTCACACTAAGCTCAGTGGAACAACTAACAATGAATAATTGTTTAGATATTTTTTTCTCTTTACTATTTCATTCCAGATGACTTGAACTCTTGATTTCTTCATGATATGAGCACATTCAGGAAAGCAAGTTTCTTCTTACTGAAAAGCCTCATGAGTTAATCTATGTCTCAGTCCTACAGTATAAAAGTATTAATGTCTCAATCATGTGATTGCACGTCATTTTCTCAAACTATTTCATGTGAATAGTTTCCTATAGCCATGTCATTTACCAGTTTATCTATAAAAATAAATTTCTATTGTACATCAAGATACTGAGATATTCAGTTGTAGTTCTTAGTCTAAATTGTGATGTTAGACAAATTCACAATGTCAGTTTGTAGTGATCTTCCAAGTGTAGCTCAGATGTGGCACAAGGCCGAAAGTATGGGGCACCCAGTGAGGATCAAACTCACTACTCAGTTGTAATAGTTCTAGCAAGACAAGCTTGGTAACCATTACACCACCTCAAGGTGCCCCACAATGTCAATTTGTATAGAATGAATGAAAGTGACCACAAATATGATTCTTTATGAAACATCTATTATTTTTAAATCTGCTTACTAATTGAGCAGAATATTTCACATTCAATTTAAATAATACCATTCCCAAAGTCTATTTTAGTGGGTCACATATTAAATCCTCGTAAGTAGTGACTATCTTAATGGAATGTATTTGTGGAGTTGGTAGTCATGGTCAAATGCAAAATAATGAACAGAACTGTCCAACAAAGTTTGCAAGATAAAGGAATGGGGCTAAAATGAAATAATATCAAGCAAACAGCTTTAATATTTCAATTATTTTTTCATTTTTAAATATTTTATCTCTTTTTTTAATATTATTTTTTTTAATTTTTTTCTCACTTTGAATCTAACCTCACTAATATGCATACATTTACTAGTGTTATTAGTTTTAATAGTTTAGACCCACTGACTGCCTACAACAGTTTTACCAGGTGGAAGCTCTGTCAATTCATATGTATTTGTTTTTATGGCAGTTATTTCTTTATCCATGGCATCTTACCATTTTATAGCATCACTTGAAGTAATAGCTTCATTATAATTAGTGCATATATTCTTTACCAAACAACAATAATCTATAGTCAGATTTATTATATCATCCAAATTCTTAATAATGTGATCTTTTAAATATTCAGATATGTTTTGTAACTTGTTTGGATATCGTCTATTGGATATTTCTGCACTAGGATTATCTCTTGTATTATCGCTTGAACACTCCAGTGATTTTTTCTGCAAATAGTTGAGAAATATTGCATCATTTTCTTCAACTGGAAGTAAAGAATTGTCAGAATTAGGATTTTCAAAGTTTTCAGTAAATTTTACACATCTGACTCTTTTGACATTTTTAGTTTCAGGTATATATGTTAAATAAGCAGGACTTGATTTATCATCACCTATGAAAGTTTCTTTTTTTTTAACTTTATTGTCTAATTTCTTTCTGTCTTGTATGAAACAAATTATGCTAAATGTATGCATATTAGTGAGGTTAGGTTTGTGACCTGTGAATATTTCCAAGTCAGTTTTTCAGTTCTTTGACTCTAACAATGATTTCTAATATATGCAATATATATGTAATAGCATACAACCACAAAAACTTTGGTAGTTTCAATTCTATTAGGATGGTGCAAAAATAATGACGGTTTTTGACGTTAAAAAATAAATGAAAAACCGTCATTATTTTTGCACCAACCTAATATTAATAAACATCTAATTATTTCAAATAGAGATTGCTAAGATTGTTCTGAAGTACTATTTTGGTGTGCACAGTGGAGCCAGTAACTCATGTTTAATCTGATTATTAATTAAAAGTGTTTCAAAGTTTTCAAAAGTGAATTCTGTGCTGTTATCACTTCTTAGGCATTTTATAGACGTACAGAGCAGTATCAGCCAAATATTTCTTTGTCATGAAAAATGTATCACTTTTTTTTGTTTCAAAAAATAAACCATAATTAGACCAGAATAATCGTCCATGAAACAAAGTGTATATTTTGTATATTTGTGTATTTTTTGTATATTTTATATATACAAAGTGTATAAAGATCTTGGTTCAATCAGACTGGCTCGATCACAATAAACAAGGTGTAATATTTTAATTGCTCTTTTGTCAGGTAATTTGTTTTTATACTGTGCCATTTTGTGTTGGATACATATTTTGCAGTTTAAATTTGGGTTATCCACAAATTTTCATGCCTTCCACAACTTCTTGTAGCTGTATAATGTCTTTCAAATTGCAATGTCCAAGAATCTGATGTCATTGTTTTAAGCTATGCATGTAAATTTTGGAGGTTATTGCAGTATTTAAATAGTATAAGTGTTCATTTCTTTTTAAGTTGCATTTCAAATGAATTAGGGTAGATAAGTTCTGAGTAATTACAGCCAAATTTTATGGAAGCCCCTTTTTCAATAGTGGCTTGTACTGAGAATATACTTTGTTTGAATGGAGGGATATATAGAGCATTCATTAAAATGCAATCTCGCATATCTTTCATGCCTGTTATATAGTTACTTGAACATTGCCCCTTTTTAAAGCAATATTACTGGTTCAACTGCCATCTGCCAGTTGAATATGATGAATTTTTGGATTAAAATCATTATCTTAATTTAGATTCATCAGTAATCACATGCGTGATAGCACTACCAGTCAACAAGTAAACTGTTTTTGTTAGAAATGGTGTCTATTCCAATTGAAAAAAAGAAATGAATGTTCACTATCTGAAACATATTCCACATCTTTTATGAAATGAGCTTTCTTTTTGCTTCTGCATTTGGTACTTTGATGCCCAGGTTTTCAATAAGCATGGCAGATAATATTTTTGTTTAGTAGATTGGAATTACATCATTTTGAGATGGAATTATTTATTGTGTAATTCTGAAATTTACTTTGGCAATCAGGGCTTTTATGTTGAAGTTTACCACAAGTAAAACAGGTAGGAACATTAGCTTGTGACTTTGGTCTTGGCATTTGGATTCATTACGGTATTTTCACTGTTATTCTCCTGAATCATCTTTTCAGTTTCTTCAAAGATTTGCAATGCTACTTTGACTTCACTAAATGTTAGTAGTTTGTCTTGCTGAGTAATAACAGTTATAAATGGCTTGAAATCAGACAGGAGGCTTTTGGGGCCAAAGTTATTTGCAAACCATCACTAATTATCTCCCTTAACGTTTTTAATAAAGTGAACATGTTTTCGACTCTAATAATATAATCAGTAATAGTTTCAGCATTTGTTTTGCATAGGAAGATTAATTCATTATTTTTGTTTTTCATTTTGGTGAATAGTGCTCTCTCAAAATTTGCAATGCTTTTCTGTCATCATCATGGGTTTCTCTTATAATAAGAGAGAGACTTCAATTTTTGATAATTCCCATCGTTCATATTTTGATTCATCATCATTGAAACAGTCTATTCCTGGGCTGATAACCTGTGGAGTGAGTAGCCATAGTCAACAAACAGAATTAACAAAGTTTGCAATAAAAACAAAAAGGAAGATGTCAAAAATAAAATAATGTCAAGCAAGCAATATATGCAAGTTAAATTAACAGTAAGAAGGCAAAAAGTTCACAAACTAAGAATTGGTATCAACAAATAAACATATCATTCTGACTTTTTGACAAGGCAGATCGAGTCATATCAAACTGCAAAATGGTCTATTTTATTGACTAAGAAAAAAAATCCCAGCATGCATTTGTGTGCTTTCTCCTATAAAAGAAGAGGCAATTATTCTACAGTCATTCCTATGAGGATTGAGGGCACCTCGACGTGGTGTAATGGTTAGCAAGCTTGTCTTGATAGAGCAGTTACTACTGAAAAGTGAGTTCGATCCTCACTGGATGCCCCATGCTTTTGGCCTTGTGCCACATCTAAGCTTCACTTGGAAAATCTTTGCCAAGATCAACCGCGATAAGTCCGTTGACTTGCGGTTGGGTGCGTGGAAGTGAGTTTCTCTTCCTGGACCTTTCCACTGGACGGATGGACTGGTCAAGATACTTGGCGTCTGGTTCAGTCCAGATATCCAGCTGGGAATGAATTGGTCGGAGGTACAAGAGAAGGCCGAGATCGCCATTAATTTGTGGTCTCGGAGGAATCTTTCCTTAAAGGGGAGGGCGGAGGTATGTGTTTCACATATCTACCCAATTCTGCCAGAGTCTCTCGGGAGATCTGTTGCCTTCATCCATCTGAAGGCGGTCTAGGTATGCCTAGCATTGAGATCCGTCTCTATATGCTTCGAATCGGGTTCCTATATCGTTTGTGTCACGAACCGGATGTGGAGGGCGCCTTCTGGAAGGAAATTACCCATCCTTGAGAAGTGTGCACTCGTGCGAGGAGGAGGAGGCACGCCGTTTACCCCGAGCCGAGTGCTCCTTCTACCGTTAATGTCGTCTTGCTCTGAAACACCTCTTATGGGCGTCGGATGGCCTCTCCAATGTCCAGGCGTTGTCTCGTAGTGCATTATATCAAGTGTTAGTTAGTGGGGCCGTTCATGATCTGATTGACCAGCTCGGTCTTACGAAGCAGGAGGCTCGCTTGATCTGGCCTTGGGCTCCCGAGTTGAAATGTCTCAATAACAATGAGGTATCCCTCACTTGGCTGGTGATGCGTGGGGCCCTCTGGGTCGCCAAGAAGCTTTGCACAGCGGGCTTGGAGAAATATCCAAACTGCCGACATTGTAGTGGGGAAGTCGAGACCCTAGGTCACGTCTTCTTTCATTGCAAGTTGGTAGCTCCGTTGTGTAAGTTTGTTGAAGGCCTCATGGTTCGCATGTTGCACGGAAAGTTCTTTGTCCTTGAGGCCTCTTCTGTTTGTAGCAATGTGGCACCACCGTTGACAAAGGCTGAACTTTATGTGTTGCACTGCTTGCTAGGAGTTATGAGAGTCATGATTTGGTCGACATGTCAGAAGGGATTCTATGGCGGTGAGAAGTTCACCTCTTCCCAACTGATCTTGTTTTTTAGGCATCTGCTTAAAGTCAAGATTAGGACGGAAAGGCGGCGACTCTCTTCATCAGAACTCGGCAAAAGGTGGGTAAATCTTGCACGACTGTGTAGAGTGAAAGGGTCTGACCTGGAGTGGCACTTGGATGTCGGTTAGGTACAGGATTTTGTCCTATCAGGGTTGAACAGAGGCAACCTGCCCCGATATTAGGCTAGTTTAGGTTTTAATTTGAATCTTTAGTTTCTCGTTTCTGGTTAACTTAGCTAGGGTATACATGCTCATTGGCCCCTTTTATTTCTGTCTCTATTTTTCTTTTGTTTAATTCCCCATCCCCTCCCTTGTTAGGTGGTCAGTGATGTCAGTTCTCTGGTTGTTGTGGGATGACTTTCGTTTTGTATGTGTGTTTTCATATTTGTTATTGTGTCTAAATGAGTGCGTGTTTGTGGGCGTGCTTGTTTTTTTTATAATGTTATAATCCCGCAATTATTTCGTCCAGTTAACTGATGTTTCTGCCACATTTAGGGGTTGCGGGGTTTTTTATTACTAACCCTATTTTGTTTTGTTTTATGTAAATAGTATTAAATCATATTGTAAATAATCATTGGGGTTTTTTAAATTGTTGTTATTTCCCCTCCTCCCCACAGACTTTGAAATGTACATATGGGGACTAGTTAGGATTTCATAGAGAATTTGAGGTATTATGGTGGACGCAGTAAGAAAGGTAAGAGTGAATGTGTTGTTTTGGTGAGAGGAATATTGTTGGTATGTTTGGGTCTGTGTCTGTGACTAGCTAAGTTTAGAATTAAGACAGAAGATGACCATCCTTCCCCAACCCCCTTTTTGGCCTTGTGCCACATTTTGTACTAACATACAAATAAATAATTATTCTTATGTGGATTGAAATCAACAGTATTTCACTAAGATTATGAACATATATATGCTTAACAATTAAAAGTATTGGACTTTGATTTACTGACAGAGCATTTTCTGTTTTCCAATATCTTTTTCTTTCCAAGATTAGATGCTTTTCAATTTACAGTATTTTCAATTAGACTTTCTAGTTTCAGTTTTCAATTTAAGCTGTTGCTTTGTTTTTCTATTCATATTGTATTATTAATCACTCCAATGTGATCCTGATTAATAATACACACATAGATGACATCATGTGGACGACAGGCATAGAAAGAAAATATTTTTATTTGTGCAACGAGGAGGTTTTAAGTAAAATGGAAACAAAAAGGACACTTGTAATGAGAATCAGAAAGTGAGAGTTGAAAATTACATATAAAAGAAAAGGCATTATAATTAGGAAAGAGGGCTTGGAGAATTTGACATTCACAGCGCATACTGAAAGTAAGTAGGACAGAGAGAAACAGCATGTAACCTCACTAATGAGCTTATGTAATGCTATATCCATGTCATTCTCAACATCTTTCTCTAGAACCACATCTCTGTTATCTAAAGTCTTTATCTATGATTTATTTATCCAGTACTCATTGCCAAGTAGGAAGATTGATATCAGGCACTCTATTCTTTGTTTCTAATGAAATTTTCCTATTTCCTATTACTTTGTTTATCATTTGGAAGGCGTCTTTCATTATTCCTAAGTACCTTTGAATTTATTGGCACATTTTCTGTCATCCATTAAAACACTTACCAGATAATTAAAATTCTGTATTTTCTTGTTTTTGTTAATTCCACTTCAGTTGCTAACAACTTGGGCTGTTCCTCTTGCTGACAATCATATATTCTGTTTTCTTAGATTCTTTATTTTCTTGAGTGATTTCTTCTAACTTTCCTTTTGTACCTCCTGATGTATCCTGAAATATTTACTCTTTTATTTCTTCTTCAAATTTCAGATAATTCCAGAGAGGAGATAACACGTTATCCACAAGTAGCAGATGATCCAGAATTAGCAGATGATCCAGAATTAGCAGATGATATGCAGTATATCCGTGATAGTATTCTCTCAGAATTTATTGAAATCACACACTGTAATGACATGGACCTGGCTAAATTAATTGTCGAGAACCAATGTTGGCAACTGGATAATGCTGTAGATGAATATTTTAGCTATAAATGAATATTTTACTTAGTTTTTATAGAAAATTAGTATCTACCATGATGCAATATACAGAGGATGTTTGAGAAAAATGTTTATCTTTTGTCATGCCTCTTTTTTTCTGATACACACACACACACACACATATATACATTTTTGTAGGATGTATAATAATATCCAAAACAAAGATAGAGATGATGAGACAAATCGGAAAAGCTATAAACTACGTTTCAATGACATTCAGATATCATTAGCCATTATCAAAAACTTCTGTTTTTTGTTTTTGCTTTTGCACAATGTCATTTTCTTCAATTTCAGATAAGGTATTTTTAAATTTTATGAAATCTCTAAAATGCTATTTGAACCTTAAAAATATTTACATTACTATAAAGATAAGTGCTAAAGAAATTACTTAAAAATTTCTTTCTGGAACTTAGGAAATATAGTACCCAGAATTGGAATATATAAAATGCAATAACATATATATATATATATATATATATATAAATTTTCTGTTTATATATATATGAACATTTGATTAGTGTAAAAAAAATATTTATTTTTATTAATTTTATTTTCAACTTTAAATAATTTTAAAATTCTTTATTAAAACATTTTTTAAATCAATTCAAACTTTTTTTAATAAATTTTTTTTTCTATTTCAAGCAAAAAAATCAACAGTTTTCTGAAATCTGTTTAAATATTAAATGTGTCATTTAAATATTAAATGTGTTCTTTAAATTAACAAATTTCAGATCAAAAAGATTAATATTTGACACCTGTAAGATGACAATAAAATATATTTATGTTTTGTCGCTCATTTCAGAATTAGGAAATGAAGTTAAGTTTTATACTATATATGTATACAGTAGCGGCCATAATATAAGGAACGGAAACAACAAAGACATAAATATGTATATTACTTAAAAAGTAATGCATGATTAGCAATGAAATTTTTACCAAATAAAGATTAGGGTGTAATGCATAAATATTATACAAAGTTACAAAAATTTACATAATAGTTTTTTTTAAATAAAGATTAAATGGAACAAAGGAAATAAGCTACTGGACAAAAAAGGAACGATCTTGTTAATACTTGATTGTGAACAAAATATCGACAAAATTTAATATTAGGTTGGTGCAAAAATAATGACGTAATAATGTCGTTTTTTGACGTATTTTTTAACGTCAAAAAACGACATTATTACATCATTATTTTTGCACCAACCTAATATTTGGTAAACATCCCCTTATTTTCACTGACTTCTCTGCATTGTCGACCAGATGATCTAATTAATTTCTTGCAAAAATCAGCAGTAATTCCCTCCCATTCATCTTTCAATAACTCCCATAGGTGATCCTGGTTTTTCAGGTTTCTTTTCTGAGCCCTTTCTCCAATTATCTTCCAAACATTTTCTATTGGATTCAGGTCGGGGCTCTGGGCTGGCCACTTCATTAGGGCGATTCCTTCTTCTTCAAATAAAGCCATAACCTTCTGAGCCTTGTGGCAAGGTGCATTGTCCTGCATGAAAATAGGAGATTCATAAAGATTATGTTGTAATCTTGGTACCACATGCTGCTGAAGAAGCCTTTTGTAAATCTCGGCATTGATATTGCCATGTATGTGGATGATAGGGCCAACTCCTGCAGATGAAATCATTCCCCACACCATCATGCTGCCGACACCAAACTTAACGGTTTTCTTATGTAAGTTTTGCCCTCAGAACCAAATACAGTAAACTTGGACTTGTCACTGAAATGAACTGTACCCCATTGTACGTCAGTCCAAACAACATGTTCTCTCACATACTCCAGGCATGCCCTTTGGTTTCACTTTGAAATGAGAGGCTTCGAAGCTGGAATACAGGCATGCAATCCTGCATTTTTTAACCTGCAAGCAACCGTTTTCGTTGAGATCTTATTATCTGTCTCTTCATTAAGTTTACGAGCAATTGATGTAGCAGTTTCAAAATGTTTTTTGTAGATATTCTAACAATTCTTCGATTTTCTCTTTGCGATGTTTTTGGAAATCTGCCGGTTTTTGGTTTTGCATCTAATGTTTTATTGGTTTTATACCTGCTAATTTCACGATGAACGACACTTTAGACCTATGAGCAATAACAGAAATTTCTGAAATTGACTTTTTTCTTGATAGCAATAATGAGATTTTTTTCTTTAAAAGACAGCGTTTTGCATGTAAAATTTGCCATATTGCTTAAAAATAAATTCCTAATGATAAATGAACTTTTACTTATTGTTGAAAAGCTCCATTGAGTTTTTTAACAATGTAAATTAAATGTTTATGCAAATTATTAACATCGTTCCTTAACTTTTGTCCAGTAGCTTATTTCCTTTGTTCCATTTAATCTTTATTTAAAAAAAAAATTATTATGTAAATTTTTGTAACTTTGTATAATATTTATGCATTACACCCTAATCTTTATTCGGTAAAAATTTCATTGCTAATCATGCATTACTTTTTAAGTAATACACATATTTATGTCTTTGTTGTCTCTGTTCCTTATATTATGGCCGCTACTATATATATATATATATATATATATTCTATCATTTTTTATTACTTCAAACATTATTATAGTAGATATTCCATATTTGATAAAGACACTTCATATTAATTTATTAAACAGTGTATATCACATCTATTGGTTTGTGCATTCAAGAAATCTTATTAAAGGAAATACCTTCCCCAGTATGTATGTATATATGTATGTATGTATGTAATAGGTCTGTTAACAAAATTTAAAGATTAAAAGGTCAACAAAATGATAGCAATATTGTCAATAAAGTTGATATTTATTATGTATTAACCTTTTAACTGAATTGTATCACAAAGCAATAGGTTTTAATGTTTTTTAATGCGCCTGTGTTCTTTTTCAACAATACTAGGAATAAACAAATAGTTGGACTTACTCTTCCGAGGAATGGTGCTGTTGGTTAGAGGTCTCCCTGTGGAAATTATATTCTCTGAGTAAACCGAAATCCCTGTTTTAATCCCTCCATGTTTGAATTTATTTTGAAAATAATTTTCAACTCTGATCTGCATCTTTCTTTTCGACTGTTGAATGAAGATGCTAAAAGCACGCATCTGATGTCATCGACATTGTGAAATGGTTTGTTGAAGTGAACAGTGTTGGCGAAATTGTTGTTCTTGTCACTGATGTTTTTTTTTTCTGGTTATTGAAGCGAAGATGGAATTCTGTTCCAGTTTATCCAACATAATTTCTTTTTTTTGCATTTATGGCAGAAATGAACTGTCACAAATCAGAGCCGGTGGCTTGAATACTATACGAGTGCCAGAGGGTGTGAAATTTCTATCAGTGATGTTATGTCTACAGACTTGGCATCGGGGTTTATTGCAAGTCAAATAAAAAAAAATATGGGAATTCTTTTTTGTTTCATAGGTTAGGAAAATATTTCTATTTTGTTTGGAAGCCTTAGTAATTGATAGTTTTAATCATATATATATATATATATATATATATATATATATAAAGAAAGAACAGTAAGATATATAATTCGGTGTTCTTATAGATATTTTTTAATTTTACAAAATAGTGATCAATGTGAATTTACAGAGCATTAATATTATAAATTAACTCATTTAAAAATATGTTTTTTTTCACTACACAGCTCTAACCATGTTTCAAAAATGGAAGCTAAAAGCTTAGAATTTAATTTTGTAATTAAATTAAAGACATTAGTTCCATTTCATCCTCAAGCAAATTTTGGAGTAAGTTATTTTTAAATTTACTGTGTTTTAAAGGCACAGCAAAAATCATAATTTACAGTTTCCAAGGATACAGAGAAATCCATTCATCCATACAAGGGGTGGTTCCATGTTCATTTATGCTTCAGATTGCACACTGGAAAAAAGAGTGCTCAATAATAAATGGCAGAGCTTTAATTCAAATTACAAGTGGGCAGTGACCAACAATGACTACCAGTTACATGCACTTTCATGCAATCATCAGAAGTTGGAAATTAGACTAAAAAATAAAAAAAAATTCCACCAGAAATGGTTTACTGGTGCGGCAAAAAAGTACTCAAAAAGTCATAGGAAACAATAGCACTATAGGAGCTTACAGTGTCAAGCAAAAAAAATTGCTTCTTTTTTTTTTTCTATTTTTGCTGTTTTGATCTTAGCCAGATAGGTTACCATTCCTCTGGTGAGTTTGGTTGGCTTACTATCTTGGACTTGGCTGGTGGTATAAGAGTTCTTGTTTTCACAAACTACAGATACTGACTGCCTGATGATTGTACAAAAGTGCATGAAAATGGCAGTCAAGTCAGTCACTGCCCACTTGAAATTTGAATTAATATACATAACAATTCTGCATACTTATAAAATCTGTAATAAATTTACACAAAGTGTGTTTATCTGTCAATACTTTAATGAAAAAACTATGTAAATAAGATAATGAAGGAAATGATCTTTTCAATGACTCACAATATAATTAATATTCAAGTTTGGAATGGATTAAAAAGCAGGCAATTTGTTTCCTATTAAGGGTTTTATTCCTTAAAGCAATTATCAAAATTAATAACTGATTTATTTCACAATTATCAAGTTACACTGAGATACGAAGATTGAGATTTTTATAAACTTATAAATTAGTATTGAGTTTATTTTCTGTTTACACCGATAATAACCTGGAATTATTTAAAATCTTTTTCTTCATTCTTTCTTAATAAAATTATTAAATATATTTTTGTTGTCTTGTAATTTGTTTTATTTACAATCTCTCATGTTTTATGTAAATTGAAAACTGCACAAAATGATAATAGTTTTATTGCTATCTTTGTATTAAAATACACTTTTACTGTAAATATCAACACTGGTAGAGAAAATGATCTTTGCAATTAAGGGCAAGTACACTTTTGGTGTTTATTATCTTTAAAATGTTTTGATTATTTAATTTGTGACTAATTACCTACTAAATGATAACAGTAATAAAGAATTAATTACTGCCTGACACAGGTTGAAAATCAAGCCACGTTGTTCTGAGAAGTGTTGATCTATGGTGACTCCATTATGTACTGGGCTCACTCTAAGAGATACCAAAGCAGGCTTTGATGTCACACCATATCATCAAAAGAAGTAGAATCATCAGAAGTTTGATCTGGAAGATGAGCCCATAGGCATCAGAAATAAAACCTCAAAGGCTATCAGTGTTTTCACTGACATGCAAGCAGGAAATTGACCCAACTGAGCTTATCAAGTGAACACACATGACAATAGGTCATAAGTGCCTCACCAAAATGAGAATCTTTTACATCCTTACAAGAAGAAAATCAACTTTTGAAAAAAAATCTTCAAATCACTCACCCTTATTGCTAGCATTAATTATTGTAATTCAAAAGTGAATAAACAATAATTGAATCCCATATTTTTACTATTTTACAAATACAACAACATTACACATCCAATTAACTCCTTTACATCAAAATGTTGCACTTTTCATCTACTTGAATGAAAAATAAAGCACAATTATTTATCTGAAAATCCTAGACAAAATAGATTTGAGAATAACAGCACAGTACACAAACTGTTATAGCAACATTGTGTTAATATAGGAAAATACACTATGAACTTTAAATAAAGTCAACTAAGTCTATAATATTATTGTTCATTTAACCAGTGGTTTGCTAAAAATAATGAAAATATCCTGAAATGGCCAAGTCAGTCCCCAAATTTAAACCCGATTGAGAATCTGTGGCATTATTTGATAATTCAAATCCAATCAAAAGCACCAATAAACATCCAAGATCTTATGACCATATACAAAGAGAAATAGAACAGAATACCAACTAAAATTTGAAAATCATTAACTGACAACTACAAGAAGAGGTTGATTGCAATAGAAGTAAATAATGGCTTTTCTACAAGGAATTAAGTGAAGATTATGTATTCTTTTTTGTATTGTACGAATACTTTTTTCATCCATTAAAATGGATAACTGGGATTTATTTCTATTAAATCAAATTTTTTCTGTTTTCTCTGCATATTTAGTTATTATGCATCTGTGTATAGTTAATTATATGAAAAGTATGTTTATACATTAGATGTGACATCAAATAAATGGGACTATCTTTTATATTGCCTAACTCAGCTGTCCTTCTTTTATGAAGGTAACTAATTTACATATTCAGTTTTAAAACTCAAATTTTTATAAATAACTTTTTTATTGCTATTTGCAGTCTTTTGTAACCACTACAACTAAGTAATTGTTTTGTTTTTGACATTTATAATTAAAATTGTATCTTTATTCAAATAAACCCATTTCCTTTCCTGAAAGTATTAGCCAAATTAGCATTTAGTAAATGAATAAAAACAAGCAATATATAAAGAAAACAAAGTTCACATTTTTAAAAGTATATTTTGAAAATCTAATATAACATGCCATATATGAAATAAACAATGACACAAATTTCATTTTCACTGATACTACTTCACAGAATATGTAACTCTCTCAAAGTGCAGTTTAGTAAATGGAAGGCACTTGGCCCAAGCAATGCCAGCAATCATTGCAAGTACTCAACTAAACCATTGGTTGGTGTAGCTATTATCCTCAACACCTAAACTGGGGGCAAATTTGTTTTGAGAGTAATTACCTACTAAATAATAACTAATAAAGAATTAATTACTGCCTGACACAGGTTGAAAATCAAGCCACAATATGACAATCTCACAATAGTAAAACTGGTATTAATGAAGTACAGCCAATTATATGTACATACATAATTTGTAAACTATTTTGAGATTTATGTCAAAGTATTGTACAAAGTTATATGGCAAGAGCAATATTACTCTTGCCATATAACTTTGAATAAATTTCTATCATCTTCCTAATTTTGAAACTCATATAAGAAACCTGTCATTTATGGTGTACATGGATAATGTTGCAAGCATAGAGAATAAATTTCTATCATCTTCCTAATTTTGAAACATGGATGATAAGCAAGTCATATCCTTAAAGTCAAGTTAGTGAAGAAGAAAACTGATCAGAAGTACCACTAAAATATTTATAAAAATATCACTGGTGATCTATGCTATGGCAGTGTGAAAATGACTTTAATCTTAAATTCGTAAAGTCATGGTAGCAAAGAGAAAAACTGATCAGAACAAGTACCATTAAAATATTTGGAAAATATTTCCTGGCAAGCAATGCTCTGGGTAAGGGACTGAAGCTTATATCTGTAAAGTCATGGTAACAAAGAGGGGAAACCGAGCAGAAGAATTACCATAAAAATATTTATAAAAAAAAGTTACTGGGAATTTATGCTATGTCGGTGGGAAAGTGACTGAAGCTTAAATTTGTAAAATCATGGTCGCAATAGGAAACTGATCAGAAGATGTACCATTAAAATATTTATAAAAGATGTACGGGGAAGCTATGCTATGGGTAAGGTACTTAAACTTAAATTCGTAAAGTCATGGTAGTTAAAAGGAAAACTGATCTGAGCAAGTACCATAAAAATATGTATAAACTGTTCCTGGAAAGTTAAGCTATGGGGGTATGGGTCTGAAACTTTAATTTGTAAATTCACGGTAGCTAAGAGGAAAACTGATCAGAAGTACTATGAAAATATTTATAAAAAATATGCCAGGTTAGGATAAATGACAATGGAGATTCTTTGGTTTTTATCAAGAATCTTTGTATCACAGAAGCGCCAGACCAGATGTTTTGTTTGGTATATTGTACAGTCTCCCAACCTATTTGCTCATTTAATGTCAAAATTTAATTGTTTTGAAAAATAAAGTCTTGTAGTTAAATTATTTCATAAAAAATGAAATATTTTAACTCTAGTAAGCCTGCTGCTATTGTTTATTTTTTATTATATTTTTGAAATCAATTTAATTTCTCTTAGACACCGAATACGTGAAATGCATCCATATTTTGAAAAAGTCCTTTTAATTTTGTTGTTTTGCTAGTATTTTAAGCAGATTGAATTAAAATTGCAGCAGTTTGTCAGTATATGTTTTATGGTAAATGGTACTTGACATGATATACTAACCAGTGGACCGTCTTATGTTAGGATATATGAATAGGTTATAATAGTTATGTTCAATATGGAGCCTGAACATAATCACTTCTCTTTTAGACTGGTATTTCTGATGCCATTCTCCTATAGTTGGTTTAATTTTATATAATTTATTGCTTGTGCAGGTGTTTCATAGTTTATGCCACTTCTCTTTAATATATTTATTGATTGTTGCTTTCATGTCTATATATGGGATTTTGGTATCATAGATGTCTGATATGTGTTTTATAGTAGATACTTTTCTTGCTGCTGAATCCATTCTATCATCCCCTGTGTGATGTCTTGGTATCTAATAGAAGAAATTATGTCTGTTTAAGCTATTGATCCTGTTGAATAGTTTAATGATAAATGAGTTTACCATTTTTTTTTCGTTTTTTAGTGCTGTTATCACTGACATGGAGTCAGTGTATATGATAATTTTTTTATGATGTCAATGGGCAAAAGTCAACAGCATTTTTTTGTGATGTCAACGAATATTCGTTGTCACTTTCGTAATGCTCGTTGAGACTTTGTACTCACAGATACAAACTTATAGTAACGCCGTTGAACAATACTGGTGTCAGACGCCTTCGAATAACACTCGCAACTAATAGTACTTGCTTGATAATACTCACTCAAATAGTAACCACCGAATAGTAATCCGTATAGTGATGATATTCAATAACCGCCCCACGTGGCACAAGACCGAGTTTATTGTAGGGTATTCGAGCCCGTATGAATTTCTGAGTAAACTCAGAAATTCATACCCAGATGTCCTCAAGGACACATGGCACAGTGGATAAAGGCGTTGGTTAGATCCAGTGACAGACCCAAAGAGTGTGAGTTCAATACCCGGTTAAGGTAGTGGAGAACTTTCAGAGGGAAAATCAGCAGGAGATAACTGACATCCATCAAACATGGTATGTGGAACTAGAACAGTCTACCCCAGTGATCGAAATAAAGGGTTCAGTTCGAAATTCCACCTGAAGAAGGCCGGAGCGTACAACGGCCGAAACATTGTGATAAATATGACGACAAAGATAGGGACAATAGTCCGAATAATGTAAATACTGTAGGGGAGGGTTGCCAATGTTCAACCCAGCAAACGCAATATCCTCCTAACCTGCATCAAAATGTCACTCTAAGTCAGCACCTATCACTCGGCACAGACGCCCAAGACTCAACCACCTTTCGCCAAATTCCAATGGATAGAGTCGCTTCCTTTCCGCCCTGACCCTGACTTTAAGCTGATGCTTAAAGAACAGGATCAGTTGGCAAATAAATAGGCATCGAACTGAGCGGGGCTCAGACCGGGCTCCCTGGTAAACAGCTCCTGAAAGTAGTCACGGAAAGCCTCACAAATGCCCACTTACCCGGCAATATGATGCTCGCGATATGCCAACTAGATGCTCTACGAGCTTCCTCTGCACGCAATGAATCGGCCATGTTCGTAGCTTCACAAGACATTCTTTTTAACCTAGCCCTAACTACCAGAGCTTGATTCTTCTTGATAAGCAAGGAAGCCAGCTCCACCTTAGCTAAGGCTACGTCCCCAATATCACGAGATTTGATCGCCGATCGACTTTTGCCCCACAAGACTTCTGCGCTGCTAAACCTGCTAGATTGAGTCGGCGACTAAAATCAGCAGCAAAAGACCTAAGTTTGGATTTTAGAGAATCCCGCCACTTATTCCCAACCACAGCCCCCGACATTTCCCGCTGTAGCATTAGTAGAAACTGGTCCCGGAAATCTTGCTCGCCAAATAATGATGAGTCCAATTTCCAGTAGCCAGCCATCTTAACCTTAGGCATATCTAAGTTTACCCAAACCCGGACAAGCCTATGATCCGAGTAAATTATAAAATGGAAACTTGGACATTCTAAGAACCCTACGTCGATTCTCTTAAGTAGAACTCGGTCGATGTAGCTTGCGCTCACCACCGTTATCGAGCTGCCGCCCCTAGTCCAAGTCCATACTATCTCCCAGGGGTGATCATTTCGATACTTATCCACGAGATCAAACCCGTCGATAAAGTCCTGAAACGGCTTAACATCCGGGTTGTTAGTACCCGATTTTTGCCCTATACGATCTATATCGGGATCAAGGACGGCATTCCAGTCACCCGCTAGAACTACCGAACGAGATGTTGTCAAGAACGGCTCGATCTGCCGAAACAAACCAGACCGCTGCGCATTGTCATTGGGCGCATAAACCCCAATGAGACGAAGAGCCTTATGGTAACATACAGCACGTAAAGCCTGCCCGCCGGATCCGCGAAGACAAGAGCACACGCCTCATCCAGAGACTTGCTCACCAGCCAGGAAATACCCCTCGAGCGTCCATCAAAACATGCTGAATAGAGAAAGAACCTCTTAGACAGAATGTCCTCACGGTTCCGAGATAAAAAAATGAGTCTCCTGCACACAGCAAACATCCACCCCGAGGCACTGAAGATCGCGATCGAACCTCGCCCTACGAGACTCAGACCTCAGTCCCCGGGCATTGCTAACCAGAGAGCCATAACGAAACCGATTGAACATGGACGGGGTGAGGATACAGACAGCCGATCCCATTGGTCCAGTGGCCATCTCAACCTCGATGGTATCATCATGAGACAGGCCGCCAATGTCCGCAGGATATGTTAATTTTAAGGCTCTATACAGGGATGGGTGAACAAAAACGGGGAGCCTCCCTGTACAAATCTTTTTCATTTCCGTCATGTGTGCATCCACCCTATAAGCCGATGGCGGTACCAATTTCAAATGCATGTTGGTCTCCTCTACCATGCCTCAAATCTCCCGCGTACCCGGGCCGGACCGCACAGCAGTCAGAAGCCTTTTTGCCGATTTAAAATTCTCCGGCACTTCTATGTCTTTTCCTTTTATGTGCCGAAAGTTCCATAGAACTCTTAGAGGATTCGGGATTTTTGTTTGCCCCAAACCCCTCTCCGCTTGTTCCCAGGATACGCGGCAGACGTCTTCCCCTGGGAGATAAGGAGGTTTAACCTTTCTCTTCTTTTTTTCAGTTGTGTCTTGTGATTCTGGGCTTCTAATGCATTTCTTCTGAGGTGATTGCGAAGGAGTAGACCTAGGTGTATTTTTTGGTCTGCTTTTAGAAGGGGAGGGTTGAGGCAATGGAATGTCAGATATTTTCTTTGCTGAACTCAACTGTTTTTTGTTTTGACGGGGAATGAGGGGTACGATGCCGCCAGGGGCTCTTGTTTTTTGTCCCACTTTTCATCTAAAAGTTAAATTTTTTTTTTAATCCCAAATCTTCTGCCAGCTTGGTTCGTTTAATTTCTGTACTTCTATAGCTGTTCTTTGGTACGACGCCGGGGCGTCGCCCTTAGAGCTGGTAGAGGGTATGGGGCTGTAGGTGTTGTTAACCCTGAGGTCATACTGGGACTGAGGCCCCGCTGTTTGGATCTTCTTTCTGCCCCTACCAACGATACGCCATTCCCCTTCTTCGTTCTCCTTATCCACACTTTTAGAAGGCATCGATTTTTGTGGTAATGTGGGCGAGGACCCAACCGAGGGAATATCCTCACCGGTCCGTGTCGCCGGTAGGCTCATTACAAGCGCCGCGGATTTACCAGTATCCGGCAGAGGGGGATTTGGGTCGCTAGTGGCCGGAACTCCAGGGGCATTCTTCCTTGGGCAGGAAAGGAGAGATGACCTGTCTCTCCACACCTCCAACAAGTAGGTTTTCTGCCAGTCACAATGACTGGCATTTTTCCAGGCCCAAAATCCAAATTGTTGGGGATGGAGACGAAGGATAATAATAATGTCAAGCTCCATCCCCCGTTCAGGTTGTCGGAATTGTCACCTAAAATTTGGCCGTGCTGCATAAAGAAAGCAGCCAGGTGCTCTCCCATCACCTTAGAAGTGACCTCGTATGCGGTCACCCTGGTTCTTCGTCGATCGTCATACTCCGTTCTTAGCATGAGGTCCTTTGTAATTAAATTCTTCTTGCCATATATAGACAATCTTCAGCTGTGAACAGCAGTACGTCCCACGTGAAGAAACCTGTTCCTTTGATAACTCTTTGGGTTTAATCGTGGTCTTTTCTGTGCTACTATGCAGGATTTTTAGGGGTTGCTTGTCCCCGTTTTTTGGATTTAATTTTATCCGGGGGTGAGGGGCTTAGCGGCAGCCCCGAAAAGGTCCTTTTTCACAGAACGACTATCAACTTCGGCCATTTTTTATAATCCACTTCTCTAAGCGGGTCCATATTTTTAAATTATTGTGAAGAATAAAATTGAGTAGGGGTAGGGAAAAAGGGGGAAAATAAAACACAACAAAAACTGAAAAATAAGAAATTAGATTCTTCTACAATAATAGAAGATATTAAACAAGTATTACAAGTAGGAAAGTTTGAAACTAAAGAATTAATAGAAAAAGTAAGACTGGCTAAACCAGTGTCAAAAAATAAAATGAACTACTTATAAGAACTAATTTGAAAAGAAGGAATTACAGCAAAAACGATTCTAAGAAAAAGAAGAAAGTGAAAACAATAAAGTTTTCAAAAATAAAGTTGATAAATAAGAAAAAAACTGGGAAAACTAAACGTTCACCCAAGAAAAAATAAGTCGACCGAAACCAAGAAATATAAGCAAAGAAATCAAAAACTAACAATAAATAAATAAATAAAACTGATAAAGTATGAAAAAGAAATAAAAAATAGAAACTGGATTAAATAAACTCGTTCAAATAAGTAGTTAGTAAATAAAATAAATAAAATAAAATAAGTAATCTGGTAAGACTTTAAAAAGAAAATAAATTTCAAAATGGCGTCCAAATGCCGCCGACAAAACTGAAAAAAAACTAGTTCGACAAGAAAGAAAATTACAAGTTCAAAATTTAAATATCAACAAAAGGGACTTCCCTTTCCTTTTTTCCATGCGTTAAAATTAAACTAAACTATAAATTAAAATGCAAAAGAGAAAAAATACAGAAAGTCAAACCAGTTAAAAAATAAAAAAAATAAAGGTTTGCGGCCGAAACTGAAAAGGAAAATTAAAAAAAACAAAATTCTTTCTTTTTCTTTTCTTAAACTTTGCTTATTTTTTCCACAATAACGAAGATAAAAAAAAAACGTTAATTATAAATGAAAAACAAATAAAAGGAAAGAAAAACAGAAAAATAGTAGACCGGTAAGACTTTGTCAAACCGGACTAAAAATAAAAATAAAGAGCCAACAAGAGGAAAAGAAATCTTACAAGAAAAGAAAACAAAAAAAAAAACAAAAAACAAAAAACAAAACAAAACAAAACAAAAAAACAATAAATTAAACAGAAAAAGGGGGAAACTTAACAAATCACTTGTAGGTCGAAGAAAGTTCGTAAGCACACAATCGGTCAAAAATAGGTCACTTCCAGCCGAAAAACGAGACTCAAGAATAGTAATTCGGAGAATGATCACTCAGACGCCACGCTAATTCCTATATATACATTTCCTTTACCATCACGTAATCTACTTATTCAAAATGGGATCGCATGTGTTTGCTTTCTGGTCATAGGTGTTCAATCTCCGGTGTCGGCAGAGACAGTTTATTCCTTTATAACACCTCCCCTTTGAGATGACTTCCTCTGGAGTCTATGCTTCTTCAGCTTCGGTTCAATAGTTAGAAATTCTGTTGGCATTCTTTTTCCTTTGCCATAAACCCTTGGGTCAACAATTTCTGATGGCATGAGTACGTTAAACATGTCATATAAAATTTCCATTGGTACCTCTTTTTGTGAACTTTTTAAATCAATGAATCTATGTTTTAACTGATTAAGGTGTCACTTATATTCCCACCTTTGTCCCTGTACCATGTATGTCATTTTTCCAATCTGTTCTTTTTTTATAACGCCATCTTCCCAGAATTCCTTTCTTTGTTGATGCATCTTAAAATTACCTTATCTCCAGGTTTGAAGTATCTACCTTATGTTATCATTTCTTGATGTTCTCGACTTGCGTTCTGGTAATAACTTATTGAAAACGGATTTAATCTTCCTGGCGAACATTAATTCTGCTGGTGACATTCCAGGTACGATATTTGGGTTTGGTGTTATTCTGTAAACACTCAGAAATTGTTGTAGCATCTCTTCAGCTGACTCCTCTCCCTCCGACTTTCTTAGTGCTCTTTTAAACATATCGACAAACCGTTCAACTTGGGTGATAAGTTTGATCTTGGGTGATAAGGGGGTGGGGGAGTTGTAATATGTCCTATTGCTAATGATTTGCAAAAAAAACTTAAATTCACTAGATTGCGAATTGAGTCAGAAACGCCGAACCTTGCAAAGTCTCTTGTAGGAAATTTATCGTTACCTCGGTAATCGGTCTTCTACATTTTAGCATTTCTTGACATTTAGTGTAACTATCAACTACCACTAAATATTATGCTCCGTTTAACGGTCCTGCGAAGTCTATATGTATTCTGAAACATGGCATATCGGCTTTCGGCCAAAGTTGAATTTTGATAGGCTGTGACTTCGCTGCCAGAGCACAACCTCTGCATAATTTCACTAAATTTTCCATTTTTGGCCAGTAAGTAGAATAACACATTAAGGATTTCACTCTAGAAATTCCCGGATGTCCTATGTGAAATTCTTTTAGCATACGTTTTTGCAACAATGCTGGTATCACCATTCTCTCTGCGTACATAAATACATCATTACATAATGAAAATGTATTATTCCAGTAATATTTTTTCCTTTAGATCTTAATTGCTTCTTCATTTTCATTATAAAGTCATCTTTAATTGTCCTAGATATTTAAGTCTGGACATAAACAATTCGCATTTTCCTTCACTAATCTTTAAACCATATTCTTTGATTCTCTCACAGACTTTTTTTTTTACATCTTCTGTATGTTGCTTTCGGGTCTTACTTTTAATAAGTACGTCATTCAAATATGCTTGAGCACACTCCAAACCATCAAACGTGGTATTCATTATCTGTTGCTATATGCTTGGTGCTACCTTTATACCGAAAGGAAGTCAGTTGAAGTTGTATAACCCTCTATCAGTGTTAATTGTTAATAATTTTGAGTAGTCTTCGTCCACTAATACTTGTAGGTAAGCGTCTGACAGGTCCAATTTAGAAAAAAAAATACCTCCATTCAATTTGGCAAAATTTTCCTCTGGACTTGGTAAGAGGTAGTTATGTTGTTTTACACTTTCATTTAACCCCGTTGAAAAATCAGCACATACGCAGATTTTAACATAGACTGTTGGCGATGCCCATTCGGAATAGTCAATTTTTGAGATCACACTTAATTTTTCTAGTCTGTTCAATTCATTATTAATTGGAGTGTACCTTTGTGGCTTAAATGTCGGTGTTACATTCTCTTTTAACTCAAACTTAGCTTTTGCTTTTGTGCATGTGCCTAGACCTCCTGAGAAAACTTCTGGAAAACTCTTTTTCAGTTCATTTTTCAATTTTTCAGTTACCGTATTATTACCGGGGTTAACAACATTTGCCATGCTGCAAAAATAATTAATTGGAAGGTCCCAAAGATCAAACAATGCAATCCAGCCTGTTCCAAACAACTTAACAGTATTCTTTAATACACCACCGCTTTTCTGGTTTTTCCCACAAAAGAAATGTTTCAATTGAATTCACCCCAAAAGTTCAATCTCTTTCCTGAGACTCCATGAGCAACTTTATCAGAAGTCAATAAACTGGGTTTACCCATTTTTCTCCATGTCTGTCCATTAATGATAGTGATATCAGAACCTTTTTTTTACATCGTTAATTTGCACAAAAAAAATTTCTTTTTTGAGATGTGTTGTTAATTTCCTTTTTTAGGCTTCTTATCGTTATGTTCACATAAGTTTTATTTATTCTCTATTTTTGCATCTGCAACATGTACTTTTGTATCCTAATCTCCCACATTCATAACATTTTTGTTATCACTTTTAAAATGCTTGCCTCCACAACCGTGACATGTATTAGGTATTCTGGGTGGGAATTATCGTCTTCTTTTTTTTTACTGTTTTGTTAGGAATTGAAAAACGTTTGTAATTTTTTTTCTTTTAGATGGTCGGACACTATGTACTTGTGAATTGTCTTTTTCCTTGCGGTGTCAAGTTGCAAATTAACAATACATTGACATTCTTCCGCTATTTTCTGGATAGTTAGTTTGGAATCCATTTCTAATTTAGCGTATCCTTATTAGAAGTTCTGTTAAACCCTGTACAAATATCAGGCAGTTAATTCATTTAATTTGAACTTTTCACATTCTCGATTCACGACACCTGCATAAGTGAAAAAAATCTTCATCGTCGGACTTTACGAAGTTAAGATATTGCCATTGTGTATTAAATAATAAAATCCTATCACCAAAACTTTTTCATAGTATTAGAGAACAATCTCATCAAAATTTATCTCTGTTTTTTTTTCGACAAAATGTAATTTACATATTTTTCAACTTCAGAAGGGGACAATTTCCTTAATAATAGCCAAACTTTCTTTTCATCATTCTAATGCAAACAACCCCTTTTGAAGATCCCTTCATATCTTCTATAATAAGCTGGACGAGTTATCTCTTCATCTGGATTGTACACAAATTCGCTGATTGAATTAGCAACAGCATTTGGAGCGAATGAATCTGAAGATTTTCATTCCATGGTTTTGGTAAACAACTCAAAAAACTTCTGTTGTTGTAGTTTTAATTGTAATTGCTATTCATGTTGTTGTTTTTGTTGCTGCAATTGTTGTTCGTGTAGTTTCTGTTGCTGCAACATTTCAACCATGATAGCTTTAAATTCTTCCATTCCACTGTACTCTACTGAATATTTTGCAGATTAATTTTTTCTCGTGTAAATTGAACGAATCCTCGTATAAGTTCAAGGAATCTTTGTCACGATTTTTATAATGTCAACGAATATTTGTTGTCACTTTCGTAATGCTCCTTATAGTAGAGACTTTGTAATCCGATGGACAGGTGATTTGTGTAATCATTTTTGATGGTGAGTAATTCTTCATAGAATATAATTGTATTCTTTTTGATTTTTGAAACTCACTGAGTCTTAATTTTTTTGTTAAGTTTTAAATTACTGATGTTTGGTCACACCAGATGTAGCAGCATTATTCAAAGTATGAATAAATAGTAGACTTAAAAGGTGTATGATAGATTCTGGCAAGAAAACTTGTTTAGCACAGGACAATGAACTATCTTTTTTAGCAACAGAACCAAACAATTGATTCAGTATAATTCTTCAGTGGAAACTGTTAGCCCAAGTAGGTACACTGAGTCACTCTCTTGCAGGTTAGCATCAGCCATGCTTCTGGAAGGCAGAAAATTCTTTTAGAAGATTAAAAGAAAGCAGTTTTGAAGGATTTAAAATTAACAAGCCGTTTAACAAAAGATTATAGACCATTTTTTAGATCAGCTACCATTTTGACATTATCAAATCCATCAGACTTTCTATTAAGATTGGCTTAAATAGTGGTGTCCCCAGCATAGATATCTTGTCAGAAATGATGACATTGGGAAGGTCATTAATAAAAATTGACATAGATCAAAGGTTAAAGTCCTCAGAGATAACCTTTATTAATGTAAAAAGATCTAAAAGAGAGCCACTCAAGACAAACCTTTATTTTGTGATTAGATAACAAATATTGAATCAAATTAAAGAAATGATTGTAACTTTTTGACTTGTGAAAAACACCAGCATGCCAAAGCCAGTCAATTGCCTTCCAGATATCTAAAGCATTAGTCCACACTTCTCATCAATTAATAGGTTTTTTCTTATCTCAAATTTCCATTCATCTTTGTTTCGCAAGTGTTTACATCGCTGAAGTATTGTCTTTACAATGACAACCTTTTGGTCATGAATACCAATACATAATGCATTGTGTCCCACGAGTTGAGGTACATAATGCATTGTGTACCACGAGTTGAGGTACATAATGCATTGTGTCTCACGAGTCGAGGTACAAACTTTGGGTTTTGATAATTTAAGTCATTCTAAGTAAAAAGTACACTATACACAAATGTTGAAAGAATTTATTTGTATATAGTGAAA
This sequence comes from Acanthosepion lycidas, assembly GCA_963932145.1. Lineage (NCBI taxonomy): Eukaryota > Metazoa > Mollusca > Cephalopoda > Sepiida > Sepiidae > Acanthosepion > Acanthosepion lycidas. The sequence goes on from OZ010613.1 coordinate 13,680,048, forward strand.
CTGATCACCAAAAATGCATGATTTTTAAACTCTTCAATAAAATCACATGTGTATAGTGCAAGCCTCTACTTTCTGTATAAATAATACCTCATAAAAACTCACACTATACACAAGTATATATAGTAGATAGCTATATCCTTCTTTTATTTTTCATCAGGTAGAACACTCTTTTTCATCCAGTCAGATCTCATTTTTATTTTTCATTCAGCTATATGAAGATTTTATTCTTCATTTAGACAGATTCCCCTTTTTTCATTCAGATTCATCTTTCCTTTATTATTTATGCAGTCAAATGTCCCAGATATTATTCGTTCAATCATATCTACCATTTCATTTTTCCTTGAAGCAAGCATCTCTTTTATTTTTCATGCCTTCAGAACTCATTTTCTTTCTTTTTCATTTAGGCACTTCTCCCTTTTATGTTTCATTTACTTAGACCCGATTGGTTTTCTAGCATACCAACCTCATTTTTTAGAATTTATGCAAGCAAATGTCCTATTTAATTTTAGCCCTATACACATTTTTCGTTTTCTTTCAGGCAGACCTACCTTATCTTTTTCATTCTAGCACATCTACTTTTACTATTCAGTCAAATGTCACATTATTTTTTCATTCAGCCATATGTACCTTTTTTATTTTTCATTCAGCCATATGTACCTTTTTTATTTTTCATTCAGCCATATCTCCCTTTTTATTTTATGTTCAGACAAGTTTCCATTTTATTTTTCATTCAGCCGGGTTTTGCTTATATTTTTCATGCAACCAGATCTTCCATTTTGTTTTTCAGTCAAGCATATCGGTAACAGGGAGATGAGCCTAATGGAGTCATAATCATGAAATGTCATTTAGTAACTTGAGCCATTGAGAGAGAGAGAGAGAGCTTAGAATACTAGGTGAAGGAATAAAAATGCAAAGTGTAAAAATTTATAGCAGACTAGTTAATCAGTTTGAAACCGGATGAATAAACATTCAGATCTCTCAAAATGCTTAGGAGAATGGCATCAGCAAGATTTGATCCCATTTGAACCCAAAATAACATTTCTGAATTTCCCCTGCTCCTCCTCTCATACCTGAGGAAGTTGAAGGGACACGATTAATGTGTTTACCAAAATTCTGCAAAATCCAGACAATTGGGAAATGTTATTTTAGCATCTAGCAGATTTGCATTGAAATCTTACCAAAATGTCTGGTACTGGTACTTTAGAAGCATGGGTTACATGTAATGATATAGGAAGTTGATGGAATCTATCAATGTCATCCACATGGTAGAAGTACAATTAAACTGACATATGTGGTTGTGTAGCTAGTTTGTAGAGGAGCTGTCAGAATGTGCACAGAATTGCAGCACAGGGATTCGACCCAAATTTCACATATTTTTTGCTTTGTTGCTCTATTTTTATACTCTGTATAAACAAGTAAAATGTTAGTTATTCAGAATTTTACAATTTAAGAAGCTCATAAATGTACTCCAGGCTAACTCAAGGTAAACTATGGAAGATTCAAAGGGATATAATTTAATATCTAACAAAAGTGAGTAAATATTGCTGAATTTTTTAAAATTAAATTATTATTTATCTTAAGTTTGAGAAATTAACCATGTAGTAGTCATACCTAGAAATAAATTCAACCACACCTTCAATCTAATGAATACCACATTTATCAAAAGAAAAAGTAAATTGCTTAGGTGGAAAATTCTTGTGAGTGCCACTATTGAATTTTACCAAAATATAATTCTACACCCCAGATTTTTTCAAATATCTTCTTTCCTAAAAGATAGGCTATTTTTCCAAGTCAGCATATGTAACTAGCCAAAATTTAAAAACTAAAAGACAACAGTTATATTCAAAATCAATTATTTATATATATAAATACATAAATTCATTTTTTAATCTAAAATAAAATAAATAATAATTAAATTATAAAATAAACATTCAACAACAATTTATCACTTTGATTTATTAATCATTAAATTACATCACTTAGCATTCTCCATGGTATAATTTGACATTCAGTTAGCCTGAAGTATATGTATCAGTTGAAAATTCTGAAAAACTAATGACATTTTTAATTCTGTTTATAAATCAGTCAGCTATGTGGCATATGTGATACACGCTTAGGCAATCATGTATCTTTTGATTCATGACTGACGAGGAAGATTCTTTCCTGCCATTTCTTTCTGCGGCAGACCAGTTGTCATCCAAGAATATAGAAACTGTCCTGCTATTTACCCATAGCTGGGGGGAGAAGAAGAAGATTCATACCTTTCCCAAAGGTATTAGCACGTAGGTGAATATAATGGATTTGACTGTGATTTAAACTCGGCTCTCCGATTCCTCAATCCGGGCTGCTATCCATTATTCAATCGTACCTCCTCTATTTATAAATACTTGTTGCAAAATAAAATCCATATATTTGCAATGATAAAGTTTATCAGAAGATGAAACTTAGTATTGGCTAAAAATGTCACTCAAACACAAACAGGGGATAAATCGTCGTCTAAATGATGCAAATATGACAATAACACTGACATCTCATTTTAACAGATATATTTACCAAAATTACAGAAAAATATCTTAAAATACAAAAGAGTAAATTTATTCAATAAAATCGCCACTGGCTTGAATGATGGAATCTCCTGCATCTATTCTGGACGGTCTCCTTGTTTAAGTTGGTGAATGCTGTCATAATCCTTGCCTTCAGTTAATATTTGGTGTCACAAAGAATTTTGTTGGTCTCTCACTCAACTGAACTCCGCACATAATAATCAAGGGGACTTCAGCCTGGGGAGTTATGGCCAGATGTAAGGGGGTGATGTGGTCGTAGAAATTATCTGACAGCCTGGGTTCTTCTACTTGTGAGACATGGTGCAGAGTCCTGTTGCCAGAGATAGCACCTTCCAGTAACCACCCTATTGATCCAGGGCAGCACTACCTGATGTAGGCCTTCATGTTAAGTGTGAGGTCCTATGGGAAAATGAATGGAGGCATAACGTTTCCATCACTATTGATCACTTTAAACACTATGATGTTGACTGGATATAGCATCCAACTCGTTCCGAATCCTGTACACTGCTCTCAGATTGACACTCAAACGTTCTAAATAAAAAGTGGGGCTACCAGTGCAAATGCTAAGCAGTACAGCATGCCATTTCTTAAATTTTTGGTGGAGTGAATTGCATCATGGTGCTCTTTTTCTCACAGGCAGTGCCCAACTGACCCTACTATACTGTGCAGTCAACAAAATCAAACAATGCATATGCACAAAATTAAAAATATAAACTGGTAACATACATTTGTATATATATATATATATATATATATATATATATATATATATATATATATATATATATATATAGGGTAAAATTGTATGACAAAGTGGAAAGAAAAAGTTTACATGTGATGCGTTTTGTCCTTTATGTTATGTTGATAGGACTACACGTAGGCACGGCAAAGGGGTGCTGAGAATTTGAGAATTTTTTTATCACCCAAAATCATTTAATTTTTTTCCATCACTTTTGTAAGTAGGTATTTCATACTGTGATAGAAGATCTGCCAGAAATGGTTAAATGTTGTAAGATCCAGGGTGTAAATTTACTGTAGATGGCCTTACGATTAAGACACTCTCTAGACATTACGTCATAGTGAATTATTTTCTCCTTTGATCATGGTAGCATTTTTTATGTCAAAGTTGAGGTCAGTCTCTTTCTGGTGGGCAACAACACATTTGATGCATTATTTTGTAAAATGCCATTTTTGTGTTCATATAATCTTTTATTTAGTTTCCTTGAGGTTTTTTTCTATGTATTTTTTATGATAGTTATTACTGCTCCTTCAGGTTTTAGCTTATTGTTTTTTTTAGTATTGACTAAGTCTTTTATTGCTTTGGATGGCTTTTATAGTGAGTTTGGATAGATTCTTTCTGATTGTACATGCGATAGAATTAGTAGGCAGGATAATATACGTTTTGATTTTTACAACTACGACTCTGTCAAGAAGACTTACATTTCATGTGAAGGATTATAGTTCAATTCCCCGATATTTAAAGAAACATTCCTTTCCACATTCACGATTTAGAGAAATATTAAACGACATTACAACTATACTCCATCACGAAAATAAATAACAAGAACTTAAAATTCTGGAAGGTCTTTATATAAAAAAATATGATAAAAAATAAATGAAATCAATTATGAGTATAACAACAAATTCTAAAATGTTTATAACAGCAAGTTTTTAAAATATCTAAATTGTAATTGTTAAAAACTACAATTAAAAACAATATTTTAAAACATGTAGAATTTACATAAATTACGTTACCTCTCTTACATATCGATAAATTTTTCAAATTTTACAACGTTCATGCTCACATATTCATAAATTATATTAATTCTATGTCTTAGCAAATTCACTCCTGAAGAAGATCTTGGATGAAATTGAAACTACTTGGGAGAATAAAAACCATATGGATAATTAGAGCGTTTTTCTCAATCAGTTTTGTACCGACACTAAGAAATTGATATGTGAATTTGTGAGGATTAAAATAAAAATAGACATAATATGTCTAGATTGTTCAACCAAACATGCTTGAATATATATATATATATATATATATATATATATATATATATATATATATATATATATATATATATATATGTTATGGAGTGATTTCACAGTGGAAGCTTGTATTTGTACGAACTCGGTCCTAAAATAGGTTCGACGTATGAAACGTTAGGAACTTGATATAATAGGAGAGAAATCTAGTTGTGGTCGCTGATACTCACGGTCGCCCGGCATCGACTGACTGACCCACTGAGCGACTCCCTGTTACTCTTACTACACCTACTTATTATAGGTGGGAGAGTCTGTTAACTATAGAATAGGTATGTTCCGCTATAACAGCCCTCCCCCAAAACTTTACTCCGTAGGAGTAAACAGTTTTCTTTATTTATTTTTCATTTTTTTTACAGGAAATATGAAAAAAAAACAACAACAAAAAAAAATTCATTTTTTTTTAGCAACATTGTAGCGTATCTCCTACGTTTTTTGATCCACTTTTAAATGATCCAATTGCCTTTCTTTTTTCTTCTGGATCGGCGTACCTCAGGTAAAATTATTGCAGACGTTGTTAGATTAAACGTATTGAAAATAACCTCCATCGGCGTTTTTTCCGCGGGACCGCTGTCACCCACGTCTGAAAAACGTCGTCTGATCTGTTTACTGCACGTGAATTTTTCGCCATTCACCAAGTACATCATATAACCAATCCGATTTTCTATTTTTCGGTACCTCCATAATGTTACCAGAAACAACCTTCCGCTTTGAGCTTCTTAAGGATGGAGTCACAGTTTCTGTAGGTTCTTCTTGTGGTTCTATTTGTTTAGCCTCTAGCTTCCCTTTTGTTGATCTTGTGCTTCTTAACGTTTTCTGTGGTGACTTCAGTTGACTTAAATCATTTAATAATACTACATGTCCTTGGCTGCGGGTAACTCGCTCCCCAGTTTTTCTCAGTGTCGGCTTCATCTTTACTTTCTGGAGCTTGTTTTTCACGTATATCGTCGGTGTTACCCATTTCAACTTTTTTTAAATACACCGGTTTTCTCTAATCTGTCCAATTCTTTATCTATCTGTTCAATTGAGGCGAACGGCACATTCCTTTTCTTTTTTAATACCTCCTGAGCGTTTTCTTTTGGCTGTAATTTTGCCTCCATCTTGGTACACGTTCCTAAACCTGGAGAAAAAACAGTAGGAAATGTTTCCTTAAGTTTCCTTACTAATTTTTGGTCTTCTGAGTTTAAACTTTCAACCTTGTAACAGAAAGAATTTATCGGTAGATCCCATAATTGAAATTCTGTTATCCAATTCGTACCAAGTTCGTGGTATTTTCTATGACAAATTAGCTTTTCGCGTTATTTTATTTGACGTGACGTTTGTAACAAATTCTCCAGTAAATTGTATTTTTCTCCCGTCACTGACCTCGTGATTTTATTTGTTTTCATTAAAGTTGGTTTCCCCAACTTCTTCCACGTTTACAAATTTATGAAAGATAGGTCGGAACCAGTGTTGAGTTACATTTTTATTTTTTTATTACTTATTTCGACGCTAACAAATTTTCTGATTATTCCATCATTCACCTCGTCGGACTTTAATTTTCTTATTTTATTGTCTTTATTTTTTGACCTGCAGTGCGAGCTTTTATGATCCACTCTTTTACAGTTGAAACATTTTTTATTCCTAAAATTGCAATATCTCTACCAGTGAAGTTCACCGCAAGCAAAACATGGCTTCGGGGGTTTTTGTTTATTTTTCTCTGGTATTTCACTTTTTGTTTGATAATCCGCAATTTTAGAATTCTTTTTGGTAGACTGACTTTCTTTTTTTGTAGCGTATTTTCCTTACATGAGAAACGCCAGAGTGTTCTATCTTTTTTTAATCTTTCTTTACGCTAACATATCTTGTGCAGTCTTCTGCCAACTTCTGTATCGTAATCCTTGGTTCGTTTTCTAATTTTGACAGCCCTAATTTTCTCAACTCTGCGTCTCTTTCCGATACCAGCCCTTGAACAAACACTAAGCACTTAAAATTATCAGCGCTTAACTCTGCTAGCTTGAATTCTTCACAATGCTTATTCACATTGGCTGCGTACGTTATATAGTCTTGTTCGTCATCTTTCATCAGATTCAAACATTTCCACCTCTTGTGAAACAAAGATGTCATTTTACTAAATAATTCACTTAGTATATTTACCGCCTCGGTAAATGTCAACTCGCTAGTTTTTTTCGGTAGAATATAGTTTACCAATCTGTTATGCTCAGCAGTTCCTAACTTGCTTAAAAGAAGCCTAACCTTCATTCCTTCAGACCACGAGTGGCAGTCCTCGTTATACACGTCCGTATATTTTTTATAATACTCCTCAAAAGTTATCTCTTCATCTGGACTGTATGTGAATATTTCAATTGAATTCCATATTGTATTCTCTGGGAAAGAATCATTTTGTAGATTTTTCTATTTCCTCTTATCAGTTATTTCCAGAATTTTGTTTTGAAACTCCTTATGCATCTGTTCCATTTCTTGTTGAAACTGCATTTGTCTATTAAAAGTTTCCTCCTGTAGTTGCATCTGGAATGTCTTCTGTTGCTCTAATATTGTCATCTTTTGTTCCGTCTGGAACTTAAAAAATTCCTGGAATATATTTTTGCATTCCTCCATCTTCGCAAAAGTTTACACAGTGCTTAAATATTGTAGAGGGGGTCCTACGAATTTGCAATTCGTGACCTATTTGAGCAAACTGTCTTATCGAGAAAAAAATATTCTTTTCTCAATTGAGAATACGACTGATTTTTTCGTCACTAAGTTGACGTCTTGTCTTTCGAAAAACTTTGCCAAGTTTTTTATTTTTCATTTTTTTGTTTTTAATGTGAATCCGAGGTTTTGTCGCCGAAATAATTGTGACGAGCAAATTTTTTCTTTTTCCTCCGTATAAGTACGAATTTCGTCACCAAATGTTGTGGCGAGCGAATTTTTTTTTCTTCCACTGTATGAATCCGAATCCCTTCGCCAAATTATACTGTGGCGAATGAATTTTTTTTTCTTTTCCACCGTATGAATCCGAATCCCTTCGCCAAATTTGTTATGGCGGGTGAATTTTTTTCCCCTCCGTATGAGTACGAATTCTCGTGGCCAAATTTGTTATGGAGTGTGTATTTTTTTTCTCTTCCACCGTATGAATCCGAATACCTCGTCGCCAAGTGTGTTATGGAGTGTGAATTTTATTTTTCTCTTCTACCGTATGAATCCGAATACCTCGTCGCCGATGGAGTGGTTTCACAGTGGAGGCTTGAATTTGTACTAAGTCAGTCCTAAAATAGGTTCGACGTACAAAACGTTAGGAACTAGATATAGTAGGTAATGACGCAGAGAAATCTAGTTGTGGTTGCTGATACTTTAGTATACGACTCACGGTCGTCCGTCACCGACTGACTGACCCACTGAGCGACTCCCCGTTACCCTTACTACTCCTACTTATTATAGGTGGGAGAGTCTATTAACTATAGAATAGGTGTGTCCCACTATAACAATATATATACACAAGTTTCTTTAAAATGACTGACAAAGTATTGTGGTTACTTGCCTTGTTGGCTGCCGAAACTTAATGAAATTTGTATAAAAGAGGGATTGCTTTCCAAATACTTAATTATACACACACACACACACACACACACACACACACACACACACACACACACATATATATATATATATATATATATATATAAGTAAAAAATTCTCAGAATTAATCTGTAGAAAAAGAAAATATGTATAAAGGAAAAAAAAGACGATAGGAAAATTGTATCTATTTTTAGCCGATGCATTTCATCCACCGTGGACTTTTTTAACGCAAAAAAACAAATAAATTTATTTGAACAAAGTATCTATAAACAACAACAATAACAAAATATTGTTAGTTACTAGAAGAATTTAGAAACGCTCATATACATGAAAAGTCCCTTGCTGGTGTCAAGAGTTGTCGATGAAATATAATTTTAAGATGTGCTATATTTATAGAGTAAAATTTCTATAGCTGGGATAGAGCATATGTAAATATAAGAAGTATGGATATTGATGTGACGTGTTTGTGTCTGTGTGTCTGTATGTGTGTAGATATTGTAACAGTTTTTGGAGCAGAAAGTTCAGTTGCCTCTCAATTCTATTTCATTCAATTTGCACTAATGGACTTGGAAAAGGCATGAATCTTCATTCAGCTATGTGTTAAATAATAGAGCAATCAGAGCTCTTCTACCTTGAGATGACAACGAGTAAACGAAGGAAAGCAGCCGGAAGTGAGACAGGTTTCGTCAGGTTAGCTTACTTAAGACACAACTACTGCTGTCGTAATATATGTGTTGCTCTTATGATCCTAATGGTTGGCAGGACTTGTAACATTAAATAGCACAAAACAATTGAGAAACTGTTGCTACATTATCTTCCTAGAAATGTAATTGTTAGATCTATAAAATATATTTATCTTCACATGAGAAATTACATTTTTTCATCATTTTTTTAAATCATTTCATCCTAAGAAAGGCAATAAAGCCACTAAGACAAGTGTTAGAGGATATGTGAAAAACTTTATTAAGGAGTGAAAACTGTTAAAGGAACAAGGATTGCATTTAATTTTTTGAAGATCAAACTTGACTTGTAAGCAAAAAGTCGGAAGAGATTTCCAGAAATAGGAAGTACGATAGAAGAAACTCTTACTCTTACGGTTACATCTAGCTGTCATTTCAAATGTAAAATAGATGAGATCTTATTTCTAATCTAGTACTGCGCTTAAATGCATAAAGTCTATGTACCATAAAAGAAAGTTCATCAGAACAATTACCATGAAAATCAAGATATGCACTAACATATGTTGACACAGATATTTAGTTGAGTTTTCTTGCTAATCGAGATAGATGTATGGAGCTCAGTGATATGTGTTTGTGTCCGAGTAAAAGTCAGGATGGCTTTGAAAATCAACATTTGAAATCCTGATTTTGCATGAACATAACATCCTGCTAAAATTGCTACAACCTTTCTTTTCTTCCTCTGCTTTTTACTATACTCAAGCCAAGTTTTATAACTTAATAGGGGTTTTTCTTTTTTTATCTTCCAGACATAATGAGTTAATTCATTATATTATATTATACCCATTTATACATTTTCAGTTCACTAACCTTTACTTCGTCTTCATTCGCCTCACCTTTCTTTCCAGCATGAGCGGCGATACTCGCCCTCACCCACATCCATACCCACACCCACATCAACACCCACATCGTCATTCATCTATAACTTCATTGCATACACAGATGTTCCAGCACCACGATCGCTTAGTCATTGATTCATTCATACTCACATTAGCGTACTACAGTCTGTCACGCATAAGCCACGCCCTTTATCGCGTCCTGATTCCCACGCGTCCATTCATAGTTTTGGAATGCATTCCCTATGAATGTGTGGAATGCATTCATTCAGTTAAACACCCTTAAACTCGTTTGTCTGTTGTTATATCATTATCATTTATTTTATATTGATTTGTCTGTTTGAAAGTATAATGGCTGCGTTTGGATAAAATCATAAAACAATTCAAGATATCCATACATTTTCGTTATTTTAAATTTAGTTTTAAAACGCATTTTTATATTTGAAACAATTTTTAAATCTTGTAGTTTTCAAAACGAATTTTCACAATAAAAAAGAACAACAAAAGTAAAACTTAATTTGTTTATATTTATATGTATTTGTCGTTTAGGATTGCTGACAAAATCTATCTATCTATCTATCTATCTATCTATCTATCGTTACACACACACACACTTATATATATATATATATATATATATATATATATATATATATATATATATATATGGTATCACCCGATGCAAGGCAGAAGAGCCACTAAGTCACAAGGGGTTACAGGGTGTGGAAGAATTCGGAACAGAAACGTTAATGATGAGCGGGAAGAGTAATTATGAGGACAGTAGATAGCGATCGACATTACATTTATATTTTCGCCGATTAAAGTTGGCTGGAAAGCATGGAGCCAGAAGAGAGTTCCACAAGCGAGGAGTGAGAGAAAAGAAACTGTTATATATATATATATATATATATATATATATATATATATATATATATATATATATAATGAGAACGAATACGTAACATTCAATTTAAAAGAGGGGTCAATAAATGTCGCCATTCTGAGACAAATACACACGGCCGTTTGCACTAGAATTAGTAAATTATCGTACAACGAAAAAATCTATCTTTAATAAAAATAAAGGACCGTATGAAAATGTTCTCCACATAAGTGGTTTCAAAAATAAAATATCTTACTTAACACCTATAGCTAGCACCGAAACTCCTAAAGTGGGATGTAGGTGTAAAAATAGAAAAAGAAAAGTCATTTGGTTCAACGCACGATTCTGCAAACTGTCAAATATTAATATAGGGTAGCCCTTTTTAAAATGAATAAATAAACACTTCCACAAAAACAACTCTCTAAGTAAGATCTTCAACAGGAAGTCGATCAAAATTAGATATTTCTCACTAATAACATGTACCAAATTATCAACTCCCATAATAATTATATCTTAAGTAAATTATATGGGGGGAAAAATAGATCTAGCATGAACCCAAACTGTAATTGTAGAAATAGAGAAAACTGCACAGTTAAGGGCAAATGCAGATCTACTAGGGTAAGATAATTGGCAATCATTACCCCTGAAGAAAATATGACAAATTATAATGTTTACATTGGAATTTCCGCGGGATAATTGAAACAGAGAATTTATACCCATAAGCACACATTTAACGACCCTAAATTGACCCTGAATTAAAACACCAAACAGCCCTTTCAAAGAAATTTTAGGAATTGAATGAAAACCCTCAGATAGATTGGAAAACTATAGGTTTCGCACATACCCCTAATAGTTTTAGATATAAGTGCAGGCTATGGTTAGGGGAAAAAATTAGAATAATAAAATACAATTATCAATGCAAACTATTAAATCAAAGGAAAGAGCTAGTGTTAAAATGTAAACATAGAAATAGGTTCAAACATATATAAGAATATAGATCTTACCTTATTACTTATTAACTCCTAAAAAACAACTGATGCAACCCTCCCATAGATTAAACGTTTACTTTAATATCTTCCTCTTAAGGAATTTCAAGTACAGCTTGGTGTTCCTAACAATTTAACTGATCCTTAATGATGTAGATGGATGGTATATATATATATATATATATATATATATATATATATATATATATATATATATATGTGTGTGTGTGTGTGTTTATAGGTACATATATGTATGTGTATGTATGTATGTATGATGTGGGTATATATATATATGTGTGTGTGTGTGTGTTGTACAGCATTTGGTGGTTCGGTATTACAGATTTTGGGTGTCTATTATTTAGATAATTTATTCTAACTTTAAATTGTTTTGTCTTTCAATCCCCCAACACTTAATAATATAAAACCCTTATTGTCTAAATATAATTTATTGTCAGTCCTATTAAAATATGTATGTTGTTGGGGTAGTTCGATTTCCTCTAGCAATAACCTAAATTCATTTACATGCAACTAAAGGCTTTGGTCATAAACAAACTCCCATTCCAGCCCATCTCTCTTTAGAGAGATACCTCATGCCCTCCCCTTGTTACCGACCAAGTCTCCTTATCTGAAACGAGTAGACCTGTGCCCTCTCCCTGACTTCTATTTAAACTAAATTCAAAACCCTTGATTCCTAGAAAGTCAATCTAGGGCCGAAGAAGACTACAGTTTTTAGGTGTTTAATGAAAAACTATGATAACAGAGTATTGTTTTTATAAGTCATTTATTGAGAACGAATTTTTTCTTTTTATATCCAAAAATGTCAAGCCAAAGTTAGTCTTGAGAAACAAATGATTCAATCTAATAAGCCAAAATTAACCTTGTTTATTGTTTCAACCGTGTTTGCCTGCTCGTCCCTCAAACCATTAAGGGAAATTTGATTATCGCCAGATCCTCGACAAATGCATTTGTTATTTGTTGATCCAGTTGTGTCTAACATGTCGAATGATAGAAATAGATTCTAGTAGTTTTAATAAATTTCACAGAATTATAAATAATCAATAGGAAATATATTTTCGTAAAAAAGTATTTCTAAAACTATTTCCTTAATTATATCAACTCTGAATAATTGCTCACGAAAGTGCATTTAAATGTTTTTATTCAGCCAAACATGAAACCATGCTTCTTTTAGTTATTCAAATTACATATATTTTCAATTTTTTATCGTAAAAAAAAATAGCATTTTCAAAAACAGATGTCGCCCTCTGTCAGAACTCCCACCCTTCAATAAAAACGGAAGTGTTGACCTCGACAGCTACTGTTCAAATAACACAGATTGGTTTTATTTTTGGCGGGCTCCGCGCATCCACTTCTTAAACCAAAAAAGAAAAAGTTAAATTTCATTAAAATATTTTTGGACTAATCAGAAAAGTTTCACAAAATTTCAGCACACAGTTCGTTTTCGAGCCACTCTGCCATCAACCGCCATCAGTTTAATTTCAATGCAGAAGACTCATTCGAGCTATGGAGGTATTTTCTTCAACCATTTTTGCCAAGCACTTTCTGCTGTAATAAACTGTTATACAAATTTTTTCGAAATCCGCGCCACTAATTGGCGTGTATAAATGATAATGTTTTGTCAGTTGAATCTCAAAATATTAGGTTGGTGCAAAAATAATGTTGTTTTTTCACATAGTAACATATGTGAGAAAACGACATTATTTTTTGCACCAACCTAATATTACAGATCAATTCACTTTTGGAAGTTAAGAATCTTCAATAAGTGACAGTTGAAGATTTTATCTTAAGAAAGTGGTTAAAGTTTTAACTTTCGTCAACATTGTGTTGAAAGAACAAGCAATCTTTGTTTCCTGTGTTGCGGGAGTTACAATACCGACATGAATGAAAGGATCTTGTTCAAAATACTCACCTAAACATTTATAATAATCATAATAGTAACCATAATAATAAAGACGGGTAAGGATAAACTGGAAGAGTATAAATGAAGATTTTATATTCTATAAAGAGAACTTGCCAACAAAGTGTACAAATGTGTTACTCGCCGTATCTCCGACGTGAAAAAAAGTTAGTGAATGTTATAAAAGTCATTCATATACGCCACAATAGAGAGGGCTACGGTATGTTGGGTACTGTGTCATCTCTGGATCCATACACTACATAAAACGGTATCAACTAAAAGGGAAATTTCTTTTTGTTATTCGTTTTATCGTGGCAGCTTGTACTCCAAGAGGCTGTATGAGAAATGACATCCCAGGAACGCATGTCACATATTGTCTCAGCCTCCCTCCACGCGTGGTATTAGCCGGTCTATAAGCTGGGTGCGGGAGCCATATCGACGCTTCAGAATTCTCGAGACTCTTTGTGGAATTCGTGCCGTTTTGGACATATTCAAAACCCAGACATGGTAATCCACCACTGTCGGAATACCATACCCACAAGGTACTTCGGCCAATCGCTGATCATTCTGGCCTTTGCATTTAAAATAAAAAGTTGTAAAGTATTCACTTTTCATCACCCGACAAAATTTGTTTAAAAACGGAACATTTTTGTTGTGTTAAATAACGAAGCACAAGCTAGTACTTTTTTTCTCTTTTATGTATGCTACACATCGAAGAGACTAATATCACTGAGTTAGTTTTTGTTTTAAACATCTCACTCATGTAACACAATAAAAGTCACTACGATGTAAGGGGTTGTCTTCTTCTCTATGTGCCATGTCCCTTTAAGGCGTAGGCGATCATGGCTCTCCACAATTTCCAGTAGTTTGTAGCTCTTAATAAATTTTGTCTTTTTGTTATTTCTCCTAAACCTGGTTCTGCCATCCATTTACCCAAACTCGCTAAGTAGGTTATAGGTTGTTTTCCATTTGACAGTTGAAGGTAAGAGGGACAAACTCTTCCCTTCAATCTGTCCTGTGAGTATCAGATTTTCTAAGCCTTCTTTCTTCATTATGTGATCTAGAAATCTCAAATGTCTCTTCCTGATGTTAAGCATAAGTTACACTTTTGTTTCCATTTTCTCTGAAACTTGGCCTTTCGATCAATGATATCCCCAGCATCTTTCTGTAGAATCATCTTTCTGTTTTAGTATTTTCTTCATCTTTGTGCTGTATTCACTGCTATATAGTACTGATATCACTTTAATTGTTCAGTACTCTTTTAAGAGATTACTAAGAATACAAAAAACAGAGAGGACAATAGAAGAACAGGTTTCAATGAGACAGAAAATGACGATTACATTTAAATATTTCAAGATGGAAATTAACAAGAAAGCAGGAAGCCATAAGAGAGTTTCACAAGCAACAATAATTTACTGCTAATTTAGTAATATGCTTAAATTCGTGAAGGCGGGGTATCAATGAAGAAAGCTCATCAGAACAATTAGTGTGAATATTTATAGAAAAAGCAAAGGGAACCTACGTTATGTCGGTTGAAATGGAATTGAAGCTGAAATGCCAGGTGAGGACCAATAACGTTAGCGATTCTTTAGATTTTCTCAAGAATCTCTACATATAAATCAGAAGCACCAGACTAGTCAGCAATATTAAATGCACATATGAATGGTAAACATAAATTTGCAAGATAGATATTGTCGAGAATTTCTCTAGCAGCAAACTTAACAATTAACTTAAAAGAAATATTTTGCCAACAAAATATATGAATATTACATACATACATACACACTGGTTCTGTCAGTGGAAAAAAGATTAAAGAATTTCCAACGTTAGATTGACATATTTTAGTATGTTAGCTTATCTCACGCATCGTAAAAAGGTCATTATCTCAATATCTCCAGGTAACGGGATTGCTGTCAATCCAAATCCGACCGTATTCAATGAGCAATTTCTGACCCGAAACTTAACAAACCATTTTAATACGTTTGAATATTCGCAGTTCTTCCTCGCAGAACGAAACAATTTTTTTTTCATTTGATTTGAATATTTTTTTTTTAAAAAACCTTTTAATAGAGAAATCAACATACGTCAAAGTTATCGTCTAGTTTCTTGTTACAATCGATAAGCAAAAATGCACCAGTCTCAACGATTATAAGAAGCGACCAGAAATGACAGCTATAAAAAGTAGACCCGGAGATTCCAGCCCTGAGGCAGCACCTTCTTCATTATACTGAAAAGTGTAGTCGGTGTAATATCGACTCTAGTGTCATTGGTTGCAGCGTCCAGTCAATTAAAATGCGATCTTTGGAATGTAGTTAAAGCTAGACGCTTGTAATTCCATCCAAAGACAAAAACAAAATATATCTATGTAATATTCATATGTACATGTAAATACACAGTATTGCCTAAAATATTTATTAGCAAAAATATACAAACATATATATTTTATCATGACAATATTAAATATTATATATTAAATATTATATATATATATATATATATATATATATATATATATATAGAGAGAGAGAGAGAGAGAGAGAGAGAGAAAGAAAGGGAGAGATAGAGGGAAGTAGAGAGATATTACAGGCGCCCACATACCTCGATATAAAGTGATTTATTGAGAATGAAAGATGCCATATTAAGATGTATGGAAGAAGGAGCAGGGCGAAAAGGAGAAAGGGAGCCATCAAAGAATTAAAGCGGGAAAGGAGACAGAGGAAAGATGCGAACGCGTTGAATCGCTCCACGTCTGTCAGCGTAATAAAGTAGCCATGGTAACACTGATCGATCACACCGCCCTCCAGTGGCAGTCGAACGGCGAGAGTGTGAATATAAAAAACTAAAGAAGTGGGATTGGAGTGGTGGCCGCAAACAGTGAGTGGGCATAACACTGATGAGAACGAGAGTAGTGTTTGGTGGTATAGAGTGAGTGAAAGGATATGTAACCAAGAAAATAAAAAGAGATTGAGCGGGAAGAAATGAGTCGAAAGGTAAGTGGAAATGAAAGTAGAGAGAGGATGTGGTTCATAGAATAATGATAGCAATCGCCACAGTGAAAATCGGACAGAATTCCTACGGACTTGTTCCAATCTTCTTTATACGTATTACAAGAAATTTGCCAACTCCCACAATATCCCACCAGACATTTACCAAGTTATTTTCCCTTATTCTCATAGAATTGGCCAACTCCAGCAATATCCCACCAGACATTTCCTATATTATTTTTCTCTTATTCTCATAGAATTTGCCAACTCCAGCAATACCCCACGAGACATTTACCATGTTATTTTTCCCGTATTCTCATGGAATTTGACAACTCCAGAAATATGCCACCAGACATTTACTATGTTATTCTTCAATTATTCTCATGGAATTTGCTAAATCCAGCCATAACCCGCAAGAGATTAAACATGTTATTTTGACCTAATTCTGATGGAATTTGCTAACTCCAGCAATGTCCCACCAGACATTTACCATGTTATTTTTCTCTTATTATGATGGAATTTGCCAACTACAGCAATATCCCATCAGACATTTACCATATTATATTTCCCTTATTCTCATGGAATTTGACACCTCTATTCATATCCCAGCAGACATTTACCATGTTCTTTTCCCCTTATTCTCATGGAATGTGCCAACTCTAGCAATGTACCACCAGACATTTACAACGTTATTTTCCCTTATTCTCATGGAATTTGCCAACTCCAGTAATATCCCACCAGACATTTACCACGTTCTTTTCTTTGTATTCTCATGGAATTTGCCAACTCCAGCAATATCGAACCAGACATTAACCATGTTATTTTTCCCTTATCCTCTTGGAAATTGCCGACTCCAGCAATATCCCACGAGACATTTACCATGTTATTTTTCTCTTATTCGCATGGAATTTGCCAAATCCAGCAATATCCCACGAGAAATTTACCACGTTATTTTTCTCTTATTCGCATGGAATTTGCCAAATCCAGCAATATCCCACGAGACATTTACCATGTTATTTTTCTCTTATTCGCATGGAATTTGCCAAATCCAGCAATATCCCACGAGACATTTACCATGTTATTTTTCTCTTATTCGCATGGAATTTGCCAAATCCAGCAATATCCCACGAGACAATTACCATGTTATTTTTCTCTTATTCGCATGGAATTTGCCAAATCCAGCAATATCCCACCAGACATTTACCATGTTATTTTTCTCTTATTCGCATGGAATTTGCCAAATCCAGCAATATCCCACGAGACATTTACCATGTTATTTTTCTCTTATTCGCATGGAATTTGCCAAATCCAGCAATATCCCACCAGACATTTACCATGTTATTTTTCTCTTATTCGCATGGAATTTGCCAAATCCAGCAATATCCCACGAGACATTTACCACGTTATTTTTCTCTTATTCGCATGGAATTTGCCAAATCCAGCAATATCCCACCAGACATTTACCATGTTATTTTTCTCTTATTCGCATGGAATTTGCCAAATCCAGCAATATCCCACGAGACAATTACCATGTTATTTTTCTCTTATTCGCATGGAATTTGCCAAATCCAGCAATATCCCACGAGACATTTACCATGTTATTTTTCTCTTATTCGCATGGAATTTGCCAAATCCAGCAATATCCCACCAGACATTTACCATGTTATTTTTCTCTTATTCGCATGGAATTTGCCAAATCCAGCAATATCCCACGAGACAATTACCATGTTATTTTTCTCTTATTCGCATGGAATTTGCCAAATCCAGCAATATCCCACCAGACATTTACCATGTTATTTTTCTCTTATTCGCATGGAATTTGCCAAATCCAGCAATATCCCACGAGACATTTACCATGTTATTTTTCTCTTATTCGCATGGAATTTGCCAAATCCAGCAATATCCCACCAGACATTTACCATGTTATTTTTCTCTTATTCGCATGGAATTTGCCAAATCCAGCAATATCCCACGAGACATTTACCACGTTATTTTTCTCTTATTCGCATGGAATTTGCCAAATCCAGCAATATCCCACCAGACATTTACCATGTTATTTTTCTCTTATTCGCATGGAATTTGCCAAATCCAGCAATATCCCACGAGACAATTACCATGTTATTTTTCTCTTATTCGCATGGAATTTGCCAAATCCAGCAATATCCCACGAGACATTTACCATGTTATTTTTCTCTTATTCGCATGGAATTTGCCAAATCCAGCAATATCCCACGAGACATTTACCATGTTATTTTTCTCTTATTCGCATGGAATTTGCCAAATCCAGCAATATCCCACCAGACATTTACCATGTTATTTTTCTCTTATTCGCATGGAATTTGCCAAATCCAGCAATATCCCACCAGACATTTACCATGTTATTTTTCTCTTATTCGCATGGAATTTGCCAAATCCAGCAATATCCCACGAGACATTTACCATGTTATTTTTCTCTTATTCGCATGGAATTTGCCAAATCCAGCAATATCCCACCAGACATTTACCATGTTATTTTTCTCTTATTCGCATGGAATTTGCCAAATCCAGCAATATCCCACGAGACATTTACCATGTTATTTTTCTCTTATTCGCATGGAATTTGCCAAATCCAGCAATATCCCACGAGACAATTACCATGTTATTTTTCTCTTATTCGCATGGAATTTGCCAAATCCAGCAATATCCCACCAGACATTTACCATGTTATTTTTCTCTTATTCGCATGGAATTTGCCAAATCCAGCAATATCCCACGAGACATTTACCATGTTATTTTTCTCTTATTATCATGGAATTTGTCAATTCAAGCAAAATGCCACCAGACATTTAATATGATATTTTTCTATTCTTCTCATGGTATTTGCCAACTCCAGCAATATCCCCCCAGACATTTACCATGTTATTTTTCTCTTCTTCTCATGGTATTTGCCAACTCCAGCAATATCCCACGAGACATTTACCATGTTATTTTTTCCCTTATACTCATGGAATTTGCCGACTCCAGCAATATCCCACCAGACATTTACCATGATATTTTTCTCTTATTCTCATGGTATTTGCCAACTCTAGCAATATCCCACGAGACATTTACCATGTTATTTTTTTCCTTATCCTCATGGAATTTGCCGACTCCAGGAATATCCCACCAGACATTTACCATGTTACTTTTCTCTTATTCTCATGGTATTTGCCAAAAACAACCATATTCCCCCAGACATTTAAAACATTATTTTTCTCTTCTTCTCATGGTATTTGCCAAACCCAGCAATATCCCACGAGACATTTACCATGTTATTTTTCTCCTATTCTCATGGTATTGGCCAACTCCAGATATATCCCACGAGACATTTACCATGTTATTTTTCTCTTATTCTCAAGGTATTTGCCAACTCCAGCAATATCCCAAGAGACATTTACCATGTTATTTTTCCCTTATCCTCATGGAATATGCCAACTCCAGCAATATCCCACCAGACATTTACCATGTTATTTTTCTCTTATTCTCATAGTATTTGCCAACTCCAGCAATATCCCACGAGACATTTACCACGTTATTTTCCCTTATTCTCATGGAATTTGCCAACTCCAGTAATATCACACCTGACATTTACCATGTTCTTTTCTTCGTATTCTCATGGAATTTGCCAACTCCAGCAATATCGAACCAGACATTAACCATGTTATTTTTCCCTTATCCTCTTGGAAATTGCCGACTCCAGCAATATACCACCAGACATTTACCACGTTATTTTTCTCTTATTCTCATGGAATTTGCCAAATCCAGCAATATCCCACGAGACATTTACCATGTTATTTTTCTCTTATTCGCATGGAATTTGCCAAATCCAGCAATATCCCACGAGAAATTTACCACGTTATTTTTCTCTTATTCGCATGGAATTTGCCAAATCCAGCAATATCCCACGAGACATTTACCATGTTATTTTTCTCTTCTGATGGTATTTGCCAACTCTAGCAATATCCCACGAGACATTTACCATGTTATTTTTTTCCGTATCCTCATGGAATTTGCCGACTCCAGGAATATCCCACCAGACATTTACCATGTTACTTTTCTCTTATTCTCATGGTATTTGCCAAAAACAACCATATCCCACCAGACATTTAAAACATTATTTTTCTCTTCTTCTCATGGTATTTGCCAAATCCAGCAATATCCCACGAGACATTTACCATGTTATTTTTCTCTTATTCTCATGGTATTGGACAACTCCAGCAATATCCCACGAGACATTTACCATGTTATTTTTCTCTTATTCTCAAGGTATTTGCCAACTCCAGCAATATCCCAAGAGACATTTACCATGTTATTTTTCCCTTATCCTCATGGAATATGCCAACTCCAGCAATATCCCACCAGACATTTACCATGTTATTTTTCTCTTATTCTCATAGTATTTGCCAACTCCAGCAATATCCCACGAGACATTTACCACGTTATTTTCCCTTATTCTCATGGAATTTGCCAACTCCAGTAATATCACACCTGACATTTACCATGTTCTTTTCTTCGTATTCTCATGGAATTTGCCAACTCCAGCAATATCGAACCAGACATTAACCATGTTATTTTCCCCTTATCCTCTTGGAAATTGCCGACTCCAGCAATATACCACCAGACATTTACCACGTTATTTTTCTCTTATTCTCATGGAATTTGCCAAATCCAGCAATATCCCACGAGACATTTACCATGTTATTTTTCTCTTATTCGCATGGAATTTGCCAAATCCAGCAATATCCCACGAGACATTTACCACGTTATTTTTCTCTTATTCGCATGGAATTTGCCAAATCCAGCAATATCCCACGAGACATTTACCATGTTATTTTTCTCTTCTGATGGTATTTGACAACTCCAGCAATAGCCCACCAGACATTTACCATGTTATTTTTCTCTTAATCTCATGGTATTTGCCAACTCCAGCAATATCCAACGAGAAATTTACCATGTTATTTTTCTCTTATTCTCATGGTATTTGCCGACTCCAGCAATATCCCACGAGACATTTACCATGTTATTTTTCTCTTATTCTCATGGTATTAGCCGACACCAGCAATATCCCACGAGACATTTACCATGTTATTTTTCTCTTATTCTCATGGAATTTGTCAATTCAAGCAAGATGCCACCAGACATTTAATATGATATTTTTCTATTCTTCTGATGGTATTTGCCAACTCCAGCAATATCCCACGAGACATTTACCATGATATTTTTTCCCTTATACGCATGGAATTTGCCGACTCCAGCAATATCCCACCAGACATTTACCATGATATTTTTCTCTTATTCTCATGGTATTTGCCAACTCTAGCAATATCCCACGAGACATTTACCATGTTATTTTTTTCCTTATCCTCATGGAATTTGCCGACTCCAGGAATATCCCACCAGACATTTACCATGTTACTTTTCTCTTATTCTCATGGTATTTGCCAAAAACAACCATATCCCCCCAGACATTTAGAACGTTATTTTTCTCTTCTTCTCATGGTATTTGCCAACTCCAGCAATATCCTACGAGACATTTACCATGTTATTTTTCTCTTATTCTCATGGTATTTGCCAACTCCAGCAATATCCCACGAGACATTTACCATGTTATTTTTTCCCTTATACTCATGGAATTTGCCGACTCCAGCAATATCCCCCCAGACATTTACCATGTTATTTTTCTCTTCTTCTCATGGTATTTGCCAACTCCAGCAATATCCCCCCAGACATTTACCATGTTATTTTTCTCTTCTTCTCATGGTATTTGCCAACTCCAGAAATATCCCACGAGACATTTACCATGTTATTTTTTCCCTTATACTCATGGAATTTTCCGACTCCAGCAATATCCCACGAGACATTTACCATGTTATTTTTCTCTTCTTCTCAAGGTATTTGCCAACTCCAGCTATATCCCACCAGACATTTACCATGTTATTTTCTCTTCTTCTCATGGTATTTGCCATCTCCAGGAATATCTCACGAGACATTTACCATGTTATTTTTTCCCTTATACACATGTAATTTGCCGACTCCAGCAATATCCCACCAGACATTTACCATGTTATTTTTCTCTTCTTCTCATGGTATTTGACAACTCCAGCAATATCCCACGAGACATTTACCATGTTATTTTTCCCTTATACTCAGGGAATTTGCCGACTCCAGCAATATCCCACCAGACATTTACCATGTTATTTTTCTCTTCTTCTCATGGTATTTGCCAACTCCAGGAATATCTCACGAGACATTTACCATGTTATTTTTTCCCTTATACACATGTAATTTGCCGACTCCAGCAATATCCCACCAGACATTTACCATGTTATTTTTCTCTTCTTCTCATGGTATTTGACAACTCCAGCAATATCCCACGAGACATTTACCATGTTATTTTTCCCTTATACTCATGGAATTTGCCGACTCCAGCAATATCCCACCAGACATTTACCATGTTATTTTTCTCTTCTTCTCATGGTATTTGCCATCTCCAGGAATATCTCACGAGACATTTACCATGTTATTTTTTCCCTTATACACATGGAATTTGCCGACTCCAGCAATATCCCACCAGACATTTACCATGTTATTTTTCTCTTCTTCTCATGGTATTTGACAACTCCAGCAATATCCCACGAGACATTTACCATGTTATTTTTCCCTTATACTCATGGAATTTGCCGACTCCAGCAATATCCCCCCAGACATTTACCATGTTATTTTCTCTTCTTCTCATGGTATTTGCCAACTCCAGCAATATCCCACGAGACATTTACCATGTTATTTTTCCCTTATACTCATGGAATTTGCCGACTCCAGCAATATCCCCCCAGACATTTACCATGTTATTTTTCTCTTCTTCTCATGGTATTTGCCAACTCCAGAAATATCCCACGAGACATTTACCATGTTATTTTTCCCTTATACTCATGGAATTTGCCGACTCCAGCAATATCCCACCAGACATTTACCATGTTATTTTTCTCTTCTTCTCATGGTATTTGCCAACTCCAGAAATATCCCACGAGACATTTACCATGTTATTTTTTCCCTTATACTCATGGAATTTGCCGACTCCAGCAATATCCCCCCAGACATTTACCATGTTATTTTTCTCTTCTTCTCATGGTATTTGCCAACTCCAGAAATATCCCACGAGACAATTCCCATGTTATTTTTCCCTTATACTCATGGAATTTGCCGACTCCAGCAATATCCCCCCAGACATTTACCATGTTATTTTTCTCTTCTTCTCATGGTATTTGCCAACTCCAGAAATATCCCACGAGACATTTACCATGTTATTTTTCCCTTATACTCATGGAATTAGCCGACTCCAGCAATATCCCCCCAGACATTTACCATGTTATTTTTCTCTTCTTCTCATGGTATTTGCCAACTCCAGAAATATCCCACGAGACATTTACCATGTTATTTTTTCCCTTATACTCATGGAATTTGCCGACTCCAGCAATATCCCCCCAGACATTTACCATGTTATTTTTCTCTTCTTCTCATGGTATTTGCCAACTCCAGAAATATCCCACGAGACATTTACCATGTTATTTTTCCCTTATACTCATGGAATTAGCCGACTCCAGCAATATCCCCCCAGACATTTACCATGTTATTTTTCTCTTCTTCTCATGGTATTTGCCAACTCCAGAAATATCCCACGAGACATTTACCATGTTATTTTTCTCTTATTCTCATGGTATTTGCCAACTCCAGCAATATCCCACCAGACATTTACCATGTTATTTTTTCCCTTATACTCATGGAATTTGCCGACTCCAGCAATATCCCACCAGACATTTACCATGTTATTTTTTCCCTCATCCTTATGGAATATGCCGACTCCAGCCATATCCCCCCAGACATTTACCATGTTATTTTTCTCTTCTTCTCATGGTATTAGACAACTCCAGCAATATCCCACCAGACATTTACCATGTTATTTTTTCCCTTATACTCATGGAATTTGCCGACTCCAGCAATATCCCCCCAGACATTTACCATGTTATTTTTCTCTTCTTCTCATGGTATTAGACAACTCCAGCAATATCCCACGAGACATTTACCATGTTATTTTTCTCTTATTCTCAAGGTATTTGCCAACTCCAGAAATATCTCACGAGACATTTACCATGTTATTTTTCTCTTATTCTCATGGTATTAGACAACTCCAGCAATATCCCACGAGACATTTACCATGTTATTTTTCTCTTCTTCTCATGGTATTTGTCAACTCCAGAAATATCTCACGAGACATTTACCATGTTATTTTTCTCTTATTCTCATGGTATTTGCCACCTCCAGCAATATCCCACGAGACATTTACCATGTTATTTTTTCCCTTATACTCATGGAATTTGCCGACTCCAGCAATATCCCCCCAGACATTTACCATGTTATTTTCCTCTTCTTCTCATGGTATTAGACAACTCCAGCAATATCCCACGAGACATTTACCATGTTATTTTTCTCTTTTCTCATGGTATTTGCCAACTCCAGCAATATCTCACGAGACATTTACCATGTTATTTTTTCCCTTATCCTCATGGAATATGCCGACTCCAGCAATATCCCCCCAGACATTTACTATGTTATTTTTCTCTTATTCTCATGGTATTTGCCAACTCCAGCAATATCCCACCAGACATTTACCATGTTATTTTTCTCTTATTCTCATGGTATTTGCCAACTCCAGCAATATCCCACCAGACATTTACCATGTTATTTTTCTCTTCTTCTCATGGTATTAGACAACTCCAGCAATATCCCACGAGACATTTACCATGTTATTTTTCTCTTATTCTCATGGTATTTGCCAACTCCAGCAATATCCCACCAGACATTTACCATGTTATTTTTTCCCTTATACTCATGGAATTTGCCGACTCCAGCAATATCCCCCCAGACATTTACCATGTTATTTTTCTCTTCTTCTCATGGTATTAGACAACTCCAGCAATATACCATGAGACATTTACCATGTCATTTTTCTCATTTCTCATGGTATTTGCCGACTCCAGCAATATCCCACCAGACATTTACCATGTTATTTTTCTCTTCTTCTCATGGTATTAGACAACTCCAGCAATATACCACGAGACATTTACCATGTTATTTTTCTCTTTTCTCATGGTATTTGCCAACTCCAGCAATATCCCACCAGACATTTACCATGTTATTTTTCTCTTATTCTCATGGTATTTGCCAACTCCAGCATTATCCCACGAGACATTTACCATGTTATTTTTTCCCTTATATTCATGGAATTTGCCGACTCCAGCAATATCCCCCCAGACATTTACCATGTTATTTTTCTCTTCTTCTCATGGTATTTGCCAACTCCAGAAATATCCCACGAGACATTTACCATGTTATTTTTTCCCTTATACTCATGGAATTTGCCGACTCCAGCCATATCCCCCCAGACATTTACCATGTTATTTTTCTCTTCTTCTCATGGTATTAGACAACTCCAGCAATATACCACGAGACATTTACCATGTTATTTTTCTCTTTTCTCATGGTATTTGCCGACTCCAGCAATATCCCACCAGACATTTACCATGTTATTTTTCTCTTCTTCTCATGGTATTAGACAACTCCAGCAATATACCACGAGACATTTACCATGTTATTTTTCTCTTTTCTCATGGTATTTGCCAACTCCAGCAATATCCCACCAGACATTTCCCATGTTATTTTTCTCTTCTTCTCATGGTATTAGACAACTCCAGCAATATCCCACCAGACATTTACCATGTTATTTTTCTCTTATTCTCATGGTATTTGCCAACTCCAGCATTATCCCACGAGACATTTACCATGTTATTTTTTCCCTTATACTCATGGAATTTGCCGACTCCAGCAATATCCCCCCAGACATTTACCATGTTATTTTTCTCTTCTTCTCATGGTATTTGCCAACTCCAGAAATATCCCACGAGACATTTACCATGTTATTTTTTCCCTTATACTCATGGAATTTGCCGACTCCAGCAATATCCCCCCAGACATTTACCATGTAATTTTTCTCTTCTTCTCATGGTATTTGCCAACTCCAGAAATATCCCACGAGACATTTACCATGTTATTTTTTCCCTTATACTCATGGAATTTGCCGATTCCAGCAATATCCCACCAGACATTTACCATGTTATTTTTCTCTTCTTCTCATGGTATTAGACAACTCCAGCAATATACCACGAGACATTTACCATGTTATTTTTCTCTTTTCTCATGGTATTTGCCAACTCCAGCAATATCTCACGAGACATTTACCATGTTATTTTTCTCTTATTCTCATGGTATTTGCCAACTCCAGCAATATCCCACGAGACATTTACCATGTTATTTTTTCCCTTATACTCATGGAATTTGCCGACACCAGCAATATCCCACCAGACATTTACCATGTTATTTTTCTCTTCTTCTCATGGTATTAGACAACTCCAGCAATATACCACGAGACATTTACCATGTTATTTTTCTCTTTTCTCATGGTATTTGCCAACTCCAGCAATATCTCACGAGACATTTACCATGTTATTTTTCTCTTATTCTCATGGTATTTGCCAACTCCAGCAATATCCCACGAGACATTTACCATGTTATTTTTTCCCTTATACTCATGGAATTTGCCGACTCCAGCAATATCCCACCAGACTTTTACCATGTTATTTTTTCCCTCATCCTTATGGAATATGCCGACTCCAGCCATATCCCCCCAGACATTTACCATGTTATTTTTCTCTTCTTCTCATGGTATTAGACAACTCCAGCAATATCCCACCAGACATTTACCATGTTATTTTCTCTTCTTCTCATGGTATTTGCCAACTCCAGGAATATCTCACGAGACATTTACCATGTTATTTTTTCCCTTATACACATGGAATTTGCCGACTCCAGCAATATCCCACCAGACATTTACCATATTATTTTTCTCTTCTTCTCATGGTATTTGACAACTCCAGCAATATCCCACGAGACATTTACCATGTTATTTTTCCCTTATACTCATGGAATTTGCCGACTCCAGCAATATCCCACCAGACATTTACCATGTTATTTTTCTCTTCTTCTCATGGTATTTGCCAACTCCAGAAATATCCCACGAGACATTTACCATGTTATTTTTTCCCTTATACTCATGGAATTTGCCGACTCCAGCAATATCCCCCCAGACATTTACCATGTTATTTTTCTCTTCTTCTCATGGTATTTGCCAACTCCAGCAATATCTCACGAGACATTTACCATGTTATTTTTCTCTTATTCTCATGGTATTTGCCAACTCCAGCAATATCCCACGAGACATTTACCATGTTATTTTTTCCCTTATACTCATGGAATTTGCCGACTCCAGCAATATCCCACCAGACTTTTACCATGTTATTTTTTCCCTCATCCTTATGGAATATGCCGACTCCAGCCATATCCCCCCAGACATTTACCATGTTATTTTTCTCTTCTTCTCATGGTATTAGACAACTCCAGCAATATCCCACCAGACATTTACCATGTTATTTTCTCTTCTTCTCATGGTATTTGCCAACTCCAGGAATATCTCACGAGACATTTACCATGTTATTTTTTCCCTTATACACATGGAATTTGCCGACTCCAGCAATATCCCACCAGACATTTACCATATTATTTTTCTCTTCTTCTCATGGTATTTGACAACTCCAGCAATATCCCACGAGACATTTACCATGTTATTTTTCCCTTATACTCATGGAATTTGCCGACTCCAGCAATATCCCACCAGACATTTACCATGTTATTTTTCTCTTCTTCTCATGGTATTTGCCAACTCCAGAAATATCCCACGAGACATTTACCATGTTATTTTTTCCCTTATACTCATGGAATTTGCCGACTCCAGCAATATCCCACCAGACATTTACCATGTTATTTTTCTCTTCTTCTCATGGTATTAGACAACTCCAGCAATATACCACGAGACATTTACCATGTCATTTTTCTCTTTTCTCATGGTATTTGCCAACTCCAGCAATATCCCACCAGACATTTACCATGTTATTTTTTCCCTTATACTCATGGTATTTGCCGACTCCAGAAATATACCACGAGACATTTACCATGTTATTTTTCTCTTCTTCTCATGGTATTTGCCAACTCCAGAAATATCTCACGAGACATTTACCATGTTATTTTTCTCTTATTCTCATGGTATTTGCCAACTCCAGCAATATCCCACGAGACATTTACCATGTTATTTTTTCCCTTATACTCATGGAATTTGCCGACTCCAGCAATATCCCACCAGACATTTACCATGTTATTTTTCTCTTCTTCTCATGGTATTAGACAACTCCAGCAATATACCACGAGACATTTACCATGTTATTTTCCTCTTATTCTCATGGTATTTGCCAACTCCAGCAATATCCCACGAGACATTTACCATGTTATTTTTTCCTTTATACTCATGGAATTTGCCGACTCCAGCAATATCCCCCCAGACATTTACCATGTTATTTTTCTCTTCTTCTCATGGTATTAGACAACTCCAGCAATATCCCACCAGATATTTACCATGTTATTTTTTCCCTTATACTCATGGAATTTGCCGACTCCAGCAATATCCCCCCAGACATTTACCATGTTATTTTTCTCTTCTTCTCATGGTATTTGCCAACTCCAGAAATATCCCACGAGACATTTACCATGTTATTTTTTCCCTTATACTCATGGAATTTGCCGACTCCAGCAATATCCCACCAGACATTTACCATGTTATTTTTCTCTTCTTCTCATGGTATTTGCCAACTCCAGAAATATCCCACGAGACATTTACCATGTTATTTTTTCCCTTATACTCATGGAATTTGCCGACTCCAGCAATATCCCACCAGACATTTACCATGTTATTTTTCTCTTCTTCTCATGGTATTAGACAACTCCAGCAATATACCACGAGACATTTACCATGTTATTTTTCTCTTTTCTCATGGTATTTGCCAACTCCAGCAATATCCCACCAGACATTTACCATGTTATTTTTTCCCTTATACTCATGGAATTTGCCGACTCCAGAAATATCCCCCCAGACATTTACCATGTTATTTTTCTCTTCTTCTCATGGTATTTGCCAACTCCAGAAATATCCCACGAGACATTTACCATGTTATTTTTTCCCTTATACTCATGGAATTTGCCGACTCCAGCAATATCCCACCAGACATTTACCATGTTATTTTTCTCTTCTTCTCATGGTATTTGCCAACTCCAGAAATATCCCACGAGACATTTACCATGTTATTTTTTCCCTTATACTCATGGAATTTGCCGACTCCAGCAATATACCACCAGACATTTACCATGTTATTTTTCTCTTCTTCTCATGGTATTAGACAACTCCAGCAATATACCACGAGACATTTACCATGTTATTTTTCTCTTTTCTCATGGTATTTGCCAACTCCAGCAATATCCCACCAGACATTTACCATGTTATTTTTTCCCTTATACTCATGGAATTTGCCGACTCCAGCAATATCCCCCCAGACATTTACCATGTTATTTTTCTCTTCTTCTCATGGTATTTGCCAACTCCAGAAATATCCCACGAGACATTTACCATGTTATTTTTTCCCTTATACTCATGGAATTTGCCGACTCCAGCAATATCCCACCAGACATTTACCATGTTATTTTTCTCTTCTTCTCATGGTATTTGCCAACTCCAGAAATATCCCACGAGACATTTACCATGTTATTTTTTCCCTTATACTCATGGAATTTGCCGACTCCAGCAATATCCCACCAGACATTTACCATGTTATTTTTCTCTTCTTCTCATGGTATTAGACAACTCCAGCAATATACCACGAGACATTTACCATGTTATTTTTCTCTTTTCTCATGGTATTTGCCAACTCCAGAAATATCCCACGAGACATTTACCATGTTATTTTTTCCCTTATACTCATGGAATTTGCCGACTCCAGCAATATCCCCCCAGACATTTACCATGTTATTTTTCTCTTCTTCTCATGGTATTTGCCAACTCCAGAAATATCCCACGAGACATTTACCATGTTATTTTTTCCCTTATACTCATGGAATTTGCCGACTCCAGCAATATCCCACCAGACATTTACCATGTTATTTTTCTCTTCTTCTCATGGTATTTGCCAACTCCAGAAATATCCCACGAGACATTTACCATGTTATTTTTTCCCTTATACTCATGGAATTTGCCGACTCCAGCAATATCCCACCAGACATTTACCATGTTATTTTTTCCCTTATACTCATGGAATTTGCCGACTCCAGCAATATCCCCCCAGACATTTACCATGTTATTTTTCTCTTCTTCTCATGGTATTTGCCAACTCCAGAAATATCCCACGAGACATTTACCATGTTATTTTTTCCCTTATACTCATGGAATTTGCCGACTCCAGCAATATCCCACCAGACATTTACCATGTTATTTTTCTCTTCTTCTCATGGTATTTGCCAACTCCAGAAATATCCCACGAGACATTTACCATGTTATTTTTTCCCTTATACTCATGGAATTTGCCGACTCCAGCAATATCCCACCAGACATTTACCATGTTATTTTTCTCTTCTTCTCATGGTATTAGACAACTCCAGCAATATACCACGAGACATTTACCATGTTATTTTTCTCTTTTCTCATGGTATTTGCCAACTCCAGCAATATCCCACCAGACATTTACCATGTTATTTTTTCCCTTATACTCATGGAATTTGCCGACTCCAGAAATATCCCCCCAGACATTTACCATGTTATTTTTCTCTTCTTCTCATGGTATTTGCCAACTCCAGAAATATCCCACGAGACATTTACCATGTTATTTTTTCCCTTATACTCATGGAATTTGCCGACTCCAGCAATATCCCACCAGACATTTACCATGTTATTTTTCTCTTCTTCTCATGGTATTTGCCAACTCCAGAAATATCCCACGAGACATTTACCATGTTATTTTTTCCCTTATACTCATGGAATTTGCCGACTCCAGCAATATCCCACCAGACATTTACCATGTTATTTTTCTCTTCTTCTCATGGTATTAGACAACTCCAGCAATATACCACGAGACATTTACCATGTTATTTTTCTCTTTTCTCATGGTATTTGCCAACTCCAGCAATATCCCACCAGACATTTACCATGTTATTTTTTCCCTTATACTCATGGAATTTGCCGACTCCAGCAATATCCCCCCAGACATTTACCATGTTATTTTTCTCTTCTTCTCATGGTATTTGCCAACTCCAGAAATATCCCACGAGACATTTACCATGTTATTTTTTCCCTTATACTCATGGAATTTGCCGACTCCAGCAATATCCCACCAGACATTTACCATGTTATTTTTCTCTTCTTCTCATGGTATTTGCCAACTCCAGAAATATCCCACGAGACATTTACCATGTTATTTTTTCCCTTATACTCATGGAATTTGCCGACTCCAGCAATATCCCACCAGACATTTACCATGTTATTTTTCTCTTCTTCTCATGGTATTAGACAACTCCAGCAATATACCACGAGACATTTACCATGTTATTTTTCTCTTTTCTCATGGTATTTGCCAACTCCAGAAATATCCCACGAGACATTTACCATGTTATTTTTTCCCTTATACTCATGGAATTTGCCGACTCCAGCAATATCCCCCCAGACATTTACCATGTTATTTTTCTCTTCTTCTCATGGTATTTGCCAACTCCAGAAATATCCCACGAGACATTTACCATGTTATTTTTTCCCTTATACTCATGGAATTTGCCGACTCCAGCAATATCCCACCAGACATTTACCATGTTATTTTTCTCTTCTTCTCATGGTATTTGCCAACTCCAGAAATATCCCACGAGACATTTACCATGTTATTTTTTCCCTTATACTCATGGAATTTGCCGACTCCAGCAATATCCCACCAGACATTTACCATGTTATTTTTCTCTTCTTCTCATGGTATTAGACAACTCCAGCAATATACCACGAGACATTTACCATGTCATTTTTCTCTTTTCTCATGGTATTTGCCAACTCCAGCAATATCCCACCAGACATTTACCATGTTATTTTTTCCCTTATACTCATGGTATTTGCCGACTCCAGAAATATACCACGAGACATTTACCATGTTATTTTTCTCTTCTTCTCATGGTATTTGCCAACTCCAGAAATATCTCACGAGACATTTACCATGTTATTTTTCTCTTATTCTCATGGTATTTGCCAACTCCAGCAATATCCCACGAGACATTTACCATGTTATTTTTTCCCTTATACTCATGGAATTTGCCGACTCCAGCAATATCCCACCAGACATTTACCATGTTATTTTTCTCTTCTTCTCATGGTATTAGACAACTCCAGCAATATACCACGAGACATTTACCATGTTATTTTCCTCTTATTCTCATGGTATTTGCCAACTCCAGCAATATCCCACGAGACATTTACCATGTTATTTTTTCCTTTATACTCATGGAATTTGCCGACTCCAGCAATATCCCCCCAGACATTTACCATGTTATTTTTCTCTTCTTCTCATGGTATTAGACAACTCCAGCAATATCCCACCAGATATTTACCATGTTATTTTTTCCCTTATACTCATGGAATTTGCCGACTCCAGCAATATCCCCCCAGACATTTACCATGTTATTTTTCTCTTCTTCTCATGGTATTTGCCAACTCCAGAAATATCCCACGAGACATTTACCATGTTATTTTTTCCCTTATACTCATGGAATTTGCCGACTCCAGCAATATCCCACCAGACATTTACCATGTTATTTTTCTCTTCTTCTCATGGTATTTGCCAACTCCAGAAATATCCCACGAGACATTTACCATGTTATTTTTTCCCTTATACTCATGGAATTTGCCGACTCCAGCAATATCCCACCAGACATTTACCATGTTATTTTTCTCTTCTTCTCATGGTATTAGACAACTCCAGCAATATACCACGAGACATTTACCATGTTATTTTTCTCTTTTCTCATGGTATTTGCCAACTCCAGCAATATCTCACAAGACATTTACCATGTTATTTTTCTCTTATTCTCATGGTATTTGCCAACTCCAGCAATATCCCACGAGACATTTACCATGTTATTTTTTCCCTTATACTCATGGAATTTGCCGACTCCAGCAATATCCCACCAGACATTTACCATGTTATTTTTTCCCTCATCCTTATGGAATATGCCGACTCCAGCCATATCCCCCCAGACATTTACCATGTTATTTTTCTCTTCTTCTCATGGTATTAGACAACTCCAGCAATATCCCACCAGACATTTACTGTGTTATTTTCTCTTCTTCTCATGGTATTTGCCAACTCCAGGAATATCTCACGAGACATTTACCATGTTATTTTTCCCTTATACTCATGGAATTTGCCGACTCCAGCAATATCCCACCAGACATTTACCATGTTATTTTTCTCTTCTTCTCATGGTATTTGCCAACTCCAGGAATATCTCACGAGACATTTACCATGTTATTTTTTCCCTTATACACATGGAATTTGCCCACTCCAGCAATATCCCACCAGACATTTACCATGTTATTTTTCTCTTCTTCTCATGGTATTTGCCAACTCCAGAAATATCCCACGAGACATTTACCATGTTATTTTTTCCTTTATACTCATGGAATTTGCCGACTCCAGCAATATCCCCCCAGACATTTACCATGTTATTTTTCTCTTCTTCTCATGGTATTAGACAACTCCAGCAATATCCCACGAGACATTTACCATGTTATTTTTTCCTTTATACTCATGGAATTTGCCGACTCCAGCAATATCCCACCAGACATTTACCATGTTATTTTTCTCTTCTTCTCATGGTATTTGCCAACTCCAGGAATATCTCACGAGACATTTACCATGTTATTTTTTCCCTTATACACATGGAATTTGCCGACTCCAGCAATATCCCACCAGACATTTACTATGTTATTTTCTCTTCTTCTCATGGTATTTGCCAACTCCAGGAATATCTCACGAGACATTTACCATGTTATTTTTCCCTTATACTCATGGAATTTGCCGACTCCAGCAATATCCCACCAGACATTTACCATGTTATTTTTCTCTTCTTCTCATGGTATTTGCCAACTCCAGGAATATCTCACGAGACATTTACCATGTTATTTTTTCCCTTATACACATGGAATTTGCCCACTCCAGCAATATCCCACCAGACATTTACCATGTTATTTTTCTCTTCTTCTCATGGTATTTGCCAACTCCAGAAATATCCCACGAGACATTTACCATGTTATTTTTTCCCTTATACTCATGGAATTTGCCGACTCCAGCAATATCCCCCCAGACATTTACCATGTTATTTTTCTCTTCTTCTCATGGTATTTGCCAACTCCAGAAATATCCCACGAGACATTTACCATGTTATTTTTTCCCTTATACTCATGGAATTTGCCGACTCCAGCAATATCCCACCAGACATTTACCATGTTATTTTTCTCTTCTTCTCATGGTATTAGACAACTCCAGCAATATACCACGAGACATTTACCATGTTATTTTTCTCTTTTCTCATGGTATTTGCCAACTCCAGCAATATCCCACCAGACATTTACCCTGTTATTTTTTCCCTTATAATCATGGAATTTGCCGACTCCAGCAATATCCCCCCAGACATTTACCATGTTATTTTTCTCTTCTTCTCATGGTATTTGCCAACTCCAGAAATATCTCACGAGACATTTACCATGTTATTTTTCTCTTATTCTCATGGTATTTGCCAACTCCAGCAATATCCCACGAGACATTTACCATGTTATTTTTTCCCTTATACTCATAGAATTTGCCGACTCCAGCAATATCCCCCCAGACAATTACCATGTTATTTTTCTCTTCTTCTCATCGTATTAGACAACTCCAGCAATATCCCACGAGACATTTACCATGTTATTTTTTCCCTTATACTCATGGAATTTGCCGACTCCAGCAATATCCCACCAGACATTTACCATGTTATTTTTCTCTTCTTCTCATGGTATTAGACAACTCCAGCAATATACCACGAGACATTTACCATGTTATTTTTCTCTTTTCTCTTGGTATTTGCCAACTCCAGCAATATCCCACCAGACATTTACCATGTTATTTTTTCCCTTATACTCATGGTATTTGCCAACTCCAGAAATATACCACGAGACATTTACCATGTTATTTTTCTCTTCTTCTCATGGTATTTGCCAACTCCAGAAATATCTCACGAGACATTTACCATGTTATTTTTCTCTTATTCTCATGGTATTTGCCAACTCCAGCAATATCCCACGAGACATTTACCATGTTATTTTTTCCCTTATACTCATGGAATTTGCCGACTCCAGCAATATCCCCCCAAACATTTACCATGTTATTTTTCTCTTCTTCTCATGGTATTAGACAACTCCAGCAATATCCCACCAGACATTTACCATGTTATTTTTTCCCTTATACTCATGGAATTTGCCGACTCCAGCAATATCCCCCCAGACATTTACCATGTTATTTTTCTCTTCTTCTCATGGTATTTGCCAACTCCAGAAATATCCCACGAGACATTTACCATGTTATTTTTTCCCTTATACTCATGGAATTTGCCGACTCCAGCAATATCCCACCAGACATTTACCATGTTATTTTTCTCTTCTTCTCATGGTATTAGACAACTCCAGCAATATACCAAAAGACATTTACCATGTTATTTTTCTCTTTTCTCATGGTATTTGCCAACTCCAGCAATATCCCACCAGACATTTACCATGTTATTTTTTCCCTTATACTCATGGAATTTGCCGACTCCAGCAATATCCCCCCAGACATTTACCATGTTATTTTTCTCTTATTCTCATGGTATTTGCCAACTCCAGCAATATCCCACGAGACATTTACCATGTTATTTTTTCCCTTATCCTCATGGAATATGCCGACTCCAGCCATATCCCCCCAGACATTTACCATGTTATTTTTTCCCTTATACTCATGGAATTTGCTGACTCCAGCAATATGCCCCCAGACATTTACCATGTTATTTTTCTCTTATTCTCATGGTATTTGCCAACTCCTGCAATATCCCACGCGACATTTACCATGTTATTTTTTCCCTTATCCTCATGGAATATGCCGACTCCAGCCATATCCCCCCAGACATTTACCATGTTATTTTTCTCTTATTCTCATGGTATTTGCCAACTCCAGCAATATCCCACGAGACATTTACTATGTTATTTTTCTATTCTTCTCATGGTATTTGCCAATTCCAGCAATATCCCACGAGACATTTACCATGTTATTTTTTCCCTTAATCTCATGGAATATGCCGACTCCAGCCATATCCCCCCAGACATTTACCATGTTATTTTTCTCTTATTCTCATGGTATTTGCCAACTCCAGCAATATCCCGCCAGACATTTACCATGTTATTTTTCTCTTCTTCTCATGGTATTTGACAATTCCAGCAATATCTCACGAGACATTTACCATGTTATTTTTTCCCTTATCCTCATGGAATATGCCGACTCCAGTCATATCCCCCCAGACATTTACCATGTTATTTTTCTCTTATTCTCATGGTATTTTACAACTCCAGCAATATCCCGCCAGACATTTACCATGTTATTTTTCTCTTCTTCTCATGGTATTTGCCAATTCCAGCAATATCCCACGAGACATTTACCATGTTATTTTTTCCCTCATCCTCATTGAATATGCCGACTCCAGCCATATCCCCCCAGACATTTACCATGTTATTTTTTCCCTTATACTCATGGAATATGCCGACTCCTGCAATATCCCCCCAGACATTTACCATGATATTTTTCTCTTATTCTTATGGTATTTGCCAACACCGGCAATATCCCACGAGATATTTACCATGTTATTTTTCTCTTATTCTCATGGTATTTGCCAATTCCAGCAATATCCCACGAGACATTTACCATGTTATTTTTTCCCTTATCCTCATGGAATATGCCGACTCCAGCCATATCCCCCCAGACATTTATCATGTTATTTTTCTCTTATTCTCATGGTATTTGCCAACTCCAGCAATATCCCACGAGACATTTACCATGTTTTTTTTCTCTTATTCTCATGGTATTTGCCAACTACCGCAATATCCCCCCAGACATTTACCATGTTATTTTTCTCTTCTTCTCATGGTATTTGCCAATTCCAGCAATATCCCACGAGACATTTACCATGTTATTTTTTCCCTTATCCTCATGGAATATGCCGACTCCAGCCATATCCCCCCAGACATTTACCATGTTATTTTTCTCTTATTCTCATGGTATTTGCCAACTCCAGCAATATCCCACGAGACATTTACCATGTTTTTTTTCTCTTATTCTAAATGGTATTTGCCAACTCCAGCAATATCCCACGAGACTTTTACCATGTTATTTTTTCCCTTATCCTCATGGAATATGCCGACTCCAGCAATATCCCCCCAGACATTTACCATGTTATTTTTTCCCTTATACTCATGGAATTTGCTGACTCCAGCAATATGCCCCCAGACATTTACCATGTTTTTTTTCCCTTATACTCATGGAATTTGCCGACTCCAGCAATATCCCACCAGACATTTACCATGTTATTTTTCTCTTATTCTAAATGGTATTTGACAACTCCAGCAATATCCCACGAGACATTTACCAAGTTATTTTTCTCTTATTCTCATGGTATTTGCCAATTCCAGCAATATCCCACGAGACATTTACCATGTTATTTTTTCCCTTATCCTCATGGAATATGCCGACTCCAGCCATATCCCCCCAGACATTTACCATGTTATTTTTCTCTTATTCTCATGGTATTTGCCAACTCCAGCAATATCCCACGAGACATTTACCATGTTTTTTTTCTCTTATTCTAAATGGTATTTGCCAACTCCAGCAATATCCCACGAGACATTTACCATGTTATTTTTTCCCTTATCCTCATGGAATATGACGACTCCAGCCATATCCCCCCAGACATTTACCATGTTATTTTTCTCTTATTATAAATGGTATTTGCCAACTCCAGCAATATCCCACGAGACATTTACCATGTTTTTTTTCCCTTATACTCATGGAATTTGCCGACTCCAGCAATATCCCACCAGACATTTACCATGTTATTTTTCTCTTATTCTAAATGGTATTTGACAACTCCAGCAATATCCCACGAGACATTTACCAAGTTATTTTTCTCTTATTCTCATGGTATTTGCCAATTCCAGCAATATCCCACGAGAAATTTACCATGTTATTTTTTTCCTTATCCTCATGGAATATGCCGACTCTAGCCATATCCCCCCAGACATTTACCATGTTATTTTTCTCTTATTCTCATGGTATTTGCCAACTCCAGCAATATCCCACGAGACATTTACCATGTTTTTTTTCCCTTATAATCATGGAATTTCCCGACTCCAGCAATATCCCCCCAGGCCTTTACCATGTTATTTTTCTCTTATTCTCATGGTATTTGCCAACTCCAGCAATATCCCACGAGACATTTACCATGTTATTTTTCTCTTCTTCTCATGGTATTTGCCAATTCCAGCAATATCCCACGAGACATTTACCATGTTATTTTTTCCCTTATCCTCATGGAATATGCCGACTCCAGCCATATCCCCCCAGACATTTACCATGTTATTTTTCTCTTATTCTCATGGTATTTGCCAACTCCAGCAACATCCCACGAGACATTTACCATGCTATTTTTCTCTTATTCTCATGGTATTTGCCAACTCCAGAAATATCCCACCGGATATTTACTATTTTATTTTCCCCTTATTCTCATGGAATTTGCCATCTTCAGCAATATCCCACCAGACATTTACCATGTAATTTTCCCTTATTCTCTTGGATTTTGCCAACTCCAGCAATACTCCACCGGACATTTACCATGTTATTTTTTTCTTATTCTCATGGAATTTGCCAACTCCAGGAATATCCCACCGGACATTTACCATGTTATTTTACTCTCATTCTCATGTAATTTTCCAATTCCATCTCTATCCGTCCAGACATTTACCATGTTATTTTTCTCTTATTACTATCGAAATTGCCAACTCCAGTAATATGCCACAAGACATTTACCCTGTTATTTTTCTCTCATTCTCATGGAATTTGCCATCTTCAGCAATATTCCAACAGACATTTAACATGCTATTTTTCTCTTATTCTCATGGAATTTGCCAACCCCAGCAATATGCCACCAGACATTTACCATTTTATTTTTCTCTTATTCTCATGGAATTTGCCAACTCCAGCAATACTCCACCAGACATTTACCATGTTATTTTTCCTTATTCTCATTGAATTTGCCAACTCCTGCAATATCCCACCAGACATTTACCATGTTATTTTTCCTTATTGTCATGGAATTTGCCATCTCCAGCAATATCACACCAGACATTTCCCATTTTATTTTCCCCTTATTCTCCTCGAATTTGCCAACTCCAGCAATATCCCACCAGACAATTAACACGTTATTTTTTCTTATTCTCATGGAATTTGCCATCTCCAGCAATATCACACCAGACATTTACCATGTTATTTTCCCCTTATTCTCTTGGAATTTGCCAACTCCTGCAATACTCCACCAGACATTTACCATGTTATTTTTCTATTATTCTCATGGAATTTGCCAACTCCAGGAATATCCCACCAGACATTTGCCATGTTTTTTTCCCCTCATTCTTATGGAATCAAATGTCATAAAAATTAATTAATGACTATCACCACTGACTGCTAAGAATGATATGTTATCCTTTATGTGTCGTGTTCTTTCTGAACGTGGATTGTCATTGATCTCTACAACTTCCTAACCTTAGTAACTCTTAATCGTTTTTTTTCTTTTTGCCTTCACTTCTAGATCCTGTTCTGTGATCCATTTAGATAGGTTAATCACCCCCACCCGCTATGACTCTTGCGCTCATTATATTTGTGCGTCTCATATTTTCCAATCACTCTTTTCTCATTATGCCCCACAAATTTCAACTGTTTCTTTTTCATTACGTGCCTTTTTTGTTGCTATTTTCCTTAAAAAATTCTCGCTACTCATGTTCAGTCTATGGTATTCTCAGCATCCTTCTGTGGAACCACATATTATTCTCCTGTAGTCTCTTTTTTCCCAATATGAGAAGATTGTGTAGCAATCACGTTCATATAGCAACCTTTGCACGATTTCACTAAATTTTCGATATCTTGATCCATTTTTGGTAAATAAGTATAATGCCACATTAATGATTTCATTCTAGAAATTCCTGGATGTCTTATGTGAAATTCTTTTAGCGTATGTTTTGACAACGATGCTCGTATCACAATTCTTTCTGCATACATAAGTACATTATTAGACAATGAAAACGCATTATTGCCAGTAATATTTTTCTTTAGATCTTAATTGCTTCTTCATTTTCATTATAAAGTCATCTTTTTCCGACTTATTTTTTCCAATGTTATGGGCAGTTCTCTTATAGTATTGTAAAATACATTATCATATTTCATTTTCGGTCCTTATCGCCGAAATTACTGTGTCTTCAAGTGCTTCGCAGAATTTTGGTATTAGTCTAGATAATCCGTCTGCATGACTTTTGGATGGTAGAAACTCCATTTTATAATTATAGTTCAATAGGATAGTATCCCAGGGCTGCAGCCTATTTGCTGCATGTGTGGTAACACATTTGTTTATCCATATATGGACAATAATGGACGATGGTGTGTCTGTAGTATGAAATTTGTACTATATATGAATTTATGAAACTTTTTCATAGCAAATATGATGACTAATGCTTCCTTTTACTTCTGGCTATTGCCTTTTTCAGCTGTAATTCATGATCTTGACGCATGAGCTATTGGTTTAGCTGTTCCGTCCTCATATTTGTGTAGTATCATTGCTCCAATACCCAAATTACTTGCATCTGATGCAATCACAATCTTTAATTTAGGGTTAAAATGAGCTAGTGACAAATCCAATGTTAAGACTTTCATAATCTCTTCGAAAGCACTTTGACATTTATCTGTCCAATTGCATTTAACATCTTTGTTTAGCAGGTTATTTAAGGGTGCTCGTAATTCGTGCATATATATATATATATATATATATATATATATATATATATATGATAGTAGTTAGCAAGCACTAAAAATGCTTGCAACTTTGTTACATTTGCTGGAGCGGGCATGTCTTTTATTACGCTCGCCCTTGAAAGATCCGGTCGTCTACTATTTTCATCGATAATTTGTCCTAGGTAAACAATTCGCATTTTCCTTCACTGATCTTCAAACCATATTCTTTGATTCTCTCAAATACTTTTATTACATCTTCTGTATGTTGCTTTCGAGTCTTACTTTTAATAAGTACGTCATTCAATTATGCTTTAACACAATCCAAGCCGGCAAGCATGGTATCGATTATCTGTTGCTATATGCAGAATTTTCCACAAAAGTTTAATCTCCTTCCTGAGAATCCATGAGCAACTTTATCAGAAGGCAATAAACTGGGTTTGCCCATTTTTCTCCATGTCTGTTCATTTATAATAGTGATATCAGATCCTGTATCTGGTTGCAATTTTATTTTTATATCATTGATTTGCACAAAAATGAATTTCCTCTTTTGAGACGTCTTGTTAATTTCCCTTTTAGGCTTCCTATTGTTACTCTATGTATTCATCATGTTCACACAAGTTATTTTTTCTTGTTTTTTTGTATCTGCAACATGTACTTTTGTGTCCTAATCTCCCACATTCATAGCATTTTTTGTTCTTGAAGAAACAATCACTTTTAAAATGCTTACTTCCATAGCTCTGACAAGTATTAGGCGTTGAGGAGGAGGGTTATATTCTTTTTTACTGTTCTGTTAGGAGTTGAAAAACGTTTGTAATTTTATTTCTCTTAGATGGTCGGACACTATGTACCTGTGAATGTCTTTTTCCACAATCCTTGCGGTATCGAGTTTCACATTCACAATACGTTGACGCTCTTGCGCTATTTTTTGGAGAGTTAATTTGGGATCCATTTCTAATTTAGGTGGTATCCTGGATCTTATCTGCTCGTCCGTATTTGAAGTTAAACCCTATACGAATATCAGGCAGTTAATTCATTTAATTTGAAATTTTCACGACTCCCATATAAGTGACAAAATCTTTATCGTCGGACTTTACGAAGTTAAGATATTTCCATTGTGTATGAAATAATGAACTCTTATCACCAAAAATTTTTGATAGTATTAAAACGGTCTCATCAGAATTTATCTCTCCTAGGTTCTTCGATAAAATATAATTCACATATTTTTCATGTTCAGCAAGGGACAATTTCTTTAATAAATAACCGAACTTTCTTTTCATCATTCCAATGCGAACAACCCCTTTTGAAGATTCGTATCTTCTATAATAATCTGGAAAATTTATCCCTTCGTCTGCATTGTACACAAATTCGTTGATTGAATTAGCAAGAGCATCTGGAGTGAATGAATCTGAAGATTTTCATTCCATGGTTTTGGTAAAGAACTCAAAAAACTTCTGTTGTTGTAGCTGTAATTGTAATTGCTGTTCATGTTGTTTTTGTTGCTGCAATTGTTGTTCGTGTAGTTTCTGTTGCTGCAACATTTGAGCTTTTAATTCTTCCATTCCGCTGTACTACTCTGAATATTTTGCAGATTATTTTTTTCTTCGTGTAAAGTGAACGAATCATCGTATAATTTCAAGAAATACTCGTCGCCACTTTTGTGATGTCAACGAACACTCGTCACTGTTGCAATGTCAACGAATACTCATTGTCTCTTTCGTAATGCTCGTTGTCGTAGAGACGTTGTATTCGCAGATACAATAATAGTAACGCCGTGGAACAATACTGGTGTGAGATGCCTTCGAATATCGCTCACACTAATAGTACTTGCTCGATAATACTCACTCGAAATGTAACCACCGAACAGTAATCTATGTAGGGATCACTATAGAGAATAGTGTTACAGTGTCATGTTTGCTAGGAAAATCAGATCAGCGTTCGATAAATTACTACCAAGTAAAACAAAACAAGTAACACAGTCCTAGGCACCAAAAAGAAAATTCCTCCCAGGAGAAAAAGGTTTTTTTGAGGCATATAAAAATAATACCTCTTAATGGGAGCAAGGCATAATTGTTAAAAGAATTGGTAATATGATGTACATAGTACAAGGAAAAAAATTCGCACACAGAAGACACGTAAACCAAATAAGGAAGAGACCGTTACAGGATGCTAACGGTTCACCTCAAGAAGAGGTACTGGACATTATTTTCGACACATTCGATATAAAAAGACCGCAAACAATGCCAGAACCAAGAAAATCGTCAAGAAAAAGAAAATTCACTGAACCTTTGCAAATAGATCCAAAGAAAAAAAGATATAAAAAAAACCCTGCTACCCAAAAGCTTCGGAAGTGGAGTGTTATGGGATCTTACCCCTAATAATAATAATGGACTATTCCATACTTAATAAATACTGCGCCTCAGTCAGTAGGCGAGAGTCTGTCGTTCACTTTCTGAGCGACAGTTCGGTTGAACTCCGGGCGGAGTCTCGTTCGGGGAGGTAAATATCGTTTGTCGTTCACTTCTGAACCGACAGTTCGGTTGAACTCTCTGCCTTCAGTCAGGGAGGAAACCAAAAGAGGCTACGCCGAAGGGGGGAGTCTCTTTCGGGGAGGTATTCCGACCCTGAACCCGTTTATACGGGTTCATTGGGCAATTTTTTGGGGCCGAGCTCACGGGCTCGGAGATCCCACGTTAAAAAACCGACCTTGTGCCACATGATGCCCCAATGGGAGGGGGTTGACTGAATATCGGCCGTCGTTCAACTCTCGACCGGCTGTTCGGTTGAACTCTCCGCCTTCGGGCGGGGAGGAATCCGAACGAGGCTACGACCCTGAAACCGTTTATACGGGTAAAATGTGCATATTTTTGGCGAATCTCACTGGGTCGGAGATCCCACGTTTAACCGGCCTTGTGCCACATGATTCCCACGTGGGGGGGTAACTAAATATATTCAGTCGTTCAATGGGCATATTTTTGGGCCGACTCCACGGGCTCGGAGATCCCACGTGCTCGGAGAACCCACGTCAAAAACCGGCCTTGTGCCACATGATGCCCTAGTGTGTGTGTGGGGGGGGTGATGAATATCGTCAGCCGTTCAAGTCTTGACCGGCTGTTCGTTTGAACTCTGCCTTCGGGCGAGTAGGAACCCGAACGTTTATACGGGTTCATTGGGCATATTTTTGGCCCGAGCCCACGGGCT
Source organism: Acanthosepion lycidas (assembly GCA_963932145.1). Classification (NCBI taxonomy): domain Eukaryota; kingdom Metazoa; phylum Mollusca; class Cephalopoda; order Sepiida; family Sepiidae; genus Acanthosepion; species Acanthosepion lycidas. Next base: position 13,724,903 of record OZ010613.1, read on the forward strand.
CGGAGATCCCACGTTAAAAAACCGGCCTTGTGCCTTGTGCCGCATGATACCACAGAGTGGGGGTGACTGAATATCGTTAGTCGTTCAACTCTTTTCCGGCTGATCGGTTGAACTCTCTGTCTTCGGTTAGTGAGGAACCCGAAAGAGGCTACGCTGAAGGGCGGAGTCTCATTTGGGGAGGCAAACCGGCCCTGAATCCGTTTATACGCGTTGAATGGGCATATTTTGGGGCCGAGCCCACGGGCTCGGAGATCCCATGGGCTCGGAGATCCCACGGGCTCGGAGATCCCACGTAAAAACTGGCATTATGCCACATCATGCCCCAGTGGGGTGGGGTGGGTTGACTGAATATCGTCAGTCTCACCAGCTGTTTGGTTGAACTCTCCGCCGTCGGGCAAGCAGGAACCCGAACGAGGCTACACCGAAGAGCGGAGTCACATTCGGGGAGGTAAACCGACCCTGAATCCGTTTATACGGTTTCAATGGGCATATTTTTGGCCGACCCATGGGCTCGGAGATCCCACGTTTAACCGGCCTTGTGCCACATGATTCCCCAGTGGGGGGGTGACTAAATATATTCATTCGTTCAAGTCTTGACCGGCTGATCGGTTGAACTCTCTGTCTTCGGGCGGGGAGGAACACGAAGGAGACTACACCGAAGGGTGGATTCTCTTTCGGGGAGGTAAACTGACCCTGAACACGTTTATAAGGGTTCATTGGGCACATTTTTGGGCCGAGCCAACGGGCTCGTAGATCCCACTGTCTCGGAGATCCCAAGTTTAACCGGCCTTGTGCCACATGATGCTCACGTGGGGGTGATGACTAAATATATTCAGTCGTTCAAGTCTTGACCGGCTGATCGTTTGAACGATCTGCTTTCCACGGAGATCCCAAGTTAAAAACTGTCCTTGTGCCACATGATGCCCTAGTCTAGGGTGACTGAATATCGTCAGCCGTTCAAGTCTTGACCGGCTGTTTGTTTGAATTATCTACGTTCGGTCGGGGTGGAACCCGAACGAGGCTACGCCGAAGGGCGGAGTCTCTTTTGGGGAGGTAAATCGACCCTGAACACGTTTATACGGGTTCAATGGACATATTTCTGGGTCGAGAACACGGGCTCGGAGAACTAACGTTAAAAAACCGGTCTTGTGTCACATGATGCCTCAGTCGGGGGTGGAATGACTGAATATTGTCAGTGGCTGAGCGGTTGAACTCTCTGCTTTCGGGCGGGAGGAACCCGAACGAGGCTACGCCGAAGGGCGGAGTCTCTTCCGGGGAGGTAAACCGACACTGAACCTGTTTATACGGGTTCCATGGGCATATTTTGGCCGAGCCTACGGGCTCGGAGATCCCACGTTTAACCGGCCTTGTGCCACATGATTCCCACGTGGGGGTGTGTGACTAAATATATTCAGTCGTTAAGTCTTGACTGGCTGATCGGTTGAACTCTCTGCCTTCAGGCGGGAAGGAACACGAAGGAGGCTACGCCGAAGGGTGGATTCTCTTTCGGGGAGGTAAACCGACCCTGAACCCGTTTATACGGGTTCAATGGGCATATTTTTGGCCGAGGCCAAAGGCTCGGAGATCCCATGTTAAAAAACCGGCCTTGTGCCACATGATGCTCTAGTGGGGGGTGACTGAATATCGTCAGCCGTTCAAGTCTTGACCGGCTGTTCGTTTGAACTCTCTGCCTTCGGGCTGGGAGGAACCCGAACGAGGCTACGCTGAAGGGCAGAGTGTCTTTCGGGAAGGGATACGTTAAAAAACCGGCCTTGTGCCCCATGATTCCTTAGTGTGTGTGTGGGGGGGTGACTGAAAATCGTCAATCGTTCAAATCGATCTCGGTCGACCGGCTGATCGGTTGAACTCTCCGCCTTCGGGCGGGGAGGAAGCCGAACGAGGGGAGGTAAACCGGCCCTGAACCCGTTTATACGGGTTCATTGGGCATATTTTGGGGAGATTCCGCGTTAAACCAGCTATGTGCCACATGATGCCCACGTGGTGGAGTGACTAAATATAGTCAGTAGTTCAAGTCGAGTCAAGAGTCGATTCAGAGGCAGTCCAAAACAGAGTGGCGTTCAGACAATTACTACAAGACATTGGAATAGTGGTACAGGTTGAGCCTACATTGTTCTCTCTACTAAACGTGATTGTTCGTACTAACATTTTCTACTTCTCTGTATATATTCCTGTTTGTAATATATCTGTGTTATTCCATATACGTGTTCGAGTTCTTCTTTATTGGTTCTACCTCGGACTATCACCCGTCCTACAAGGAACAGGACCATAACACTAATACTTTCTACTTCTCTGTATATATTCCTGCTTGTAATATATCTGTGTTATTCCATATACGTGTTTGAGTTCTTCTTTATTGGTTCTACCTTGGACTATCACTGTCCTACAAGGAACAGGACCATAACACTAACACTTTCTACTTCTCTGCATATATTCCTGTTTGTAATATATCTGTGTTATTCCATATACGTGTTTGAGTTCTTCTTTATTGGTTCTACCTCAGACTATCACCGAGGTACAAGGAACAGGACCATAACACTAAAACTTTCTAATTCTCTGCATATATTCCTATTTGTAATATATCTGTGTTATTCCATATCCGTGTTTGAGTTCTGCTTTATTGGTTCTAACTCGGACTATCACCGTGGTACAAGGAACAGGACCATAACACTAACACTTTCTACTTCTCTGTATATATTCCTGTTTGTAATGTATCTGTGTTATTCCATATACGTGTTTGAGTTCTTCTTTATTGGTTCTACCTCAGACTATCACCGTGTTACAAGGAACAGGAACATAACACTAACACTTTCTACTTCTCTGTACATATTCCTGTTTGTAATATATCGGTGTTATTCCATATCCGCGTTTGAGCTCTTCTTTATTGGTTCTACCTCAGACTATCACCGTGTTACAAGGAACAGGACCATAACACTAACACTTTCTACTTCTCTGTATATATTCCTGTTTGTAATATATCTCTGTTATTCCATATACGTGTTTGAGTTCTTCTTTATTGGTTCTACCTCAGACTATCACCGTGGTACAAGGAACAGGAACATAACACTAAGACTTTCTACTTCACTGCATATATTCCTGTTTGTAATATATCTGTGTTATTCCGTATACGTGTTTGAGTTCTTCTTTATTGGTTCTACCTTGGACTATCACTGTCCTACAAGGAACAGGACCATAACACTAACACTTTCTACTTCTCTGTATATATTCCAGTTTGTAATATATCTGTGTTATTCCATATACGTGTTTGAGTTCTTCTTTATTGGTTCTACCTTGGACTATCACCGTGGTACAAGAAACAGGACCATAACACTAACACTTTCTACTTCACTGTATATATTCCTGTTTGTAATATATCTGTGTTATTCCATATACGTGTTTGAGTTCTACTTTATTGGTTCTACCACAGACTATCACCGTGGTACAAGGAACAGGACGATAACACTAACACTTTCTACTTCTCTGTATATATTCCTGTTTGTAATATATCTGTGTTATTCCATATACGTGTTTGAGTTCTTCTTTATTGGTTCTACCTCAGACTATTACCGTGGTACAAGGAACAGGACCATAACACTAATACTTTCTACTTCTCTGTATATATTCCTGTTTGTAATATATCTGTGTTATTACATATCCGCGTTTGAGTTCTTCTTTATTGGTTCTACCTTGGACTATCACCGTGGTACAAGGAACAGGACCATAACACTAACACTTTCTACTTCCCTGTATATATTCCTGATTGTAATGTATATGTGTTATTCCATATACGTGTTTGAGTTCTTCTTTATTGGTTCTACCTCAGACTATCACCGTGGTACAAGGAACAGGACCATAACACTAACACTTTCTACTTCTCTGTATATATTCCTGTTTGTAATATATCTATGTTATTCCATATACGTGTTTGAGTTCTTCTTTATTGGTTCTACCTCAGACTATCACAGTGTTACAAGGAACAGGACCATAACACTAACACTTTCTACTTCTCTGTATATATTCCTGTTTGTAATATATCGGTGTTATTCCATATCCACGTTTGAGCTCTTCTTTATTGGTTCTACCTTGGACTATCACCGTGGTACAAGGAACAGGACCATAACACTAACACTTTCTACTTCTCTGTATATATTCCTGTTTGTAATGTATCTGTGTTATTCCATATACGTGTTTGAGTTCTTCTTTATTGGTTCAACCTCAGACTATCACCGTGTTACAAGGAACAGGACCATAACAGTAACACTTTCTAATTCTCTGTATATATTCCTGTTTGTAATATATTTCTGTTATTCCATATACGTGTTTGAGTTCTTCTTTATTGGTTCTACCTCAGACTATCACCGTGGTACAAGGAACAGGACCATAACACTAACACTTTCTACTTCTCTGTATATATTCCTGTTTGTAATATATCTGTGTTATTCCATATACGTGTTTGAGTTCTTCTTTATTGGTTCTACCTTGGACTATCACTGTCCTACAAGGAACAGGACCATAACACTAACACTTTCTACTTCTCTGTATATATTCCAGTTTGTAATATATCTGTGTTATTCCATATACGTGTTTGAGTTCTTCTTTATTGGTTCTACCTTGGACTATCACCGTGGTACAAGAAACAGGACCATAACACTAACACTTTCTACTTCACTGTATATATTCCTGTTTGTAATATATCTGTGTTATTCCATATACGTGTTTGAGTTCTACTTTATTGGTTCTACCACAGACTATCACCGTGGTACAAGGAACAGGACGATAACACTAACACTTTCTACTTCTCTGTATATATTCCTGTTTGTAATATATCTGTGTTATTCCATATACGTGTTTGAGTTCTTCTTTATTGGTTCTACCTCAGACTATTACCGTGGTACAAGGAACAGGACCATAACACTAATACTTTCTACTTCTCTGTATATATTCCTGTTTGTAATATATCTGTGTTATTACATATCCGCGTTTGAGTTCTTCTTTATTGGTTCTACCTTGGACTATCACCGTGGTACAAGGAACAGGACCATAACACTAACACTTTCTACTTCCCTGTATATATTCCTGATTGTAATGTATATGTGTTATTCCATATACGTGTTTGAGTTTTTCTTTATTGGTTCTACCTCAGACTATCACCGTGGTACAAGGAACAGGACCATAACACTAACACTTTCTACTTCTCTCTATATATTCCTGTTTGTAATATATCTATGTTATTCCATATACGTGTTTGAGTTCTTCTTTATTGGTTCTACCTCAGACTATCACAGTGTTACAAGGAACAGGACCATAACACTAACACTTTCTACTTCTCTGTATATATTCCTGTTTGTAATATATCGGTGTTATTCCATATCCACGTTTGAGCTCTTCTTTATTGGTTCTACCTTGGACTATCACCGTGGTACAAGGAACAGGACCATAACACTAACACTTTCTACTTCTCTGTATATATTCCTGTTTGTAATGTATCTGTGTTATTCCATATACGTGTTTGAGTTCTTCTTTATTGGTTCAACCTCAGACTATCACCGTGTTACAAGGAACAGGACCATAACAGTAACACTTTCTACTTCTCTGTATATATTCCTGTTTGTAATATATTTCTGTTATTCCATATACGTGTTTGAGTTCTTCTTTATTGGTTCTACCTCAGACTATCACCGTGGTACAAGGAACAGGACCATAACACTAACACTTTCTACTTCTCTGTATATATTCCTGTTTGTAATATATCTGTGTTATTCCATATACGTGTTTGAGTTCTTCTTTATTGGTTCTACCTCAGACTATCACCGTGGTACAAGGAACAGGACCATAACACTAACACTTTCTACTTCTCTGTATATATTCCTGTTTGTAATGTATCTGTGTTATTCCATATACGTGTTTGAGTTCTTCTTTATTGCTTCTACCTCAGACTATCACCGTGTTACAAGGTACAGGACCATAAAACTAACACTTTCTACTTCTCTGTATATATTCCTGTTTGTAATATATCGGTGTTATTCCATATCCGCGTTTGAGCTCTTCTTTATTGGTTCTACCTTGGACTATCACCGTGGTACAAGGAACAGGACCATAACACTAACACTTTCTACTTCTCTGTATATATTCCTGTTTGTAATGTATCTGTGTTATTCCATATACGTGTTTGAGTTCTTCTTTATTGGTTCTACCTCAGACTATCACCGTGTTACAAGGAACAGGACCATAACACTAACACTTTCTACTTCTCTGTATATATTCCTGTTTGTAATATATCTCTGTTATTCCATATACGTGTTTGAGTTCTTCTTTATTGGTTCTACATCAGACTATCACCGTGGTACAAGGAACAGGAACATAACACTAACACTTTCTACTTCACTGCATATATTCCTGTTTGTAATATATCTGTGTTATTCCGTATACGTGTTTGAGTTCTTCTTTATTGGTTCTACCTTGGACTATCACTGTCCTACAAGGAACAGGACCATAACACTAACACTTTCTACTTCTCTGTATATATTCCTGTTTGTAATATATCTGTGTTATTCCATATACGTGTTTGAGTTCTTCTTTATTGGTTCTACATTGGACTATCACCGTGGTACAAGAAACAGGACCATAACACTAACACTTTCTACATCACTGTATATATTCCTGTTTGTAATATATCTGTGTTATTCCATATACGTGTTTGAGTTCTTCTTTATTGGTTCTACCTCAGACTATCACCGTGGTACAAGGAACAGGACCATAACACTAACACTTTCTACTTCTCTGTATATAATCCTGTTTGTAATATATCTGTGTTATTCCATATACGTGTTTGAGTTCTTCTTTATTGGTTCTACCTCAGACTATCACCGTGGTACAAGGAACAGGATCATAACACTAATACTTTCTACTTCTCTGTATATAATCCTCCTTGTAATATATCTGTGTTATTCCATATACGTGTTTGAGTTCTTCTTTATTGGTTCTACCTGAGACTTTCACCGTGGTACAAGAAACAGGACCATAACACTAACACTTTCTACTTCTCTGCATATATTCCTGTTTGTAATATATCTGTGTTATTCCATATACGTGTTTGAGTTCTTCTTTATTGGTTCTACCTCAGACTATCACCGTGGTACAAGGAACAGGATCATAACAGTAATCATTTCTACTTCTCTGTATATATTCCTGTTTGTAATATATCTGTGTTATTCCATATCTGCGTTTGAGTTCTCCTTTATTGGTTCTACCTTGGACTATCATCGTGGTACAAGGAACAGGACCATAACACTAACACTTTCTACTTCTCTGCATATATTCCTGGTTGTAATATATCTGTGCCATTCCATATACGTGTTTGAGTTCTTCTTTATTGGTTCTACCTCAGACTATCACCGTGGTACAAGGAAGAGGACCATAACACTAACACTTTCTACTTCTCTACATATATTCCTATTTGTAATATATCTGTTTTATTCCATATACGCGTTTAAGTTCTTATTTATTGGTTCTACCTCAGACTATCACCGTGGTACAAGGAACAGGACCATAACACTAACACTTTCTACTTCTCTGTATATATTCCTGTTTGTAATATATCTGTGTTATTCCATATACGTGTTTGAGTTCTTCTTTATTGGTTCTACATTGGACTATCACCGTGGTACAAGAAACAGGACCATAACACTAACACTTTCTACATCACTGTATATATTCCTGTTTGTAATATATCTGTGTTATTCCATATACGTGTTTGAGTTCTTCTTTATTGGTTCTACCTCAGACTATCACCGTGGTACAAGGAACAGGACCATAACACTAACACTTTCTACTTCTCTGTATATAATCCTGTTTGTAATATATCTGTGTTATTCCATATACGTGTTTGAGTTCTTCTTTATTGGTTCTACCTCAGACTATCACCGTGGTACAACGAACAGGACCATAACACTAATACTTTCTACTTCTCTGTATATAATCCTGCTTGTAATATATCTGTGTTATTCCATATACGTGTTTGAGTTCTTCTTTATTGGTTCTACCTGAGACTTTCACCGTGGTACAAGAAACAGGACCATAACACTAACACTTTCTACTTCTCTGCATATATTCCTGTCTGTAATATATCTCTGCTATTCCATATACGTGTTTGAGTTCTTCTTTATTGGTTCTACCTCAGACTATCACCGTGGTACAAGGAACAGGATCATAACAGTAATCATTTCTACTTCTCTGTATATATTCCTGTTTGTAATATATCTGTGTTATTCCATATCTGCGTTTGAGTTCTCCTTTATTGGTTCTACCTTGGACTATCATCGTGGTACAAGGAACAGGACCATAACACTAACACATTCTACTTCTCTGCATATATTCCTGTTTGTAATATATCTGTGCCATTCCATATACGTGTTTGAGTTCTTCTTTATTGGTTCTACCTCAGACTATCACCGTGGTACAAGGAAGAGAACCATAACACTAACACTTTCTACTTCTCTACATATATTCCTATTTGTAATATATCTGTTTTATTCCATATACGCGTTTAAGTTCTTATTTATTGGTTCTATCTCAGACTATCACCGTGGTACAAGGAACAGGACCATAACACTAACACTTTCTACTTCTCTGTATATATTCCTGTTTGTAATATATCTGTGTTATTCCATATACGTGTTTGAGTTCTTCTTTATTGGTTATACCTCAGACTATCACCGTGGTACAAGGAACAGGACCATAACACTAACACTTTCTACTTCTCTGTATATATTCCTGATTGTAATATATCTGTGTTATTCCATATACGTGTTTGAGTTCTTCTTTATTGGTTCTACCTGAGACTTTCACCGTGGTACAAGGAACAGGACCATAACACTAACACTTTCTACTTCTCTGTATATATTCCTGTTTGTAATATATCTCTGTTATTCCATATACGTGTTTGAGTTCTTCTTTATTGGTACTACATCAGACTATCACCGTGGTAAAAGTAACAGGAACATAACACTAACACTTTCTACTTCACTGCATATATTCCTGTTTGTAATATATCTGTGTTATTCCGTATACGTGTTTGAGTTCTTCTTTATTGGTTCTAACTTAGACTATCACTGTCCTACAAGGAACAGGACCATAACACTAACACTTTCTAGTTCTCTGTATATATTCCTGTTTGTAATATATCTGTGTTATTCCATATACGTGTTTGAGTTCTTCTTTATTGGTTCTACATTGGACTATCACCGTGGTACAAGGAACAGGACCATAACACTAACACTTTTTACTTCTCTGCATATATTCCTGTTTGTAATATATCTGTGTTATTCCATATACGTGTTTGAGTTCTCCTTTATTGGTTCTACCTCAGACTATCACCGTGGTACATGGAACAGGATCATAACACTAATCATTTCTACTTCTCTGTATATATTCCTGTTTGTAATATATCTGTGTTATTCCATATACGTGTTTGAGTTCTTCTTTATTGGTTCTACCTCAGACTATCACCGTGGTACAAGGAACAGGATCATAACACTAATCATTACTACTTCTCTGTATATATTCCTGTTTGTAATATATCTTTGTTATTCCATATCCGCGTTTGAGTTCTCCTTTAGTGGTTCTACCTAGGACTATCACCGTGGTACAAGGAACAGTAACATAACACTAACACATTCTACTTCTCTGCATATATTCCTGTTTGTAATATATCTGTGCTATTCCATATACGTGTTTGAGTTCTTCTTTATTGGTTCTACCTCAGACTATCATCGTGGTACAAGGAACAGGACCATAACACTAACACTTTCTACTTCTCTGTATATATTCCTATTTGTAATATATCTGTTTTATTCCATATACGCGTTTAAGTTCTTATTTATTGGTTCTACCTCAGACTATCACCGTGGTACAAGGAACAGGACCATAACACTAACACTTTCTACTTCTCTGTATATAATCCTGTTTGTAATATATCTGTGTTATTCCATATACGTGTTTGAGTTCTTCTTTATTGGTTCTACATTGGACTATCACCGTGGTACAAGAAACAGGACCATAACACTAACACTTTCTACATCACTGTATATATTCCTGTTTGTAATATATCTGTGTGATTCCATATACGTGTTTGAGTTCTTCTTTATTGGTTCTACCTCAGACTATCACCGTGGTACAAGGAACAGGACCATAACACTAACACTTTCTACTTCTCTGTATATAATCCTGTTTGTAATATATCTGTGTTATTCCATATACGTGTTTGAGTTCTTCTTTATTGGTTCTACCTCAGACTATCACCGTGGTACAACGAACAGGACCATAACACTAATACTTTCTACTTCTCTGTATATAATCCTGCTTGTAATATATCTGTGTTATTCCATATACGTGTTTGAGTTCTTCTTTATTGGTTCTACCTGAGACTTTCACCGTGGTACAAGAAACAGGACCATAACACTAACACTTTCTACTTCTCTGCATATATTCCTGTCTGTAATATATCTCTGCTATTCCATATACGTGTTTGAGTTCTTCTTTATTGGTTCTACCTCAGACTATCACCGTGGTACAAGGAACAGGATCATAACAGTAATCATTTCTACTTCTCTGTATATATTCCTGTTTGTAATATATCTGTGTTATTCCATATCTGCGTTTGAGTTCTCCTTTATTGGTTCTACCTTGGACTATCATCGTGGTACAAGGAACAGGACCATAACACTAACACATTCTACTTCTCTGCATATATTCCTGTTTGTAATATATCTGTGCCATTCCATATACGTGTTTGAGTTCTTCTTTATTGGTTCTACCTCAGACTATCACCGTGGTACAAGGAAGAGAACCATAACACTAACACTTTCTACTTCTCTACATATATTCCTATTTGTAATATATCTGTTTTATTCCATATACGCGTTTAAGTTCTTATTTATTGGTTCTATCTCAGACTATCACCGTGGTACAAGGAACAGGACCATAACACTAACACTTTCTACTTCTCTGTATATATTCCTGTTTGTAATATATCTGTGTTATTCCATATACGTGTTTGAGTTCTTCTTTATTGGTTATACCTCAGACTATCACCGTGGTACAAGGAACAGGACCATAACACTAACACTTTCTACTTCTCTGTATATATTCCTGATTGTAATATATCTGTGTTATTCCATATACGTGTTTGAGTTCCTCTTTATTGGTTCTACCTGAGACTTTCACCGTGGTACAAGGAACAGGACCATAACACTAACACTTTCTACTTCTCTGTATATATTCCTGTTTGTAATATATCTCTGTTATTCCATATACGTGTTTGAGTTCTTCTTTATTGGTACTACATCAGACTATCACCGTGGTACAAGTAACAGGAACATAACACTAACACTTTCTACTTCACTGCATATATTCCTGTTTGTAATATATCTGTGTTATTCCGTATACGTGTTTGAGTTCTTCTTTATTGGTTCTACCTTAGACTATCACTGTCCTACAAGGAACAGGACCATAACACTAACACTTTCTAGTTCTCTGTATATATTCCTGTTTGTAATATATCTGTGTTATTCCATATACGTGTTTGAGTTCTTCTTTATTGGTTCTACATTGGACTATCACCGTGGTACAAGGAACAGGACCATAACACTAACACTTTCTACTTCTCTGCATATATTCCTGTTTGTAATATATCTGTGTTATTCCATATACGTGTTTGAGTCCTCCTTTATTGGTTCTACCTCAGACTATCACCGTGGTACATGGAACAGGATCATAACACTAATCATTTCTACTTCTCTGTATATATTCCTGTTTGTAATATATCTGTGTTATTCCATATACGTGTTTGAGTTCTTCTTTATTGGTTCTACCTCAGACTATCACCGTGGTACAAGGAACAGGATCATAACACTAATCATTACTACTTCTCTGTATATATTCCTGTTTGTAATATATCTTTGTTATTCCATATCCGCGTTTGAGTTCTCCTTTATTGGTTCTACCTAGGACTATCACCGTGGTACAAGGAACAGTACCATAACACTAACACATTCTACTTCTCTGCATATATTCCTGTTTGTAATATATCTGTGCTATTCCATATACGTGTTTGAGTTCTTCTTTATTGGTTCTACCTCAGACTATCATCGTGGTACAAGGAACAGGACCATAACACTAACACTTTCTACTTCTCTGTATATATTCCTATTTGTAATATATCTGTTTTATTCCATATACGCGTTTAAGTTCTTATTTATTGGTTCTATCTCAGACTATCACCGTGGTACAAGGAACAGGACCATAACACTAACACTTTCTACTTCTCTGTATATATTCCTGTTTGTAATATATCTATGTTATTCCATATACGTGTTTGAGTTCTTCTTTATTGGTTCTACCTCAGACTATCACCGTGGTACAAGGAACAGGACCATAACACTAACACTTTCTACTTCTCTGTATATATTCCTGTTTGTAATATATCTCTGTTATTCCATATACGTGTTTGAGTTCTTCTTTATTGGTTCTACATTGGACTATCACCGTGGTACAAGGAACAGGACCATAACACTAACACTTTCTACTTCTCTGCATATATTCCTGTTTGTAATATATCTGTGTTATTCCATATACGTGTTTGAGTCCTCCTTTATTGGTTCTACCTCAGACTATCACCGTGGTACATGGAACAGGATCATAACACTAATCATTTCTACTTCTCTGTATATATTCCTGTTTGTAATATATCTGTGTTATTCCATATACGTGTTTGAGTTCTTCTTTATTGGTTCTACCTCAGACTATCACCGTGGTACAAGGAACAGGATCATAACACTAATCATTACTACTTCTCTGTATATATTCCTGTTTGTAATATATCTTTGTTATTCCATATCCGCGTTTGAGTTCTCCTTTATTGGTTCTACCTAGGACTATCACCGTGGTACAAGGAACAGTACCATAACACTAACACATTCTACTTCTCTGCATATATTCCTGTTTGTAATATATCTGTGCTATTCCATATACGTGTTTGAGTTCTTCTTTATTGGTTCTACCTCAGACTATCATCGTGGTACAAGGAACAGGACCATAACACTAACACTTTCTACTTCTCTGTATATATTCCTATTTGTAATATATCTGTTTTATTCCATATACGCGTTTAAGTTCTTATTTATTGGTTCTATCTCAGACTATCACCGTGGTACAAGGAACAGGACCATAACACTAACACTTTCTACTTCTCTGTATATATTCCTGTTTGTAATATATCTATGTTATTCCATATACGTGTTTGAGTTCTTCTTTATTGGTTCTACCTCAGACTATCACCGTGGTACAAGGAACAGGACCATAACACTAATTCTTTCTACTTCTCTGTATATATTCCTGCTTGTAATATATCTGTGTTATTCCATATCCGCGTTTGAGTTCTTCTTTATTGGTTCTACCTTGGACTATCACCGTGGTACAAGGAACAGGACCATAACACTAACACTTTCTACTTCTCTGTATATATTCCTGATTGTAATATATCTGTGTTATTCCATATACGTGTTTGAGTTCTTCTTTATTGGTTCCACCTGAGACTTTCACCGTGGTACAAGAAACAGGACTATAACACTAACACTTTCTACTTCTCTGCATATATTCCTGTTTGTAATATATCTGTGTTATTCCATATACGTGTTTGAGTTCTTCTTTATTGGTTCTACCTCAGACTATCACCGTGGTACAAGGAAGAGGACCATAACACTAACACTTTCTACTTCTCTGTATATATTCCTGTTTGTAATATATCTCTGTTATTCGATATACGTGTTTGAGTTCTTCTTTATTGGTTCTACATCAGACTATCACCGTGGTACAAGGAACAGGAACATAACACTAACACTTTCTACTTCACTGCATATATTCCTGTTTGTAATATATCTGTCTTATTCCGTATACGTGTTTGAGTTCTTCTTTATTGGTTCTACCTTGGACTATCACTGTCCTACAAGGAACAGCACCATAACACTAACACTTTCTACTTCTCTGTATATATTCCTGTTTGTAATATATCTGTGTTATTCCATATACGTGTTTGAGTTCTTCTTTATTGGTTCTACATTGGACTATCACCGTGGTACAAGAAACAGGACCATAACACTAACACTTTCTACTTCACTGTATATATTCCTGTTTGTAATATATCTGTGTTATTCCATATACGTGTTTGAGTTCTTCTTTATTGGCTCTACCTCAGACTATCACCGTGGTACAAGGAACAGGACCATAACACTAACACTTTCTACTTCTCTGTATATATTCCTGTTTGTAATATATCTGTGTTATTCCATATACGTGTTTGAGTTCTTCTTTATTGGTTCTACCTCAGACTATCACCGTGGTACAAGGAACAGGACCATAACACTAATACTTTCTACTTCTCTGTATATAATCCTGCTTGTAATATATCTGTGTTATTCCATATCCGCGTTTGAGTTCTTCTTTATTGGTTCTACCTTGGACTATCACAGTGGTACAAGGAACAGGACCATAACACTAACACTTTCTACTTCTCTGTATATATTCCTGTTTGTAATATATCTGTGTTATTCCATATACGTGTTTGAGTTCTTCTTTATTGGTTCTACCTGAGACTTTCACCGTGGTACAAGAAACAGGACCATAACACTAACACTTTCTACTTCTCTGCATATATTCCTGTTTGTAATATATCTGTGTTATTCCATATACGTGTTTGAGGTCTTCTTTATTGGTTCTACCTCAGACTATCACCGTGGTACAAGGAACAGGACCATAACACTAACACTTTCTACTTCTCTGCATATATTCCTGTTTGTAATATATCTGTTTTATTCCATATACGTGTTTGAGTTCTTCTTTATTGGTTCTACCTCAGACTATCACCGTGGTACAAGGAACAGTACCATAACACTAACACTTTCTACTTCTCTGCATATATTCCTATTTGTAATATATCTGTGTTATTCCATATCCGTGTTTGAGTTCTTCTTTATTGGTTGTAACTAGAATTATCACCGTGGTACAAGGAACAGGACCATAACACTAACACTTTCTACTTCTCTGTATATATTCCTGTTTGTAATATATCTGTGTTATTCCATATACGTGTTTCAGTTCTTCTTTATTGGTTCTATCTCAGACTATTACCGTGGTACAAGGAACAGGACCATAACACTAATACTTTCTACTTCACTGTATATATTCCTGTTTGTAATATATATGTGTTATTCCATATCCGCGTTTGAGTTCTTCTTTATTGGTTCTACCTTGGACTATCACCGTGGTACAAGGAACAGGAACATAACACTAACACTTTCTACTTCTCTGTATATATTCCTGTTTGTAATATATCTGTGTTATTCCATATACGTGTTTGAGTTCTTCTTTATTGGTTCTACCTCAGACTATTACCGTGGTACAAGGAACAGGACCATAAGACTAATACTTTCTACTTCTCTGTATATATTCCTTTTTGTAATATATATGTGTTATTCCATATCCGCGTTTGAGTTCTTCTTTATTGGTTCTACTTTGGACTATCACCGTGGTACAAGGAACAGGAACATAACACTAACACTTTCTACTTCTCTGCATATATTCCTGTTTGTAATATATCTGTGTTATTCCATATACGTGTTTGAGTTCTCCTTTATTGGTTCTACCTCAGACTATCACCGTGGTACATGGAACAGGATCATAACACTAATCATTTCTACTTCTCTGTATATATTCCTGTTTGTAATATATATATGTTATTCCATATACGTGTTTGAGTTTTTCTTTATTGGTTCTAACTCAGACTATCACCGTGGTACAAGGAACAGGACCATAACACTAATTCTTTCTACTTCTCTGTATATATTCCTGCTTGTAATATATCTGTGTTATTCCATATCCGCGTTTGAGTTCTTCTTTATTGGTTCTACCTTGGACTATCACCGTGGTACAAGGAACAGGACCATAACACTAACACTTTCTACTTCTCTGTATATATTCCTGATTGTAATATATCTGTGTTATTCCATATACGTGTTTGAGTTCTTCTTTATTGGTTCTACCTGAGACTTTCACCGTGGTACAAGAAACAGGACCATAACACTAACTCTTTCTACTTCTCTGCATATATTCCTGTTTGTAATATATCTGTGTTATTCCATATACGTGTTTGAGTTCTTCTTTATTGGTTCTACCTCAGACTATCACCGTGGTACAAGGAACAGGACCATAACACTAACACTTTCTACTTCTCTGTATATATTCCTGTTTGTAATATATCTCTGTTATTCCATATACGTGTTTGAGTTCTTCTTTATTGGTTCTACATCAGACTATCACCGTGGTACAAGGAACAGGAACATAACACTAACACTTTATACTTCACTGCATATATTCCTGTTTGTAATATATCTGTGTTATTCCGTATACGTGTTTGAGTTCTTCTTTATTGGTTCTACCTTGGACTATCACTGTCCTACAAGGAACAGGACCATAACACTAACACTTTCTACTTCTCTGTATATATTCCTGTTTGTAATATATCTGTGTTATTCCATATACGTGTTTGAGTTCTACTTTATTGGTTCTACATTGGACTATCACCGTGGTACAAGAAACAGGACCATAACACTAACACTTTCTACTTCACTGTATATATTCCTGTTTGTAATATATCTGTGTTATTCCATATACGTGTTTGAGTTCTTCTTTATTGGTTCTACCTCAGACTATCACCGTGGTACAAGGAACAGGACCATAACACTAACACTTTCTACTTCTCTGTATATATTCCTGTTTGTAATATATCTGTGTTATTCCATATACGTGTTTGAGTTCTTCTTTATTGGTTCTACCTCAGACTATCACCGTGGTACAAGGAACAGGACCATAACACTAATACTTTCTACTTCTCTGTATATAATCCTGCTTGTAATATATCTGTGTTATTCCATATCCGCGTTTGAGTTCTTCTTTATTGGTTCTACCATGGACTATCACAGTGGTACAAGGAACAGGACCATAACACTAACACTTTCTACTTCTCTGTATATATTCCTGTTTGTAATATATCTGTGTTATTCAATATACGTGTTTGAGTTCTTCTTTATTGGTTCTACCTGAGACTTTCACCGTGGTACAAGAAACAGGACCATAACACTAACACTTTCTACTTCTCTGCATATATTCCTGTTTGTAATATATCTGTGTTATTCCATATACGTGTTTGAGTTCTTCTTTATTGGTTCTACCTCAGACTATCACCGTGGTACAAGGAACAGGACCATAACACTAACACTTTCTACTTCTCTGCATATATTCCTGTTTGTAATATATCTGTGTTATTCCATATACGTGTTTGAGTTCTCCTTTATTGGTTCTACCTCAGACTATCACCGTGGTACATGGAACAGGATCATAACACTAATCATTTCTACTTCTCTGTATATATTCCTGTTTGTAATATATCTATGTTATTCCATATACGTGTTTGAGTTCTTCTTTATTGGTTCTACCTCAGACTATCACCGTGGTACAAGGAACAGGACCATAACACTAATACTTTCTACCTCTCTGTATATATTCCTGCTTGTAATATATCTGTGTTATTCCATATCCGCGTTTGAGTTCTTCTTTATTGGTTCTACCTTGGACAATCACCGTGGTACAAGGAACAGGACCATAACACTAACACTTTCTACTTCTCTGTATATATTCCTGATTGTAATATATCTGTGTTATTCCATATACGTGTTTGAGTTCTTCTTTTTTGGTTCTACCTGAGACTTTCACCGTGGTACAAGAAACAGGACCATAACACTAACACTTTCTACTTCTCTGTATATATTCCTGTTTGTAATATATCTCTGTTATTCCATATACGTGTTTGAGTTCTTCTTTATTGGTTCTACATCAGACTATCACCGTGGTACAAGGAACAGGACCATAACACTAACACTTTCTACTTCTCTGTATATATTCCTGTTTGTAATATATCTGTGTTATTCCATATACGTGTTTGAGTTCTTCTTTATTGGTTCAACCTCAGACTATTACCGTGGTACAAGGAACAGGACCATAACACTAATATTTTCTACTTCTCTGTATATATTCTTGTTTGTAATATATATGTGTTATTCCATATCCGCGTTTGAGTTCTTCTTTATTGGTTCTACCTTGGACTATCACCGTGGTACAAGGAACAGGACCATAACACTAACACTTTCTACTTCTCTGTATATATTCCTGTTTGTAATGTATATGTGTTATTCCATATACGTGTTTGAGTTCTTCTTTATTGGTTCTACCTCAGACTATCACCGTGGTACAAGGAACAGGACCATAACACTAACACTTTCTACTTCTCTGTATATATTCCTGTTTGTAATATATCTGTGTTATTCCATATACGTGTTTGAGTTCTTCTTTATTGGTTCTACCTCAAGACTATCACCGTGGTACAAGGAACAGGACCATAACACTAATACTTTCTACTTCTCTGTATATAATCCTGCTTGTAATATATCTGTGTTATTCCATATCCGCGTTTGAGTTCTTCTTTATTGGTTCTACCTTGGACTATCACCGTGGTACAAGGAACAGGACCATAACACTAACACTTTCTACTTCTCTGTATATATTCCTGTTTGTAATATATCTGTGTTATTCCATATACGTGTTTGAGTTCTTCTTTATTGGTTGTACCTGAGACTTTCACCGTGGTACAAGAAACAGGACCATAACACTAACACTTTCTACTTCTCTGCATATATTCCTGTTTGTAATATATCTGTGTTATTCCATATACGTGTTTGAGTTCTTCTTTATTGGTTCTACCTCAGACTATCACCGTGGTACAAGGAACAGGAACATAACACTAACACTTTCTACTTCTCTGCATATATTCCTATTTGTAATATATCTGTGTTATTCCATATCCGTGTTTGAGTTCTTCTTTATTGGTTGTAACTCGAACTATCACCGTGGTACAAGGAACAGGACCATAACACTAACTCTTTCTACTTCTCTGTATATATTCCTGTTTGTAATATATCTGTGTTATTCCATATACGTGTTTGAGTTCTTCATTATTGGTTCAACCTCAGACTATTACCGTGGTACAAGGAACAGGACCATAACACTAATACTTTCTACTTCTCTGTATATATTCCTGTTTGTAATATATATGTGTTATTCCATATCCGCGTTTGAGTTCTTCTTTATTGGTTCTACCTTGGACTATCACCGTGGTACAAGGAACAGGACAATAACACTAACACTTTCTAATTCTCTGTATATATTCCTGTTTGTAATGTATATGTGTTATTCCATATACGTGTTTGAGTTCTTCTTTATTGGTTCTACCTCAGACTATCACCGTGGTACAAGGAACAGGACCATAACACTAACACTTTCTACTTCTCTGTATATATTCCTGTTTGTAATATATCTCTGTTATTCCATATACGTGTTTGAGTTCTTCTTATTGGTTCTACCTCAGACTATCACCGTGGTACAAGGAACAGGACCATAACACTAATACTTTCTACTTCTCTGCATATATTCCTGTTTGTAATATATCTGTGTTATTCCATATACGTGTTTGAGTTCTCCTTTATTGGTTCTACCTCAGACTATCACCGTGGTACATGGAACAGGATCATAACACTAATCATTTCTACTTTTCTGTATATATTCCTGTTTGTAATATATCTGTGTTATTCCATATACGTGTTTGAGTTCTTCTTTATTGGTTCTACCTCAGACTATCACCGTGGTACAAGTAACAGGATCATAACACTAATCATTTCTACTTCTCTGTATATATTCCTGTTTGTAATATATCTGTGTTATTCCATATCCGCGTTTGAGTTCTCCTTTATTGGTTCTACCTAGGACTATCACCGTGGTACATGAACAGTACCATAACACTAACACATTCTACTTCTCTGTATATATTCCTGTTTGTAATATATCTCTGTTATTCCATATACGTGTTTGAGTTCTTCTTTATTGGTTCTACATCAGACTATCACCGTGGTACAAGGAACAGGAACATAACACTAACACATTCTACTTCACTGCATATATTCCTGTTTGTAATATATCTGTGTTATTCCGTATACGTGTTTGAGTTCTTCTTTATTGGTTCTACCTTGGACTATCACTGTCCTACAAGGAACAGGACGATAACACTAACACTTTCTACTTCTCTGTATATATTCCTGTTTGTAATATATCTGTGTTATTCCATATACGTGTTTGAGTTCTTCTTTATTGGTTCTACATTGGACTATCACCGTGGTACAAGAAACAGGACCATAACACTAACACTTTCTACTTCTCTGTATATATTGCTGTTTGTAATATATCTGTGTTATTCCATATACGTGTTTGAGTTCTTCTTTATTGGTTCTACCTCAGACTATCACCGTGGTACAAGGAACAGGACCATAACACTAACATTTTCTACTTCTCTGTATATATTCCTGTTGTAATATATCTGTGTTATTCCATATACGTGTTTGAGTTCTTCTTTATTGGTTCTACCTCAAGACTATCACCGAGGTACAAGGAACAGGACCATAACACTAATACTTTCTACTTCTCTGTATATAATCCTGCTTGTAATATATCTGTGTTATTCCATATCCGCGTTTGAGTTCTTCTTTATTGGTTCTACCTTGGACTATCACCGTGGTACAAGGAACAGGACCATAACACTAACACTTTCTACTTCTCTGTATATATTCCTGTTTGTAATATATCTGTGTTATTCCATATACGTGTTTGAGTTCTTCTTTATTGGTTGTACCTGAGACTTTCACCGTGGTACAAGAAACAGGACCATAACACTAACACTTTCTACTTCTCTGCATATATTCCTGTTTGTAATATATCTGTGTTATTCCATATACGTGTTTGAGTTCTTCTTTATTGGTTCTACCTCAGACTATCACCGTGGTACAAGGAACAGTACCATAACACTAACACTTTCTACTTCTCTGCATATATTCCTATTTGTAATATATCTGTGTTATTCCATATCCGTGTTTGAGTTCTTCTTTATTGGTTGTAACTCGAACTATCACCGTGGTACAAGGAACAGGACCATAACACTAACACTTTCTACTTCTCTGTATATATTCCTGTTTGTAATATATCTGTGTTATTCCATATACGTGTTTGAGTTCTTCATTATTGGTTCAACCTCAGACTATTACCGTGGTACAAGGAACAGGACCATAACACTAATACTTTCTACTTCTCTGTATATATTCCTGTTTGTAATATATATGTGTTATTCCATATCCGCGTTTGAGTTCTTCGTTATTGGTTCTAACTTGGACTATCACCGTGGTACAAGGAACAGGACAATAACACTAACACTTTCTAATTCTCTGTATATATTCCTGTTTGTAATGTATATGTGTTATTCCATATACGTGTTTGAGTTCTTCTTTATTGGTTCTACCTCAGACTATCACCGTGGTACAAGGAACAGGACCATAACACTAACACTTTCTACTTCTCTGTATATATTCCTGTTTTAATATATCTCTGTTATTCCATATACGTGTTTGAGTTCTTCTTATTGGTTCTACCTCAGACTATCACCGTGGTACAAGGAACAGGACCATAACACTAATACTTTCTACTTCTCTGCATATATTCCTGTTTGTAATATATCTGTGTTATTCCATATACGTGTTTGAGTTCTCCTTTATTGGTTCTACCTCAGACTATCACCGTGGTACATGGAACAGGATCATAACACTAATCATTTCTACTTTTCTGTATATATTCCTGTTTGTAATATATCTGTGTTATTCCATATACGTGTTTGAGTTCTTCTTTATTGGTTCTACCTCAGACTATCTCCGTGGTACAAGTAACAGGATCATAACACTAATCATTTCTACTTCTCTGTATATATTCCTGTTTGTAATATATCTGTGTTATTCCATATCCGCGTTTGAGTTCTCCTTTATTGGTTCTACCTAGGACTATCACCGTGGTACATGAACAGTACCATAACACTAACAGATTCTACTTCTCTGTATATATTCCTGTTTGTAATATATCTCTGTTATTCCATATACGTGTTTGAGTTCTTCTTTATTGGTTCTACATCAGACTATCACCGTGGTACAAGGAACAGGAACATAACACTAACACATTCTACTTCACTGCATATATTCCTGTTTGTAATATATCTGTGTTATTCCGTATACGTGTTTGAGTTCTTCTTTATTGGTTCTACCTTGGACTATCACTGTCCTACAAGGAACAGGACGATAACACTAACACTTTCTACTTCTCTGTATATATTCCTGTTTGTAATATATCTGTGTTATTCCATATACGTGTTTGAGTTCTTCTTTATTGGTTCTACATTGGACTATCACCGTGGTACAAGAAACAGGACCATAACACTAACACTTTCTACTTCTCTGTATATATTCCTGTTTGTAATATATCTGTGTTATTCCATATACGTGTTTGAGTTCTTCTTTATTGGTTCTACCTCAGACTATCACCGTGGTACAAGGAACAGGACCATAACACTAACATTTTCTACTTCTCTGTATATATTCCTGTTGTAATATATCTGTGTTATTCCATATACGTGTTTGAGTTCTTCTTTATTGGTTCTACCTCAAGACTATCACCGAGGTACAAGGAACAGGACCATAACACTAATACTTTCTACTTCTCTGTATATAATCCTGCTTGTAATATATCTGTGTTATTCCATATCCGCGTTTGAGTTCTTCTTTATTGGTTCTACCTTGGACTATCACCGTGGTACAAGGAACAGGACCATAACACTAACACTTTCTACTTCTCTGTATATATTCCTGTTTGTAATATATCTGTGTTATTCCATATACGTGTTTGAGTTCTTCTTTATTGGTTGTACCTGAGACTTTCACCGTGGTACAAGAAACAGGACCATAACACTAACACTTTCTACTTCTCTGCATATATTCCTGTTTGTAATATATCTGTGTTATTCCATATACGTGTTTGAGTTCTTCTTTATTGGTTCTACCTCAGACTATCACCGTGGTACAAGGAACAGGACCATAACACTAACACTTTCTACTTCTCTGCATATATACCTGTTTGTAATATATCTGTGTCATTCCATATACGTGTTTGAGTTCTTCTTTATTGGTTCTACCTCAGACTATCACCGTGGTACAAGGAACAGTACCATAACACTAACACTTTCTACTTCTCTGCATATATTCCTATTTGTAATATATCTGTGTTATTCCATATCCGTGTTTGAGTTCTTCTTTATTGGTTGTAACTCGAACTATCACCGTGGTACAAGGAACAGGACCATAACACTAACACTTTCTACTTCTCTGTATATATTCCTGTTTGTAATATATCTGTGTTATTCCATATACGTGTTTGAGTTCTTCTTTATTGGTTCAACCTCAGACTATTACCGTGGTACAAGGAACAGGACCATAACACTAATACTTTCTACTTCTCTGTATATATTCCTGTTTGTAATATATATGTGTTATTCCATATCCGCGTTTGAGTTCTTCTTTATTGGTTCTAACTTGGACTATCACCGTGGTACAAGGAACAGGACAATAACACTAACACTTTCTAATTCTCTGTATATATTCCTGTTTGTAATGTATATGTGTTATTCCATATACGTGTTTGAGTTCTTCTTTATTGGTTCTACCTCAGACTATCACCGTGGTACAAGGAACAGGACCATAACACTAACACTTTCTACTTCTCTGTATATATTCCTGTTTGTAATATATCTCTGTTATTCCATATACGTGTTTGAGTTCTTCTTATTGGTTCTACCTCAGACTATCACCGTGGTACAAGGAACAGGACCATAACACTAATACTTTCTACTTCTCTGCATATATTCCTGTTTGTAATATATCTGTGTTATTCCATATACGTGTTTGAGTTCTCCTTTATTGGTTCTACCTCAGACTATCACCGTGGTACATGGAACAGGATCATAACACTAATCATTTCTACTTTTCTGTATATATTCCTGTTTGTAATATATCTGTGTTATTCCATATACGTGTTTGAGTTCTTCTTTATTGGTTCTAACTTAGACTATCACTGTCCTACAAGGAACAGGACCATAACACTAACACTTTCTAGTTCTCTGTATATATTCCTGTTTGTAATATATCTGTGTTATTCCATATACGTGTTTGAGTTCTTCTTTATTGGTTCTACATTGGACTATCACCGTGGTACAAGGAACAGGACCATAACACTAACACTTTTTACTTCTCTGCATATATTCCTGTTTGTAATATATCTGTGTTATTCCATATACGTGTTTGAGTTCTTCTTTATTGGTTCTACCTCAGACTATCACCGTGGTACAAGGAACAGGATCATAACACTAATCATTACTACTTCTCTGTATATATTCCTGTTTGTAATATATCTTTGTTATTCCATATCCGCGTTTGAGTTCTCCTTTAGTGGTTCTACCTAGGACTATCACCGTGGTACAAGGAACAGTAACATAACACTAACACATTCTACTTCTCTGCATATATTCCTGTTTGTAATATATCTGTGCTATTCCATATACGTGTTTGAGTTCTTCTTTATTGGTTCTACCTCAGACTATCATCGTGGTACAAGGAACAGGACCATAACACTAACACTTTCTACTTCTCTGTATATATTCCTATTTGTAATATATCTGTTTTATTCCATATACGCGTTTAAGTTCTTATTTATTGGTTCTACCTCAGACTATCACCGTGGTACAAGGAACAGGACCATAACACTAACACTTTCTACTTCTCTGTATATAATCCTGTTTGTAATATATCTGTGTTATTCCATATACGTGTTTGAGTTCTTCTTTATTGGTTCTACATTGGACTATCACCGTGGTACAAGAAACAGGACCATAACACTAACACTTTCTACATCACTGTATATATTCCTGTTTGTAATATATCTGTGTGATTCCATATACGTGTTTGAGTTCTTCTTTATTGGTTCTACCTCAGACTATCACCGTGGTACAAGGAACAGGACCATAACACTAACACTTTCTACTTCTCTGTATATAATCCTGTTTGTAATATATCTGTGTTATTCCATATACGTGTTTGAGTTCTTCTTTATTGGTTCTACCTCAGACTATCACCGTGGTACAACGAACAGGACCATAACACTAATACTTTCTACTTCTCTGTATATAATCCTGCTTGTAATATATCTGTGTTATTCCATATACGTGTTTGAGTTCTTCTTTATTGGTTCTACCTGAGACTTTCACCGTGGTACAAGAAACAGGACCATAACACTAACACTTTCTACTTCTCTGCATATATTCCTGTCTGTAATATATCTCTGCTATTCCATATACGTGTTTGAGTTCTTCTTTATTGGTTCTACCTCAGACTATCACCGTGGTACAAGGAACAGGATCATAACAGTAATCATTTCTACTTCTCTGTATATATTCCTGTTTGTAATATATCTGTGTTATTCCATATCTGCGTTTGAGTTCTCCTTTATTGGTTCTACCTTGGACTATCATCGTGGTACAAGGAACAGGACCATAACACTAACACATTCTACTTCTCTGCATATATTCCTGTTTGTAATATATCTGTGCCATTCCATATACGTGTTTGAGTTCTTCTTTATTGGTTCTACCTCAGACTATCACCGTGGTACAAGGAAGAGAACCATAACACTAACACTTTCTACTTCTCTACATATATTCCTATTTGTAATATATCTGTTTTATTCCATATACGCGTTTAAGTTCTTATTTATTGGTTCTATCTCAGACTATCACCGTGGTACAAGGAACAGGACCATAACACTAACACTTTCTACTTCTCTGTATATATTCCTGTTTGTAATATATCTGTGTTATTCCATATACGTGTTTGAGTTCTTCTTTATTGGTTATACCTCAGACTATCACCGTGGTACAAGGAACAGGACCATAACACTA
Organism: Acanthosepion lycidas; assembly: GCA_963932145.1. Lineage (NCBI taxonomy): Eukaryota > Metazoa > Mollusca > Cephalopoda > Sepiida > Sepiidae > Acanthosepion > Acanthosepion lycidas. The sequence continues at coordinate 13,750,953 of OZ010613.1, forward strand.
ACACTTTCTACTTCTCTGTATATATTCCTGATTGTAATATATCTGTGTTATTCCATATACGTGTTTGAGTTCCTCTTTATTGGTTCTACCTGAGACTTTCACCGTGGTACAAGGAACAGGACCATAACACTAACACTTTCTACTTCTCTGTATATATTCCTGTTTGTAATATATCTCTGTTATTCCATATACGTGTTTGAGTTCTTCTTTATTGGTACTACATCAGACTATCACCGTGGTACAAGTAACAGGAACATAACACTAACACTTTCTACTTCACTGCATATATTCCTGTTTGTAATATATCTGTGTTATTCCGTATACGTGTTTGAGTTCTTCTTTATTGGTTCTACCTTAGACTATCACTGTCCTACAAGGAACAGGACCATAACACTAACACTTTCTAGTTCTCTGTATATATTCCTGTTTGTAATATATCTGTGTTATTCCATATACGTGTTTGAGTTCTTCTTTATTGGTTCTACATTGGACTATCACCGTGGTACAAGGAACAGGACCATAACACTAACACTTTCTACTTCTCTGCATATATTCCTGTTTGTAATATATCTGTGTTATTCCATATACGTGTTTGAGTCCTCCTTTATTGGTTCTACCTCAGACTATCACCGTGGTACATGGAACAGGATCATAACACTAATCATTTCTACTTCTCTGTATATATTCCTGTTTGTAATATATCTGTGTTATTCCATATACGTGTTTGAGTTCTTCTTTATTGGTTCTACCTCAGACTATCACCGTGGTACAAGGAACAGGATCATAACACTAATCATTACTACTTCTCTGTATATATTCCTGTTTGTAATATATCTTTGTTATTCCATATCCGCGTTTGAGTTCTCCTTTATTGGTTCTACCTAGGACTATCACCGTGGTACAAGGAACAGTACCATAACACTAACACATTCTACTTCTCTGCATATATTCCTGTTTGTAATATATCTGTGCTATTCCATATACGTGTTTGAGTTCTTCTTTATTGGTTCTACCTCAGACTATCATCGTGGTACAAGGAACAGGACCATAACACTAACACTTTCTACTTCTCTGTATATATTCCTATTTGTAATATATCTGTTTTATTCCATATACGCGTTTAAGTTCTTATTTATTGGTTCTATCTCAGACTATCACCGTGGTACAAGGAACAGGACCATAACACTAACACTTTCTACTTCTCTGTATATATTCCTGTTTGTAATATATCTATGTTATTCCATATACGTGTTTGAGTTCTTCTTTATTGGTTCTACCTCAGACTATCACCGTGGTACAAGGAACAGGACCATAACACTAATTCTTTCTACTTCTCTGTATATATTCCTGCTTGTAATATATCTGTGTTATTCCATATCCGCGTTTGAGTTCTTCTTTATTGGTTCTACCTTGGACTATCACCGTGGTACAAGGAACAGGACCATAACACTAACACTTTCTACTTCTCTGTATATATTCCTGATTGTAATATATCTGTGTTATTCCATATACGTGTTTGAGTTCTTCTTTATTGGTTCCACCTGAGACTTTCACCGTGGTACAAGAAACAGGACTATAACACTAACACTTTCTACTTCTCTGCATATATTCCTGTTTGTAATATATCTGTGTTATTCCATATACGTGTTTGAGTTCTTCTTTATTGGTTCTACCTCAGACTATCACCGTGGTACATGGAAGAAGACCATAACACTAACACTTTCTACTTCTCTGTATATATTCCTGTTTGTAATATATCTCTGTTATTCGATATACGTGTTTGAGTTCTTCTTTATTGGTTCTACATCAGACTATCACCGTGGTACAAGGAACAGGAACATAACACTAACACTTTCTACTTCACTGCATATATTCCTGTTTGTAATATATCTGTCTTATTCCGTATACGTGTTTGAGTTCTTCTTTATTGGTTCTACCTTGGACTATCACTGTCCTACAAGGAACAGCACCATAACACTAACACTTTCTACTTCTCTGTATATATTCCTGTTTGTAATATATCTGTGTTATTCCATATACGTGTTTGAGTTCTTCTTTATTGGTTCTACATTGGACTATCACCGTGGTACAAGAAACAGGACCATAACACTAACACTTTCTACTTCACTGTATATATTCCTGTTTGTAATATATCTGTGTTATTCCATATACGTGTTTGAGTTCTTCTTTATTGGCTCTACCTCAGACTATCACCGTGGTACAAGGAACAGGACCATAACACTAACACTTTCTACTTCTCTGTATATATTCCTGTTTGTAATATATCTGTGTTATTCCATATACGTGTTTGAGTTCTTCTTTATTGGTTCTACCTCAGACTATCACCGTGGTACAAGGAACAGGACCATAACACTAATACTTTCTACTTCTCTGTATATAATCCTGCTTGTAATATATCTGTGTTATTCCATATCCGCGTTTGAGTTCTTCTTTATTGGTTCTACCTTGGACTATCACAGTGGTACAAGGAACAGGACCATAACACTAACACTTTCTACTTCTCTGTATATATTCCTGTTTGTAATATATCTGTGTTATTCCATATACGTGTTTGAGTTCTTCTTTATTGGTTCTACCTGAGACTTTCACCGTGGTACAAGAAACAGGACCATAACACTAACACTTTCTACTTCTCTGCATATATTCCTGTTTGTAATATATCTGTGTTATTCCATATACGTGTTTGAGGTCTTCTTTATTGGTTCTACCTCAGACTATCACCGTGGTACAAGGAACAGGACCATAACACTAACACTTTCTACTTCTCTGCATATATTCCTGTTTGTAATATATCTGTTTTATTCCATATACGTGTTTGAGTTCTTCTTTATTGGTTCTACCTCAGACTATCACCGTGGTACAAGGAACAGTACCATAACACTAACACTTTCTACTTCTCTGCATATATTCCTATTTGTAATATATCTGTGTTATTCCATATCCGTGTTTGAGTTCTTCTTTATTGGTTGTAACTAGAACTATCACCGTGGCACAAGGAACAGGACCATAACACTAACACTTTCTACTTCTCTGTATATATTCCTGTTTGTAATATATCTGTGTTATTCCATATACGTGTTTCAGTTCTTCTTTATTGGTTCTATCTCAGACTATTACCGTGGTACAAGGAACAGGACCATAACACTAATACTTTCTACTTCACTGTATATATTCCTGTTTGTAATATATATGTGTTATTCCATATCCGCGTTTGAGTTCTTCTTTATTGGTTCTACCTTGGACTATCACCGTGGTACAAGGAACAGGAACATAACACTAACACTTTCTACTTCTCTGTATATATTCCTGTTTGTAATATATCTGTGTTATTCCATATACGTGTTTGAGTTCTTCTTTATTGGTTCTACCTCAGACTATTACCGTGGTACAAGGAACAGGACCATAAGACTAATACTTTCTACTTCTCTGTATATATTCCTTTTTGTAATATATATGTGTTATTCCATATCCGCGTTTGAGTTCTTCTTTATTGGTTCTACTTTGGACTATCACCGTGGTACAAGGAACAGGAACATAACACTAACACTTTCTACTTCTCTGCATATATTCCTGTTTGTAATATATCTGTGTTATTCCATATACGTGTTTGAGTTCTCCTTTATTGGTTCTACCTCAGACTATCACCGTGGTACATGGAACAGGATCATAACACTAATCATTTCTACTTCTCTGTATATATTCCTGTTTGTAATATATATATGTTATTCCATATACGTGTTTGAGTTTTTCTTTATTGGTTCTAACTCAGACTATCACCGTGGTACAAGGAACAGGACCATAACACTAATTCTTTCTACTTCTCTGTATATATTCCTGCTTGTAATATATCTGTGTTATTCCATATCCGCGTTTGAGTTCTTCTTTATTGGTTCTACCTTGGACTATCACCGTGGTACAAGGAACAGGACCATAACACTAACACTTTCTACTTCTCTGTATATATTCCTGATTGTAATATATCTGTGTTATTCCATATACGTGTTTGAGTTCTTCTTTATTGGTTCTACCTGAGACTTTCACCGTGGTACAAGAAACAGGACCATAACACTAACTCTTTCTACTTCTCTGCATATATTCCTGTTTGTAATATATCTGTGTTATTCCATATACGTGTTTGAGTTCTTCTTTATTGGTTCTACCTCAGACTATCACCGTGGTACAAGGAACAGGACCATAACACTAACACTTTCTACTTCTCTGTATATATTCCTGTTTGTAATATATCTCTGTTATTCCATATACGTGTTTGAGTTCTTCTTTATTGGTTCTACATCAGACTATCACCGTGGTACAAGGAACAGGAACATAACACTAACACTTTATACTTCACTGCATATATTCCTGTTTGTAATATATCTGTGTTATTCCGTATACGTGTTTGAGTTCTTCTTTATTGGTTCTACCTTGGACTATCACTGTCCTACAAGGAACAGGACCATAACACTAACACTTTCTACTTCTCTGTATATATTCCTGTTTGTAATATATCTGTGTTATTCCATATACGTGTTTGAGTTCTACTTTATTGGTTCTACATTGGACTATCACCGTGGTACAAGAAACAGGACCATAACACTAACACTTTCTACTTCACTGTATATATTCCTGTTTGTAATATATCTGTGTTATTCCATATACGTGTTTGAGTTCTTCTTTATTGGTTCTACCTCAGACTATCACCGTGGTACAAGGAACAGGACCATAACACTAACACTTTCTACTTCTCTGTATATATTCCTGTTTGTAATATATCTGTGTTATTCCATATACGTGTTTGAGTTCTTCTTTATTGGTTCTACCTCAGACTATCACCGTGGTACAAGGAACAGGACCATAACACTAATACTTTCTACTTCTCTGTATATAATCCTGCTTGTAATATATCTGTGTTATTCCATATCCGCGTTTGAGTTCTTCTTTATTGGTTCTACCATGGACTATCACAGTGGTACAAGGAACAGGACCATAACACTAACACTTTCTACTTCTCTGTATATATTCCTGTTTGTAATATATCTGTGTTATTCAATATACGTGTTTGAGTTCTTCTTTATTGGTTCTACCTGAGACTTTCACCGTGGTACAAGAAACAGGACCATAACACTAACACTTTCTACTTCTCTGCATATATTCCTGTTTGTAATATATCTGTGTTATTCCATATACGTGTTTGAGTTCTTCTTTATTGGTTCTACCTCAGACTATCACCGTGGTACAAGGAACAGGACCATAACACTAACACTTTCTACTTCTCTGCATATATTCCTGTTTGTAATATATCTGTGTTATTCCATATACGTGTTTGAGTTCTCCTTTATTGGTTCTACCTCAGACTATCACCGTGGTACATGGAACAGGATCATAACACTAATCATTTCTACTTCTCTGTATATATTCCTGTTTGTAATATATCTATGTTATTCCATATACGTGTTTGAGTTCTTCTTTATTGGTTCTACCTCAGACTATCACCGTGGTACAAGGAACAGGACCATAACACTAATACTTTCTACCTCTCTGTATATATTCCTGCTTGTAATATATCTGTGTTATTCCATATCCGCGTTTGAGTTCTTCTTTATTGGTTCTACCTTGGACAATCACCGTGGTACAAGGAACAGGACCATAACACTAACACTTTCTACTTCTCTGTATATATTCCTGATTGTAATATATCTGTGTTATTCCATATACGTGTTTGAGTTCTTCTTTTTTGGTTCTACCTGAGACTTTCACCGTGGTACAAGAAACAGGACCATAACACTAACACTTTCTACTTCTCTGTATATATTCCTGTTTGTAATATATCTCTGTTATTCCATATACGTGTTTGAGTTCTTCTTTATTGGTTCTACATCAGACTATCACCGTGGTACAAGGAACAGGACCATAACACTAACACTTTCTACTTCTCTGTATATATTCCTGTTTGTAATATATCTGTGTTATTCCATATACGTGTTTGAGTTCTTCTTTATTGGTTCAACCTCAGACTATTACCGTGGTACAAGGAACAGGACCATAACACTAATACTTTCTACTTCTCTGTATATATTCTTGTTTGTAATATATATGTGTTATTCCATATCCGCGTTTGAGTTCTTCTTTATTGGTTCTACCTTGGACTATCACCGTGGTACAAGGAACAGGACCATAACACTAACACTTTCTACTTCTCTGTATATATTCCTGTTTGTAATGTATATGTGTTATTCCATATACGTGTTTGAGTTCTTCTTTATTGGTTCTACCTCAGACTATCACCGTGGTACAAGGAACAGGACCATAACACTAACACTTTCTACTTCTCTGTATATATTCCTGTTTGTAATATATCTGTGTTATTCCATATACGTGTTTGAGTTCTTCTTTATTGGTTCTACCTCAAGACTATCACCGTGGTACAAGGAACAGGACCATAACACTAATACTTTCTACTTCTCTGTATATAATCCTGCTTGTAATATATCTGTGTTATTCCATATCCGCGTTTGAGTTCTTCTTTATTGGTTCTACCTTGGACTATCACCGTGGTACAAGGAACAGGACCATAACACTAACACTTTCTACTTCTCTGTATATATTCCTGTTTGTAATATATCTGTGTTATTCCATATACGTGTTTGAGTTCTTCTTTATTGGTTGTACCTGAGACTTTCACCGTGGTACAAGAAACAGGACCATAACACTAACACTTTCTACTTCTCTGCATATATTCCTGTTTGTAATATATCTGTGTTATTCCATATACGTGTTTGAGTTCTTCTTTATTGGTTCTACCTCAGACTATCACCGTGGTACAAGGAACAGGACCATAACACTAACACTTTCTACTTCTCTGCATATATTCCTATTTGTAATATATCTGTGTTATTCCATATCCGTGTTTGAGTTCTTCTTTATTGGTTGTAACTCGAACTATCACCGTGGTACAAGGAACAGGACCATAACACTAACTCTTTCTACTTCTCTGTATATATTCCTGTTTGTAATATATCTGTGTTATTCCATATACGTGTTTGAGTTCTTCATTATTGGTTCAACCTCAGACTATTACCGTGGTACAAGGAACAGGACCATAACACTAATACTTTCTACTTCTCTGTATATATTCCTGTTTGTAATATATATGTGTTATTCCATATCCGCGTTTGAGTTCTTCTTTATTGGTTCTACCTTGGACTATCACCGTGGTACAAGGAACAGGACAATAACACTAACACTTTCTAATTCTCTGTATATATTCCTGTTTGTAATGTATATGTGTTATTCCATATACGTGTTTGAGTTCTTCTTTATTGGTTCTACCTCAGACTATCACCGTGGTACAAGGAACAGGACCATAACACTAACACTTTCTACTTCTCTGTATATATTCCTGTTTGTAATATATCTCTGTTATTCCATATACGTGTTTGAGTTCTTCTTATTGGTTCTACCTCAGACTATCACCGTGGTACAAGGAACAGGACCATAACACTAATACTTTCTACTTCTCTGCATATATTCCTGTTTGTAATATATCTGTGTTATTCCATATACGTGTTTGAGTTCTCCTTTATTGGTTCTACCTCAGACTATCACCGTGGTACATGGAACAGGATCATAACACTAATCATTTCTACTTTTCTGTATATATTCCTGTTTGTAATATATCTGTGTTATTCCATATACGTGTTTGAGTTCTTCTTTATTGGTTCTACCTCAGACTATCACCGTGGTACAAGTAACAGGATCATAACACTAATCATTTCTACTTCTCTGTATATATTCCTGTTTGTAATATATCTGTGTTATTCCATATCCGCGTTTGAGTTCTCCTTTATTGGTTCTACCTAGGACTATCACCGTGGTACATGAACAGTACCATAACACTAACACATTCTACTTCTCTGTATATATTCCTGTTTGTAATATATCTCTGTTATTCCATATACGTGTTTGAGTTCTTCTTTATTGGTTCTACATCAGACTATCACCGTGGTACAAGGAACAGGAACATAACACTAACACATTCTACTTCACTGCATATATTCCTGTTTGTAATATATCTGTGTTATTCCGTATACGTGTTTGAGTTCTTCTTTATTGGTTCTACCTTGGACTATCACTGTCCTACAAGGAACAGGACGATAACACTAACACTTTCTACTTCTCTGTATATATTCCTGTTTGTAATATATCTGTGTTATTCCATATACGTGTTTGAGTTCTTCTTTATTGGTTCTACATTGGACTATCACCGTGGTACAAGAAACAGGACCATAACACTAACACTTTCTACTTCTCTGTATATATTGCTGTTTGTAATATATCTGTGTTATTCCATATACGTGTTTGAGTTCTTCTTTATTGGTTCTACCTCAGAGTATCACCGTGGTACAAGGAACAGGACCATAACACTAACATTTTCTACTTCTCTGTATATATTCCTGTTGTAATATATCTGTGTTATTCCATATACGTGTTTGAGTTCTTCTTTATTGGTTCTACCTCAAGACTATCACCGAGGTACAAGGAACAGGACCATAACACTAATACTTTCTACTTCTCTGTATATAATCCTGCTTGTAATATATCTGTGTTATTCCATATCCGCGTTTGAGTTCTTCTTTATTGGTTCTACCTTGGACTATCACCGTGGTACAAGGAACAGGACCATAACACTAACACTTTCTACTTCTCTGTATATATTCCTGTTTGTAATATATCTGTGTTATTCCATATACGTGTTTGAGTTCTTCTTTATTGGTTGTACCTGAGACTTTCACCGTGGTACAAGAAACAGGACCATAACACTAACACTTTCTACTTCTCTGCATATATTCCTGTTTGTAATATATCTGTGTTATTCCATATACGTGTTTGAGTTCTTCTTTATTGGTTCTACCTCAGACTATCACCGTGGTACAAGGAACAGTACCATAACACTAACACTTTCTACTTCTCTGCATATATTCCTATTTGTAATATATCTGTGTTATTCCATATCCGTGTTTGAGTTCTTCTTTATTGGTTGTAACTCGAACTATCACCGTGGTACAAGGAACAGGACCATAACACTAACACTTTCTACTTCTCTGTATATATTCCTGTTTGTAATATATCTGTGTTATTCCATATACGTGTTTGAGTTCTTCATTATTGGTTCAACCTCAGACTATTACCGTGGTACAAGGAACAGGACCATAACACTAATACTTTCTACTTCTCTGTATATATTCCTGTTTGTAATATATATGTGTTATTCCATATCCGCGTTTGAGTTCTTCGTTATTGGTTCTAACTTGGACTATCACCGTGGTACAAGGAACAGGACAATAACACTAACACTTTCTAATTCTCTGTATATATTCCTGTTTGTAATGTATATGTGTTATTCCATATACGTGTTTGAGTTCTTCTTTATTGGTTCTACCTCAGACTATCACCGTGGTACAAGGAACAGGACCATAACACTAACACTTTCTACTTCTCTGTATATATTCCTGTTTGTAATATATCTCTGTTATTCCATATACGTGTTTGAGTTCTTCTTATTGGTTCTACCTCAGACTATCACCGTGGTACAAGGAACAGGACCATAACACTAATACTTTCTACTTCTCTGCATATATTCCTGTTTGTAATATATCTGTGTTATTCCATATACGTGTTTGAGTTCTCCTTTATTGGTTCTACCTCAGACTATCACCGTGGTACATGGAACAGGATCATAACACTAATCATTTCTACTTTTCTGTATATATTCCTGTTTGTAATATATCTGTGTTATTCCATATACGTGTTTGAGTTCTTCTTTATTGGTTCTACCTCAGACTATCTCCGTGGTACAAGTAACAGGATCATAACACTAATCATTTCTACTTCTCTGTATATATTCCTGTTTGTAATATATCTGTTTTATTCCATATCCGCGTTTGAGTTCTCCTTTATTGGTTCTACCTAGGACTATCACCGTGGTACATGAACAGTACCATAACACTAACAGATTCTACTTCTCTGTATATATTCCTGTTTGTAATATATCTCTGTTATTCCATATACGTGTTTGAGTTCTTCTTTATTGGTTCTACATCAGACTATCACCGTGGTACAAGGAACAGGAACATAACACTAACACATTCTACTTCACTGCATATATTCCTGTTTGTAATATATCTGTGTTATTCCGTATACGTGTTTGAGTTCTTCTTTATTGGTTCTACCTTGGACTATCACTCTCCTACAAGGAACAGGACGATAACACTAACACTTTCTACTTCTCTGTATATATTCCTGTTTGTAATATATCTGTGTTATTCCATATACGTGTTTGAGTTCTTCTTTATTGGTTCTACCTCAGACTATCACCGTGGTACAAGGAACAGGACCATAACACTAACATTTTCTACTTCTCTGTATATATTCCTGTTGTAATATATCTGTGTTATTCCATATACGTGTTTGAGTTCTTCTTTATTGGTTCTACCTCAAGACTATCACCGAGGTACAAGGAACAGGACCATAACACTAATACTTTCTACTTCTCTGTATATAATCCTGCTTGTAATATATCTGTGTTATTCCATATCCGCGTTTGAGGTCTTCTTTATTGGTTCTACCTTGGACTATCACCGTGGTACAAGGAACAGGACCATAACACTAACACTTTCTACTTCTCTGTATATATTCCTGTTTGTAATATATCTGTGTTATTCCATATACGTGTTTGAGTTCTTCTTTATTGGTTGTACCTGAGACTTTCACCGTGGTACAAGAAACAGGACCATAACACTAACACTTTCTACTTCTCTGCATATATTCCTGTTTGTAATATATCTGTGTTATTCCATATACGTGTTTGAGTTCTTCTTTATTGGTTCTACCTCAGACTATCACCGTGGTACAAGGAACAGGACCATAACACTAACACTTTCTACTTCTCTGCATATATACCTGTTTGTAATATATCTGTGTCATTCCATATACGTGTTTGAGTTCTTCTTTATTGGTTCTACCTCAGACTATCACCGTGGTACAAGGAACAGTACCATAACACTAACACTTTCTACTTCTCTGCATATATTCCTATTTGTAATATATCTGTGTTATTCCATATCCGTGTTTGAGTTCTTCTTTATTGGTTGTAACTCGAACTATCACCGTGGTACAAGGAACAGGACCATAACACTAACACTTTCTACTTCTCTGTATATATTCCTGTTTGTAATATATCTGTGTTATTCCATATACGTGTTTGAGTTCTTCTTTATTGGTTCAACCTCAGACTATTACCGTGGTACAAGGAACAGGACCATAACACTAATACTTTCTACTTCTCTGTATATATTCCTGTTTGTAATATATATGTGTTATTCCATATCCGCGTTTGAGTTCTTCTTTATTGGTTCTAACTTGGACTATCACCGTGGTACAAGGAACAGGACAATAACACTAACACTTTCTAATTCTCTGTATATATTCCTGTTTGTAATGTATATGTGTTATTCCATATACGTGTTTGAGTTCTTCTTTATTGGTTCTACCTCAGACTATCACCGTGGTACAAGGAACAGGACCATAACACTAACACTTTCTACTTCTCTGTATATATTCCTGTTTGTAATATATCTCTGTTATTCCATATACGTGTTTGAGTTCTTCTTATTGGTTCTACCTCAGACTATCACCGTGGTACAAGGAACAGGACCATAACACTAATACTTTCTACTTCTCTGCATATATTCCTGTTTGTAATATATCTGTGTTATTCCATATACGTGTTTGAGTTCTCCTTTATTGGTTCTACCTCAGACTATCACCGTGGTACATGGAACAGGATCATAACACTAATCATTTCTACTTTTCTGTATATATTCCTGTTTGTAATATATCTGTGTTATTCCATATACGTGTTTGAGTTCTTCTTTATTGGTTCTACCTCAGACTATCTCCGTGGTACAAGTAACAGGATCATAACACTAATCATTTCTACTTCTCTGTATATATTCCTGTTTGTAATATATCTGTGTTATTCCATATCCGCGTTTGAGTTCTCCTTTATTGGTTCTACCTAGGACTATCACCGTGGTACATGAACAGTACCATAACACTAACACATTCTACTTCTCTGTATATATTCCTGTTTGTAATATATCTCTGTTATTCCATATACGTGTTTGAGTTCTTCTTTATTGGTTCTACATCAGACTATCACCGTGGTACAAGGAACAGGAACATAACACTAACACATTCTACTTCACTGCATATATTCCTGTTTGTAATATATCTGTGTTATTCCGTATACGTGTTTGAGTTCTTCTTTATTGGTTCTACCTTGGACTATCACTGTCCTACAAGGAACAGGACGATAACACTAACACTTTCTACTTCTCTGTATATATTCCTGTTTGTAATATATCTGTGTTATTCCATATACGTGTTTGAGTTCTTCTTTATTGGTTCTACATTGGACTATCACCGTGGTACAAGAAACAGGACCATAACACTAACACTTTCTACTTCTCTGTATATATTCCTGTTTGTAATATATCTGTGTTATTCCATATACGTGTTTGAGTTCTTCTTTATTGGTTCTACCTCAGACTATCACCGTGGTACAAGGAACAGGACCATAACACTAACATTTTCTACTTCTCTGTATATATTCCTGTTGTAATATATCTGTGTTATACCATATACGTGTTTGAGTTCTTCTTTATTGGTTCTACCTCAAGACTATCACCGAGGTACAAGGAACAGGACCATAACACTAATACTTTCTACTTCTCTGTATATAATCCTGCTTGTAATATATCTGTGTTATTCCATATCCGCGTTTGAGTTCTTCTTTATTGGTTCTACCTTGGACTATCACCGTGGTACAAGGAACAGGACCATAACACTAACACTTTCTACTTCTCTGTATATATTCCTGTTTGTAATATATCTGTGTTATTCCATATACGTGTTTGAGTTCTTCTTTATTGGTTGTACCTGAGACTTTCACCGTGGTACAAGAAACAGGACCATAACACTAACACTTTCTACTTCTCTGCATATATTCCTGTTTGTAATATATCTGTGTTATTCCATATACGTGTTTGAGTTCTTCTTTATTGGTTCTACCTCAGACTATCACCGTGGTACAAGGAACAGGACCATAACACTAACACTTTCTACTTCTCTGCATATATACCTGTTTGTAATATATCTGTGTCATTCCATATACGTGTTTGAGTTCTTCTTTATTGGTTCTACCTCAGACTATCACCATGGTACAAGGAACAGTACCATAACACTAACACTTTCTACTTCTCTGCATATATTCCTATTTGTAATATATCTGTGTTATTCCATATCCGTGTTTGAGTTCTTCTTTATTGGTTGTAACTCGAACTATCACCGTGGTACAAGGAACAGGACCATAACACTAATACTTTCTACTTCTCTGTATATATTCCTGTTTGTAATATATATGTGTTATTCAATATCCGCGTTTGAGTTCTTCTTTATTGGTTCTACCTTGGACTATCACCGTGGTACAAGGAACAGAACCATAACACTAACACTTTCTACTTATCTGTATATATTCCTGTTTGTAATATATATGTGTTATTCCATATACGTGTTTGAGTTCTTCTTTATTGGTTCTACCTCAGACTATCACCGTGGTACGAGGAACAGGACCATAACACTAACACTTTCTACTTCTCTGTATATATTCCTGTTTGTAATATATCTGTGTTATTCCATATACGTGTTTGAGTTCTTCTTTATTGGTTGTACCTGAGACTTTCACCGTGGTACAAGAAACAGGACCATAACACTAACACTTTCTACTTCTCTGCATATATTCCTGTTTGTAATATATCTGTGTTATTCCATATACGTGTTTGAGTTCTTCTTTATTGGTTCTACCTCAGACTATCACCGTGGTACAAGGAACAGGACCATAACACTAACAATTTCTACTTCTCTGCATATATACCTGTTTGTAATATATCTGTGTCATTCCATATACGTGTTTGAGTTCTTCTTTATTGGTTCTACCTCAGACTATCACCGTGGTACAAGGAACAGTACCATAAAACTAACACTTTCTACTTCTCTGCATATATTCCTATTTGTAATATATCTGTGTTATTCCATATCCGTGTTTGAGTTCTTCTTTATTGGTTGTAACTCGAACTATCACCGTGGTACAAGGAACAGGACCATAACACTAACACTTTCTACTTCTCTGTATATATTCCTGTTTGTAATATATCTGTGTTATTCCATATACGTGTTTGAGTTCTTCTTTATTGGTTCAACCTCAGACTATTACCGTGGTACAAGGAACAGGACCATAACACTAATACTTTCTACTTCTCTGTATATATTCCTGTTTGTAATATATATGTGTTATTCCATATCCGCGTTTGAGTTCTTCTTTATTGGTTCTACCTTGGACTATCACCGTGGTACAAGGAACAGGACCATAACACTAACACTTTCTACTTCTCTGTATATATTCCTGTTTGTAATGTATATGTGTTATTCCATATACGTGTTTGAGTTCTTCTTTATTGGTTCTACCTCAGACTATCACCGTGGTACAAGGAACAGGACCATAACACTAACACTTTCTACTTCTCTGCATATATACCTGTTTGTAATATATCTGTGTCATTCCATCTACGTGTTTGAGTTCTTCTTTATTGGTTCTACCTCAGACTATCACCGTGGTACAAGGAACAGTACCATAACACTAACACTTTCTACTTCTCTGCATATATTCCTATTTGTAATATATCTGTGTTATTCCATATCCGTGTTTGAGTTCTTCTTTATTGGTTGTAACTCGAACTATCACCGTGGTACAAGGAACAGGACCATAACACTAACACTTTCTACTTCTCTGTATATATTCCTGTTTGTAATATATCTGTGTTATTCCATATACGTGTTTGAGTTCTTCTTTATTGGTTCTACCTCAGACTATCTCCGTGGTACAAGTAACAGGATCATAACACTAATCATTTCTACTTCTCTGTATATATTCCTGTTTGTAATATATCTGTGTTATTCCATATCCGCGTTTGAGTTCTCCTTTATTGGTTCTACCTAGGACTATCACCGTGGTACATGAACAGTACCATAACACTAACACATTCTACTTCTCTGTATATATTCCTGTTTGTAATATATCTCTGTTATTCCATATACGTGTTTGAGTTCTTCTTTATTGGTTCTACATCAGACTATCACCGTGGTACAAGGAACAGGAACATAACACTAACACATTCTACTTCACTGCATATATTCCTGTTTGTAATATATCTGTGTTATTCCGTATACGTGTTTGAGTTCTTCTTTATTGGTTCTACCTTGGACTATCACTGTCCTACAAGGAACAGGACGATAACACTAACACTTTCTACTTCTCTGTATATATTCCTGTTTGTAATATATCTGTGTTATTCCATATACGTGTTTGAGTTCTTCTTTATTGGTTCTACATTGGACTATCACCGTGGTACAAGAAACAGGACCATAACACTAACACTTTCTACTTCTCTGTATATATTCCTGTTTGTAATATATCTGTGTTATTCCATATACGTGTTTGAGTTCTTCTTTATTGGTTCTACCTCAGACTATCACCGTGGTACAAGGAACAGGACCATAACACTAACATTTTCTACTTCTCTGTATATATTCCTGTTGTAATATATCTGTGTTATACCATATACGTGTTTGAGTTCTTCTTTATTGGTTCTACCTCAAGACTATCACCGAGGTACAAGGAACAGGACCATAACACTAATACTTTCTACTTCTCTGTATATAATCCTGCTTGTAATATATCTGTGTTATTCCATATCCGCGTTTGAGTTCTTCTTTATTGGTTCTACCTTGGACTATCACCGTGGTACAAGGAACAGGACCATAACACTAACACTTTCTACTTCTCTCTATATATTCCTGTTTGTAATATATCTGTGTTATTCCATATACGTGTTTGAGTTCTTCTTTATTGGTTGTACCTGAGACTTTCACCGTGGTACAAGAAACAGGACCATAACACTAACACTTTCTACTTCTCTGCATATATTCCTGTTTGTAATATATCTGTGTTATTCCATATACGTGTTTGAGTTCTTCTTTATTGGTTCTACCTCAGACTATCACCGTGGTACAAGGAACAGGACCATAACACTAACACTTTCTACTTCTCTGCATATATACCTGTTTGTAATATATCTGTGTCATTCCATATACGTGTTTGAGTTCTTCTTTATTGGTTCTACCTCAGACTATCACCGTGGTACAAGGAACAGTACCATAACACTAACACTTTCTACTTCTCTGCATATATTCCTATTTGTAATATATCTGTGTTATTCCATATCCGTGTTTGAGTTCTTCTTTATTGGTTGTAACTCGAACTATCACCGTGGTACAAGGAACAGGACCATAACACTAACACTTTCTACTTCTCTGTATATATTCCTGTTTGTAATATATCTGTGTTATTCCATATACGTGTTTGAGTTCTTCTTTATTGGTTCAACCTCAGACTATTACCGTGGTACAAGGAACAGGACCATAACACTAATACTTTCTACTTCTCTGTATATATTCCTGTTTGTAATATATATGTGTTATTCAATATCCGCGTTTGAGTTCTTCTTTATTGGTTCTACCTTGGACTATCACCGTGGTACAAGGAACAGAACCATAACACTAACACTTTCTACTTATCTGTATATATTCCTGTTTGTAATGTATATGTGTTATTCCATATACGTGTTTGAGTTCTTCTTTATTGGTTCTACCTCAGACTATCACCGTGGTACGAGGAACAGGACCATAACACTAACACTTTCTACTTCTCTGTATATATTCCTGTTTGTAATATATCTGTGTTATTCCATATACGTGTTTGAGTTCTTCTTTATTGGTTGTACCTGAGACTTTCACCGTGGTACAAGAAACAGGACCATAACACTAACACTTTCTACTTCTCTGCATATATTCCTGTTTGTAATATATCTGTGTTATTCCATATACGTGTTTGAGTTCTTCTTTATTGGTTCTACCTCAGACTATCACCGTGGTACAAGGAACAGGACCATAACACTAACAATTTCTACTTCTCTGCATATATACCTGTTTGTAATATATCTGTGTCATTCCATATACGTGTTTGAGTTCTTCTTTATTGGTTCTACCTCAGACTATCACCGTGGTACAAGGAACAGGACCATAACACTAACACTTTCTACTTCTCTGTATATATTCCTGTTTGTAATATATCTGTGTTATTCCATATACGTGTTTGAGTTCTTCTTTATTGGTTCAACCTCAGACTATTACCGTGGTACAAGGAACAGGACCATAACACTAATACTTTCTACTTCTCTGTATATATTCCTGTTTGTAATATATATGTGTTATTCCATATCCGCGTTTGAGTTCTTCTTTATTGGTTCTAACTTGGACTATCACC
This sequence comes from Acanthosepion lycidas, assembly GCA_963932145.1. Lineage (NCBI taxonomy): Eukaryota > Metazoa > Mollusca > Cephalopoda > Sepiida > Sepiidae > Acanthosepion > Acanthosepion lycidas. The sequence goes on from OZ010613.1 coordinate 13,768,474, forward strand.
GTGGTACAAGGAACAGGACAATAACACTAACACTTTCTAATTCTCTGTATATATTCCTGTTTGTAATGTATATGTGTTATTCCATATACGTGTTTGAGTTCTTCTTTATTGGTTCTACCTCAGACTATCACCGTGGTACAAGGAACAGGACCATAACACTAACACTTTCTACTTCTCTGTATATATTCCTGTTTGTAATATATCTCTGTTATTCCATATACGTGTTTGAGTTCTTCTTATTGGTTCTACCTCAGACTATCACCGTGGTACAAGGAACAGGACCATAACACTAATACTTTCTACTTCTCTGCATATATTCCTGTTTGTAATATATCTGTGTTATTCCATATACGTGTTTGAGTTCTCCTTTATTGGTTCTACCTCAGACTATCACCGTGGTACATGGAACAGGATCATAACACTAATCATTTCTACTTTTCTGTATATATTCCTGTTTGTAATATATCTGTGTTATTCCATATACGTGTTTGAGTTCTTCTTTATTGGTTCTACCTCAGACTATCTCCGTGGTACAAGTAACAGGATCATAACACTAATCATTTCTACTTCTCTGTATATATTCCTGTTTGTAATATATCTGTGTTATTCCATATCCGCGTTTGAGTTCTCCTTTATTGGTTCTACCTAGGACTATCACCGTGGTACATGAACAGTACCATAACACTAACACATTCTACTTCTCTGTATATATTCCTGTTTGTAATATATCTCTGTTATTCCATATACGTGTTTGAGTTCTTCTTTATTGGTTCTACATCAGACTATCACCGTGGTACAAGGAACAGGAACATAACACTAACACATTCTACTTCACTGCATATATTCCTGTTTGTAATATATCTGTGTTATTCCGTATACGTGTTTGAGTTCTTCTTTATTGGTTCTACCTTGGACTATCACTGTCCTACAAGGAACAGGACGATAACACTAACACTTTCTACTTCTCTGTATATATTCCTGTTTGTAATATATCTGTGTTATTCCATATACGTGTTTGAGTTCTTCTTTATTGGTTCTACATTGGACTATCACCGTGGTACAAGAAACAGGACCATAACACTAACACTTTCTACTTCTCTGTATATATTCCTGTTTGTAATATATCTGTGTTATTCCATATACGTGTTTGAGTTCTTCTTTATTGGTTCTACCTCAGACTATCACCGTGGTACAAGGAACAGGACCATAACACTAACATTTTCTACTTCTCTGTATATATTCCTGTTGTAATATATCTGTGTTATACCATATACGTGTTTGAGTTCTTCTTTATTGGTTCTACCTCAAGACTATCACCGAGGTACAAGGAACAGGACCATAACACTAATACTTTCTACTTCTCTGTATATAATCCTGCTTGTAATATATCTGTGTTATTCCATATCCGCGTTTGAGTTCTTCTTTATTGGTTCTACCTTGGACTATCACCGTGGTACAAGGAACAGGACCATAACACTAACACTTTCTACTTCTCTGTATATATTCCTGTTTGTAATATATCTGTGTTATTCCATATACGTGTTTGAGTTCTTCTTTATTGGTTGTACCTGAGACTTTCACCGTGGTACAAGAAACAGGACCATAACACTAACACTTTCTACTTCTCTGCATATATTCCTGTTTGTAATATATCTGTGTTATTCCATATACGTGTTTGAGTTCTTCTTTATTGGTTCTACCTCAGACTATCACCGTGGTACAAGGAACAGGACCATAACACTAACACTTTCTACTTCTCTGCATATATACCTGTTTGTAATATATCTGTGTCATTCCATATACGTGTTTGAGTTCTTCTTTATTGGTTCTACCTCAGACTATCACCATGGTACAAGGAACAGTACCATAACACTAACACTTTCTACTTCTCTGCATATATTCCTATTTGTAATATATCTGTGTTATTCCATATCCGTGTTTGAGTTCTTCTTTATTGGTTGTAACTCGAACTATCACCGTGGTACAAGGAACAGGACCATAACACTAACACTTTCTACTTCTCTGTATATATTCCTGTTTGTAATATATCTGTGTTATTCCATATACGTGTTTGAGTTCTTCTTTATTGGTTCAACCTCAGACTATTACCGTGGTACAAGGAACAGGACCATAACACTAATACTTTCTACTTCTCTGTATATATTCCTGTTTGTAATATATATGTGTTATTCAATATCCGCGTTTGAGTTCTTCTTTATTGGTTCTACCTTGGACTATCACCGTGGTACAAGGAACAGAACCATAACACTAACACTTTCTACTTATCTGTATATATTCCTGTTTGTAATGTATATGTGTTATTCCATATACGTGTTTGAGTTCTTCTTTATTGGTTCTACCTCAGACTATCACCGTGGTACGAGGAACAGGACCATAACACTAACACTTTCTACTTCTCTGTATATATTCCTGTTTGTAATATATCTGTGTTATTCCATATACGTGTTTGAGTTCTTCTTTATTGGTTGTACCTGAGACTTTCACCGTGGTACAAGAAACAGGACCATAACACTAACACTTTCTACTTCTCTGCATATATTCCTGTTTGTAATATATCTGTGTTATTCCATATACGTGTTTGAGTTCTTCTTTATTGGTTCTACCTCAGACTATCACCGTGGTACAAGGAAAGGGACCATAACACTAACAATTTCTACTTCTCTGCATATATACCTGTTTGTAATATATCTGTGTCATTCCATATACGTGTTTGAGTTCTTCTTTATTGGTTCTACCTCAGACTATCACCGTGGTACAAGGAACAGTACCATAAAACTAACACTTTCTACTTCTCTGCATATATTCCTATTTGTAATATATCTGTGTTATTCCATATCCGTGTTTGAGTTCTTCTTTATTGGTTGTAACTCGAACTATCACCGTGGTACAAGGAACAGGACCATAACACTAACACTTTCTACTTCTCTGTATATATTCCTGTTTGTAATATATCTGTGTTATTCCATATACGTGTTTGAGTTCTTCTTTATTGGTTCAACCTCAGACTATTACCGTGGTACAAGGAACAGGACCATAACACTAATACTTTCTACTTCTCTGTATATATTCCTGTTTGTAATATATATGTGTTATTCCATATCCGCGTTTGAGTTCTTCTTTATTGGTTCTACCTTGGACTATCACCGTGGTACAAGGAACAGGACCATAACACTAACACTTTCTACTTCTCTGTATATATTCCTGTTTGTAATGTATATGTGTTATTCCATATACGTGTTTGAGTTCTTCTTTATTGGTTCTACCTCAGACTATCACCGTGGTACAAGGAACAGGACCATAACACTAACACTTTCTACTTCTCTGCATATATACCTGTTTGTAATATATCTGTGTCATTCCATATACGTGTTTGAGTTCTTCTTTATTGGTTCTACCTCAGACTATCACCGTGGTACAAGGAACAGTACCATAACACTAACACTTTCTACTTCTCTGCATATATTCCTATTTGTAATATATCTGTGTTATTCCATATCCGTGTTTGAGTTCTTCTTTATTGGTTGTAACTCGAACTATCACCGTGGTACAAGGAACAGGACCATAACACTAACACTTTCTACTTCTCTGTATATATTCCTGTTTGTAATATATCTGTGTTATTCCATATACGTGTTTGAGTTCTTCTTTATTGGTTCTACCTCAGACTATCTCCGTGGTACAAGTAACAGGATCATAACACTAATCATTTCTACTTCTCTGTATATATTCCTGTTTGTAATATATCTGTGTTATTCCATATCCGCGTTTGAGTTCTCCTTTATTGGTTCTACCTAGGACTATCACCGTGGTACATGAACAGTACCATAACACTAACACATTCTACTTCTCTGTATATATTCCTGTTTGTAATATATCTCTGTTATTCCATATACGTGTTTGAGTTCTTCTTTATTGGTTCTACATCAGACTATCACCGTGGTACAAGGAACAGGAACATAACACTAACACATTCTACTTCACTGCATATATTCCTGTTTGTAATATATCTGTGTTATTCCGTATACGTGTTTGAGTTCTTCTTTATTGGTTCTACCTTGGACTATCACTGTCCTACAAGGAACAGGACGATAACACTAACACTTTCTACTTCTCTGTATATATTCCTGTTTGTAATATATCTGTGTTATTCCATATACGTGTTTGAGTTCTTCTTTATTGGTTGTACCTGAGACTTTCACCGTGGTACAAGAAACAGGACCATAACACTAACACTTTCTACTTCTCTGCATATATTCCTGTTTGTAATATATCTGTGTTATTCCATATACGTGTTTGAGTTCTTCTTTATTGGTTCTACCTCAGACTATCACCGTGGTACAAGGAACAGGACCATAACACTAACACTTTCTACTTCTCTGCATATATACCTGTTTGTAATATATCTGTGTCATTCCATATACGTGTTTGAGTTCTTCTTTATTGGTTCTACCTCAGACTATCACCGTGGTACAAGGAACAGTACCATAACACTAACACTTTCTACTTCTCTGCATATATTCCTATTTGTAATATATCTGTGTTATTCCATATCCGTGTTTGAGTTCTTCTTTATTGGTTGTAACTCGAACTATCACCGTGGTACAAGGAACAGGACCATAACACTAACACTTTCTACTTCTCTGTATATATTCCTGTTTGTAATATATCTGTGTTATTCCATATACGTGTTTGAGTTCTTCTTTATTGGTTCAACCTCAGACTATTACCGTGGTACAAGGAACAGTACCATAACACTAATACTTTCTACTTCTCTGTATATATTCCTGTTTGTAATATATATGTGTTATTCAATATCCGCGTTTGAGTTCTTCTTTATTGGTTCTACCTTGGACTATCACCGTGGTACAAGGAACAGAACCATAACACTAACACTTTCTACTTATCTGTATATATTCCTGTTTGTAATGTATATGTGTTATTCCATATACGTGTTTGAGTTCTTCTTTATTGGTTCTACCTCAGACTATCACCGTGGTACGAGGAACAGGACCATAACACTAACACTTTCTACTTCTCTGTATATATTCCTGTTTGTAATATATCTGTGTTATTCCATATACGTGTTTGAGTTCTTCTTTATTGGTTGTACCTGAGACTTTCACCGTGGTACAAGAAACAGGACCATAACACTAACACTTTCTACTTCTCTGCATATATTCCTGTTTGTAATATATCTGTGTTATTCCATATACGTGTTTGAGTTCTTCTTTATTGGTTCTACCTCAGACTATCACCGTGGTACAAGGAACAGGACCATAACACTAACAATTTCTACTTCTCTGCATATATACCTGTTTGTAATATATCTGTGTCATTCCATATACGTGTTTGAGTTCTTCTTTATTGGTTCTACCTCAGACTATCACCGTGGTACAAGGAACAGTACCATAAAACTAACACTTTCTACTTCTCTGCATATATTCCTATTTGTAATATATCTGTGTTATTCCATATCCGTGTTTGAGTTCTTCTTTATTGGTTGTAACTCGAACTATCACCGTGGTACAAGGAACAGGACCATAACACTAACACTTTCTACTTCTCTGTATATATTCCTGTTTGTAATATATCTGTGTTATTCCATATACGTGTTTGAGTTCTTCTTTATTGGTTCAACCTCAGACTATTACCGTGGTACAAGGAACAGGACCATAACACTAATACTTTCTACTTCTCTGTATATATTCCTGTTTGTAATATATATGTGTTATTCCATATCCGCGTTTGAGTTCTTCTTTATTGGTTCTACCTTGGACTATCACCGTGGTACAAGGAACAGGACCATAACACTAACACTTTCTACTTCTCTGTATATATTCCTGTTTGTAATGTATATGTGTTATTCCATATACGTGTTTGAGTTCTTCTTTATTGGTTCTACCTCAGACTATCACCGTGGTACAAGGAACAGGACCATAACACTAACACTTTCTACTTCTCTGCATATATACCTGTTTGTAATATATCTGTGTCATTCCATATACGTGTTTGAGTTCTTCTTTATTGGTTCTACCTCAGACTATCACCGTGGTACAAGGAACAGTACCATAACACTAACACTTTCTACTTCTCTGCATATATTCCTATTTGTAATATATCTGTGTTATTCCATATCCGTGTTTGAGTTCTTCTTTATTGGTTGTAACTCGAACTATCACCGTGGTACAAGGAACAGGACCATAACACTAACACTTTCTACTTCTCTGTATATATTCCTGTTTGTAATATATCTGTGTTATTCCATATACGTGTTTGAGTTCTTCTTTATTGGTTCAACCTCAGACTATTACCGTGGTACAAGGAACAGGACCATAACACTAATACTTTCTACTTCTCTGTATATATTCCTGTTTGTAATATATATGTGTTATTCCATATCCGCGTTTGAGTTCTTCTTTATTGGTTCTACCTTGGACTATCACCGTGGTACAAGAAACAGAACCATAACACTAACACTTTCTACTTATCTGTATATATTCCTGTTTGTAATGTATATGTGTTATTCCATATACGTGTTTGAGTTCTTCTTTATTGGTTCTACCTCAGACTATCACCGTGGTACGAGGAACAGGACCATAACACTAACACTTTCTACTTCTCTGTATATATTCCTGTTTGTAATATATCTGTGTTATTCCATATACGTGTTTGAGTTCTTCTTTATTGGTTGTACCTGAGACTTTCACCGTGGTACAAGAAACAGGACCATAACACTAACACTTTCTACTTCTCTGCATATATTCCTGTTTGTAATATATCTGTGTTATTCCATATACGTGTTTGAGTTCTTCTTTATTGGTTCTACCTCAGACTATCACCGTGGTACAAGGAACAGGACCATAACACTAACACTTTCTACTTCTCTGCATATATACCTGTTTGTAATATATCTGTGTCATTCCATATACGTGTTTGAGTTCTTCTTTATTGGTTCTAACTTGGACTATCACCGTGGTACAAGGAACAGTACCATAACACTAACACTTTCTACTTCTCTGCATATATTCCTATTTGTAATATATCTGTGTTATTCCATATCCGTGTTTGAGTTCTTCTTTATTGGTTGTAACTCGAACTATCACCGTGGTACAAGGAACAGGACCATAACACTAACACTTTCTACTTCTCTGTATATATTCCTGTTTGTAATATATCTGTGTTATTCCATATACGTGTTTGAGTTCTTCTTTATTGGTTCAACCTCAGACTATTACCGTGGTACAAGGAACAGGACCATAACACTAATACTTTCTACTTCTCTGTATATATTCCTGTTTGTAATATATATGTGTTATTCCATATCCGCGTTTGAGTTCTTCTTTATTGGTTCTACCTTGGACTATCACCGTGGTACAAGGAACAGGACCATAACACTAACACTTTCTACTTCTCTGTATATATTCCTGTTTGTAATGTATATGTGTTATTCCATATACGTGTTTGAGTTCTTCTTTATTGGTTCTACCTCAGACTATCACCGTGGTACAAGGAACAGGACCATAACACTAACACTTTCTACTTCTCTGTATATATTCCTGTTTGTAATATATCTCTGTTATTCCATATAAGTGTTTGAGTTCTTCTTATTGGTTCTACCTCAGACTATCACCGTGGTACAAGGAACAGGACCATAACACTAATACTTTCTACTTCTCTGAATATATTCCTGTTTGTAATATATCTGTGTTATTCCATATACGTGCTTGAGTTCTCCTTTATTGGTTCTACCTCAGACTATCACCGTGGTACATGGAACAGGATCATAACACTAATCATTTCTACTTTTCTGTATATATTCCTGTTTGTAATATATCTGTGTTATTCCATATACGTGTTTGAGTTCTTCTTTATTGGTTCTACCTCAGACTATCACCGTGGTACAAGTAACAGGATCATAACACTAATCATTTCTACTTCTCTGTATATATTCCTGTTTGTAATATATCTGTGTTATTCCATATCCGCGTTTGAGTTCTCCTTTATTGGTTCTACCTAGGACTATCACCGTGGTACAAGGAACAGTACCATAACACTAACACATTCTACTTCTCTGCATATATTCCTGTTTGTAATATATCTGTGCTATTCCATATACGTGTTTGAGTTCTTCTTTATTGGTTCTACCTCAGACTATCACCGTGGTACAAGGAATAGGACCATAACACTAACACTTTCTACTTCTCTGTATATATTCCTATTTGTAATATATATGTTTTATTCCATTTACGCGTTTAAGTTCTTATTTATTGGTTCTACCTCAGACTATCACCGTGGTACAAGGAACAGGACCATAACACTAACACTTTCTACTTCTCTGTATATATTCCTGTTTGTAATATATCTATGTTATTCCATATACGTGTTTGAGTTCTTCTTTATTGGTTCTACCTCAGACTATCACCGTGGTACAAGGAACAGGACCATAACACTAATACTTTCTACTTCTCTGTAAATATTCCTGCTTGTAATATATCTGTGTTATTCCATATCCGCGTTTGAGTTCTTCTTTATTGGTTCTACCTCAGACTATCACCGTGGTACAAGGAACAGGACCATAACACTAACACTTTCTACTTCTCTGTATATATTCCTGTTTGTAATATATCTCTGTTATTCCATATACGTGTTTGAGTTCTTCTTTATTGGTTCTACATTGGACTATCACCGTGGTACAAGGAACAGGACCATAACACTAACATTTTCTATTTCTCTGCATATATTCCTGTTTGTAATATATCTGTGTTATTCCATATACGTGTTTGAGTTCTTCTTTATTGGTTCTTTCTCAGACTATCACCGTGGTACAAGGAACAGTACCATAACACTAACACTTTCTACTTCTCTGCATATATTCCTATTTGTAATATATCTGTGTTATTCCATATCCGTGTTTGAGTTCTTCTTTATTGGTTGTAATTCGAACTATCACCGTGGTACAAGGAACAGGACCATAACACTAACACTTTCTACTTCTCTGTATATATTCCTGTTTGTAATATATCTATGTTATTCCATATACGTGTTTGAGTTCTTCTTATTGGTTCTACCTCAGACTATCACCGTGGTACAAGGAACAGGACCATAACACTAACACTTTCTACTTCTCTGCATATATTCCTGTTTGTAATATATCTGTGTTATTCCATATACGTGTTTGAGTTCTCCTTTATTGGTTCTACCTCAGACTATCACCGTGGTACATGGAACAGGATCATAACACTAATCATTTCTACTTCTCTGTATATATTCTTGTTTGTAATATATCTGTGTTATTCCATATACGTGTTTGAGTTCTTCTTTATTCGTTCTACCTCAGACTATCACCGTGGTACAAGGAACAGGATCATAACACTAATCATTTCTACTTCTCTGAATATATTCCTGTTTGTAATATATCTGTGTTATTCCATATCCGCGTTTGAGTTCTCCTTTATTGGTTCTACCTAGGACTATCACCGTGGTACAAGGAACAGTACCATAACACTAACACATTCTACTTCTCTGCATATATTCCTGTTTGTAATATATCTGTGCTATTCCATATACGTGTTTGAGTTCTTCTTTATTGGTTCTACCTCAGACTATCACCGTGGTACAAGGAACAGGACCATAACACTAACACTTTCTACTTCTCTGTATATATTTCTAATTGTAATATATCTGTTTTATTCCATATACGCGTTTAAGTTCTTATTTATTGGTTCTACCTCAGTCTATCACCGTGGTACAAGGAACAAGACCATAACACTAACACTTTCTCCTTCTCTGTATATATTCCTGTTTGTAATATATCTATGTTATTCCATATACCTGTTTGAGTTCTTCTTTATTGGTTCTACCTCAGACTATCACCGTGGTACAAGGAACAGGACCATAACCCTAATACTTTCTACTTCTCTGTATATATTCCTGCTTGTAATATATCTGTTTTATACCATATCCGCGTTTGAGTTCTTCTTTATTGGTTCTACCTTGGACTATCACCGTGGTACAAGGAACAGGACCATAACACTAACACTTTCTACTTCTCTGTATATATTCCTGATTGTAATATATCTGTGTTATTCCATATACGTGTTTGCGTTCTTCTTTATTGGTTCTACCTGAGACTTTCACCGTGGTACAAGAAACAGGACCATAACACTAACACTTTCTATTTCTCTGCATATATTCCTGTTTGTAATATATCTGTGTTATTCCATATACGTGTTTGAGTTCTTCTCTATTGGTTCTACCACAGACTATCACCGTGGTACAAGGAACAGGACCATAACACTAACACATTCTACTTCTCTGTATATATTCCTGTTTGTAATATATCTGTGTTATTCCATATACGTGTTTGAGTTCGTCTTTATTGGTTCTACCTCAGACTATCACCGTGGTACAAGGAACAGGACCATAACACTAATACTTTCTACTTCTCTGTATATATTCCTGTTTGTAATATATCTGTGTTATTCCATATACGTGTTTGAGTTCTTCTTTATTCGTTCTACCTCAGACTATCACCGTGGTACAAGGAACAGGATCATAACACTAATCATTTCTACTTCTCTGAATATATTCCTGTTTGTAATATATCTGTGTTATTCCATATCCGCGTTTGAGTTCTCCTTTATTGGTTCTACCTAGGACTATCACCGTGGTACAAGGAACAGTACCATAACACTAACACATTCTACTTCTCTGCATATATTCCTGTTTGTAATATATCTGTGCTATTCCATATACGTGTTTGAGTTCTTCTTTATTGGTTCTACCTCAGACTATCACCGTGGTACAAGGAACAGGACCATAACACTAACACTTTCTACTTCTCTGTATATATTTCTAATTGTAATATATCTGTTTTATTCCATATACGCGTTTAAGTTCTTATTTATTGGTTCTACCTCAGTCTATCACCGTGGTACAAGGAACAAGACCATAACACTAACACTTTCTCCTTCTCTGTATATATTCCTGTTTGTAATATATCTATGTTATTCCATATACCTGTTTGAGTTCTTCTTTATTGGTTCTACCTCAGACTATCACCGTGGTACAAGGAACAGGACCATAACCCTAATACTTTCTACTTCTCTGTATATATTCCTGCTTGTAATATATCTGTTTTATACCATATCCGCGTTTGAGTTCTTCTTTATTGGTTCTACCTTGGACTATCACCGTGGTACAAGGAACAGGACCATAACACTAACACTTTCTACTTCTCTGTATATATTCCTGATTGTAATATATCTGTGTTATTCCATATACGTGTTTGCGTTCTTCTTTATTGGTTCTACCTGAGACTTTCACCGTGGTACAAGAAACAGGACCATAACACTAACACTTTCTATTTCTCTGCATATATTCCTGTTTGTAATATATCTGTGTTATTCCATATACGTGTTTGAGTTCTTCTCTATTGGTTCTACCACAGACTATCACCGTGGTACAAGGAACAGGACCATAACACTAACACATTCTACTTCTCTGTATATATTCCTGTTTGTAATATATCTGTGTTATTCCATATACGTGTTTGAGTTCGTCTTTATTGGTTCTACCTCAGACTATCACCGTGGTACAAGGAACAGGACCATAACACTAATACTTTCTACTTCTCTGTATATATTCCTGTTTGTAATATATCTGTGTTATTCCATATCCGCGTTTGAGTTCTTCTTTATTGGTTCTACCTTGGACTATCACCGTGGTACAAGGTACAGGACCATAACACTAACACTTTCTACTTCTCTGTATATATTCCTGTTTGTAATATATCTCTGTTATTCCATATACGTGTTTGAGTTCTTCTTTATTTGTTCTACCTGAGACTATCACCGTGGTACAAGGAACAGGACCATAACACTAACACTTTCTACTTCTCTGCATATATTCCTATTTGTAATATATCTGTGTTATTCCATATCCGTGTTTGAGTTCTTCTTTATTGGTTCTAACTCTGACTATCACCGTGGTACAAGGAACAGGACCATAACACTAACACTTTCTACTTCTCTGTATATATTCCTGTTTGTAATATATCTGTGTTATTCCGTATACGTGTTTGAGTTCTTCTTTATTGGTTCTACCTCAGACTATCCCCGTGGTACAAGGAACAGGACCATAACACTAACACTTTCTACTTCTCTGCATATATCCCTATTTGTAATATATCTGTGTTATTCCATATACGTGTTTGAGTTCTTCTTTATTGGTTCTACCTCAGACTATCACCGTGGTACAAGGAACAGGACCATAACACTAACACTTTCTACTTCTCTGTATATATTCCTGTTTGTAATATATCTGTGTTATTCCATATACGTGTTTGAGTTCTTCTTTATTGGTTCTACCTCAGACTATCACCGTGGTACAAGGAACAGGTCCATAACACTAATACTTTCTACTTCACTGTATATAATCCTGCTTGTAATATATCTGTGTTATTCCATATCCGCGTTTGAGTTCTTCTTTATTGGTTCTACCTTGGACTATCACCGTGGTACAAGGAACAGTACCATAACACTAACACTTTCAACTTCTCTGTATATATTCCTGTTTGTAATATATCTGTGTTATTCCATATACGTGTTTGAGTTCTTCTTTATTGGTTCTACCTGAGACTTTCACCGTGGTACAAGAAACAGGACCATAACACTAACACATTCTACTTCTCTGCATATATTCCTGTTTGTAATATATCTGTGTTATTCCATATACGTGTTTGAGTTCTTCTTTATTGGTTGTAACTAGAACTATCACCGTGGTACAAGGAACAGGACCATAACACTAACACTTTCTACTTCTCTGTATATATTCCTGTTTGTAATATATCTGTGTTATTCCATATACGTGTTTGAGTTCTTCTTTATTGGTTCTACCTCAGACTATTACCGTGGTACAAGGAACAGGACCATAACACTGATACTTTCTACTTCTCTGTATATATTCCTGTTTGTAATATATATGTGTTATTCCATATCCGCGTTTGAGTTCTTCTTTATTGGTTCTACCTTGGACTATCACCGTGGTACAAAAAACAGGAACATAACACTAACACTTTCTACTTCTCTGTATATATTCCTGTTTGTAATATATCTGTGTTATTCCATATACGTGTTTGACTTCTTCTTTATTGGTTCTACCTCAGACTATTACCGTGGTACAAGGAACAGGACCATAAGACTAATACTTTCTACTTCTCTGTATATATTCCTGTTTGTAATATATATGTGTTATTCCATATCCGCGTTTGAGTTCTTCTTTATTGGTTCTACCTTGGACTATCACCGTGGTACAAGGAACAGGAACATAACACTAACACTTTCTACTTCTCTGTATATATTCCTGTTTGTAATGTATATGTGTTATTCCATATACGTGTTTGAGTTCTTCATATTGTTTCTACCTCAGACTATCACCGTGGTACAAGGAACAGGACCATAACACTAACACTTTCTACTTCTCTGCATATATTCCTGTTTGTAATATATCTGTGTTATTCCATATACGTGTTTGAGTTCTCCTTTATTGGTTCTACCTCAGACTATCACCGTGGTACATGAAACAGGATCATAACACTCATCATTTCTACTTCTCTGTATATATTCCTGTTTGTAATATATCTATGTTATTCCATATACGTGTTTGAGTTCTTCTTTATTGGTTCTACCTTGGACAATCACCGTGGTACAAGGAACAGGACCATAACACTAACACTTTCTACTTCTCTGTATATATTCCTGATTGTAATATATCTGTGTTATTCCATATACGTGTTTGAGTTCTTCTTTTTTGGTTCTACCTGAGACTTTCACCGTGGTACAAGAAACAGGACCATAACACTAACACTTTCTACTTCTCTGCATATATTCCTGTTTGTAATATATCTGTGTTATTCCATATACGTGTTTGAGTTCTTCTTTATTGGTTCTACCTCAGACTATCACCGTGGTACAAGGAAGAGGACCATAACACTAACACTTTCTACTTCTCTGTATATATTCCTGTTTGTAATATATCTCTGTTATTCCATATACGTGTTTGAGTTCTTCTTTATTGGTTCTACATCAGACTATCACCGTGGTACAAGGAACAGGAACATAACACTAACACTTTCTACTTCACTGCATATATTCCTGTTTGTAATATATCTGTCTTATTCCGTATACGTGTTTGAGTTCTTCTTTATTGGTTCTACCTTGGACTATCACTGTCCTACAAGGAACAGCACCATAACACTAACACTTTCTACTTCTCTGTATATATTCCTGTTTGTAATATATCTGTGTTATTCAATATACGTGTTTGAGTTCTTCTTTATTGGTTCTACATTGGACTATCACCGTGGTACAAGAAACAGGACCATAACACTAACACTTTCTACTTCACTGTATATATTCCTGTTTGTAATATATCTGTGTTATTCCATATACGTGTTTGAGTTCTTCTTTATTGGCTCTACCTCAGACTATCACCGTGGTACAAGGAACAGGACCATAACACTAACACTTTCTACTTCTCTGTATATATTCCTGTTTGTAATATATCTGTGTTATTCCATATACGTGTTTGAGTTCTTCTTTATTGGTTCTACCTGAGACTTTCACCGTGGTACAAGAAACAGGACCATAACACTAACACTTTCTACTTCTCTGCATATATTCCTGTTTGTAATATATCTGTGTTATTCCATATACGTGTTTGAGGTCTTCTTTATTGGTTCTACCTCAGACTATCACCGTGGTACAAGGAACAGTACCATAACACTAACACTTTCTACTTCTCTGCATATATTCCTATTTGTAATATATCTGTGTTATTCCATATCCGTGTTTGAGTTCTTCTTTATTGGTTGTAACTAGAACTATCACCGTGGTACAAGGAACAGGACCATAACACTAACACTTTCTACTTCTCTGTATATATTCCTGTTTGTAATATATCTGTGTTATTCCATATACGTGTTTCAGTTCTTCTTTATTGGTTCTACCTCAGACTATTACCGTGGTACAAGGAACAGGACCATAACACTAATACTTTCTACTTCTCTGTATATATTCCTGTTTGTAATATATATGTGTTATTCCATATCCGCGTTTGAGTTCTTCTTTATTGGTTCTACCTTGGACTATCACCGTGGTACAAGGAACAGGAACATAACACTAACACTTTCTACTTCTCTGTATATATTCCTGTTTGTAATATATCTGTGTTATTCCATATACGTGTTTGAGTTCTTCTTTATTGGTTCTACCTCAGACTATTACCGTGGTACAAGGAACAGGACCATAAGACTAATACTTTCTACTTCTCTGTATATATTCCTGTTTGTAATATATATGTGTTATTCCATATCCGCGTTTGAGTTCTTCTTTATTGGTTCTACCTTGGACTATCACCGTGGTACAAGGAACAGGAACATAACACTAACACTTTCTACTTCTCTGTATATATTCCTGTTTGTAATGTATATGTGTTATTCCATATACGTGTTTGAGTTCTTCTTATTGGTTCTACCTCAGACTATCACCGTGGTACAAGGGACAGGACCATAACACTAACACTTTCTACTTCTCTGCATATATTCCTGTTTGTAATATATCTGTGTTATTCCATATACGTGTTTGAGTTCTCCTTTATTGGTTCTACCTCAGACTATCACCGTGGTACATGGAACAGGATCATAACACTAATCATTTCTACTTCTCTGTATATATTCCTGTTTGTAATATATATATGTTATTCCATATACGTGTTTGAGTTTTTCTTTATTGGTTCTAACTCAGACTATCACCGTGGTACAAGGAACAGGACCATAACACTAATTCTTTCTACTTCTCTGTATATATTCCTGCTTGTAATATATCTGTGTTATTCCATATCCGCGTTTGAGTTCTTCTTTATTGGTTCTACCTTGGACTATCACCGTGGTACAAGGAACAGGAC
This sequence comes from Acanthosepion lycidas, assembly GCA_963932145.1. NCBI lineage: Eukaryota > Metazoa > Mollusca > Cephalopoda > Sepiida > Sepiidae > Acanthosepion > Acanthosepion lycidas. The sequence goes on from OZ010613.1 coordinate 13,784,458, forward strand.
CATAACACTAACACTTTCTACTTCTCTGTATATATTCCTGATTGTAATATATCTGTGTTATTCCATATACGTGTTTGAGTTCTTCTTTATTGGTTCTACCTGAGACTTTCACCGTGGTACAAGAAACAGGACCATAACACTAACTCTTTCTACTTCTCTGCATATATTCCTGTTTGTAATATATCTGTGTTATTCCATATACGTGTTTGAGTTCTTCTTTATTGGTTCTACCTCAGACTATCACCGTGGTACAAGGAACAGGACCATAACACTAACACTTTCTACTTCTCTGTATATATTCCTGTTTGTAATATATCTCTGTTATTCCATATACGTGTTTGAGTTCTTCTTTATTGGTTCTACATCAGACTATCACCGTGGTACAAGGGACAGGAACATAACACTAACACTTTATACTTCACTGCATATATTCCTGTTTGTAATATATCTGTGTTATTCCGTATACGTGTTTGAGTTCTTCTTTATTGGTTCTACCTTGGACTATCACTGTCCTACAAGGAACAGGACCATAACACTAACTCTTTCTACTTCTCTGTATATATTCCTGTTTGTAATATATCTGTGTTATTCCATATACGTGTTTGAGTTCTTCTTTATTGGTTCTACATTGGACTATCACCGTGGTACAAGAAACAGGACCATAACACTAACACTTTCTACTTCACTGTATATATTCCTGTTTGTAATATATCTGTGTTATTCCATATACGTGTTTGAGTTCTTCTTTATTGGTTCTACCTCAGACTATCACCGTGGTACAAGGAACAGGACCATAACACTAACACTTTCTACTTCTCTGTATATATTCCTGTTTGTAATATATCTGTGTTATTCCATATACGTGTTTGAGTTCTTCTTTATTGGTTCTACCTCAGACTATCACCGTGGTACAAGGAACAGGTCCATAACACTAATACTTTCTACTTCTCTGTATATAATCCTGCTTGTAATATATCTGTGTTATTCCATATCCGCGTTTGAGTTCTTCTTTATTGGTTCTACCATGGACTATCACAGTGGTACAAGGAACAGGACCATAACACTAACACTTTCTACTTCTCTGCATATATTCCTGTTTGTAATATATCTGTGTTATTCCATATACGTGTTTGAGTTCTCCTTTATTGGTTCTACCTCAGACTATCACCGTGGTACATGGAACAGGATCATAACACTAATCATTTCTACTTCTCTGTATATATTCCTGTTTGTAATATATCTATGTTATTCCATATACGTGTTTGAGTTCTTCTTTATTGGTTCTACCTCAGACTATCACCGTGGTACAAGGAACAGGACCATAACACTAATACTTTCTACCTCTCTGTATATATTCCTGCTTGTAATATATCTGTGTTATTCCATATCCGCGTTTGAGTTCTTCTTTATTGGTTCTACCTTGGACAATCACCGTGGTACAAGGAACAGGACCATAACACTAACACTTTCTACTTCTCTGTATATATTCCTGATTGTAATATATCTGTGTTATTCCATATACGTGTTTGAGTTCTTCTTTTTTGGTTCTACCTGAGACTTTCACCGTGGTACAAGAAACAGGACCATAACACTAACACTTTCTACTTCTCTGTATATATTCCTGTTTGTAATATATCTCTGTTATTCCATATACGTGTTTGAGTTCTTCTTTATTGGTTCTACATCAGACTATCACCGTGGTACAAGGAACAGGACCATAACACTAACACTTTCTACTTCTCTGTATATATTCCTGTTTGTAATATATCTGTGTTATTCCATATACGTGTTTGAGTTCTTCTTTATTGGTTCAACCTCAGACTATTACCGTGGTACAAGGAACAGGACCATAACACTAATACTTTCTACTTCTCTGTATATATTCTTGTTTGTAATATATATGTGTTATTCCATATCCGCGTTTGAGTTCTTCTTTATTGGTTCTACCTTGGACTATCACCGTGGTACAAGGAACAGGACCATAACACTAACACTTTCTACTTCTCTGTATATATTCCTGTTTGTAAGTATATATGTTATTCCATATACGTGTTTGAGTTCTTCTTTATTGGTTCTACCTCAGACTATCACCGTGGTACAAGGAACAGGACCATAACACTAACACTTTCTACTTCTCTGTATATATTCCTGTTTGTAATATATCTGTGTTATTCCATATACGTGTTTGAGTTCTTCTTTATTGGTTCTACCTCAAGACTATCACCGTGGTACAAGGAACAGGACCATAACACTAATACTTTCTACTTCTCTGTATATAATCCTGCTTGTAATATATCTGTGTTATTCCATATCCGCGTTTGAGTTCTTCTTTATTGGTTCTACCTTGGACTATCACCGTGGTACAAGGAACAGGACCATAACACTAACACTTTCTACTTCTCTGTATATATTCCTGTTTGTAATATATCTGTGTTATTCCATATACGTGTTTGAGTTCTTCTTTATTGGTTGTACCTGAGACTTTCACCGTGGTACAAGAAACAGGACCATAACACTAACACTTTCTACTTCTCTGCATATATTCCTGTTTGTAATATATCTGTGTTATTCAATATACGTGTTTGAGTTCTTCTTTATTGGTTCTACCTCAGACTATCACCGTGGTACAAGGAACAGGACCATAACACTAACACTTTCTACTTCTCTGCATATATTCCTGTTTGTAATATATCTGTTTCATTCCATATACGTGTTTGAGTTCTTCTTTATTGGTTCTACCTCAGACTATCACCGTGGTACAAGGAACAGTACCATAACACTAACACTTTCTACTTCTCTGCATATATTCCTATTTGTAATATATCTGTGTTATTCCATATCCGTGTTTGAGTTCTTCTTTATTGGTTGTAACTCGAACTATCACCGTGGTACAAGGAACAGGACCATAACACTAACACTTTCTACTTCTCTGTATATATTCCTGTTTGTAATATATCTGTGTTATTCCATATACGTGTTTGAGTTCTTCATTATTGGTTCAACTTCAGACTATTACCGTGGTACAAGGAACAGGACCATAACACTAATACTTCCTACTTCTCTGTATATATTCCTGTTTGTAATATATATGTGTTATTCCATATCCGCGTTTGAGTTCTTCTTTATTGGTTCTACCTTGGACTATCACCGTGGTACAAGGAACAGGACAATAACACTAACACTTTCTAATTCTCTGTATATATTCCGGTTTGTAATGTATATGTGTTATTCCATATACGTGTTTGAGTTCTTCTTTATTGGTTCTACCTCAGACTATCACCGTGATACAAGGAACAGGACCATAACACTAACACTTTCTACTTCTCTGTATATATTCCTGTTTGTAATATATCTCTGTTATTCCATATACGTGTTTGAGTTCTTCTTATTGGTTCTACCTCAGACTATCACCGTGGTACAAGGAACAGGACCATAACACTAATACTTTCTACTTCTCTGCATATATTCCTGTTTGTAATATATCTGTGTTATTCCATATACGTGTTTGAGTTCTCCTTTATTGGTTCTACCTCAGACTATCACCGTGGTACATGAACAGTACCATAACACTAACACATTCTACTTCTCTGTATATATTCCTGTTTGTAATATATCTCTGTTATTCCATATACGTGTTTGAGTTCTTCTTTATTGGTTCTACATCAGACTATCACCGTGGTACAAGGAACAGGAACATAACACTAACACATTCTACTTCACTGCATATATTCCTGTTTGTAATATATCTGTGTTATTCCGTATACGTGTTTGAGTTCTTCTTTATTGGTTCTACCTTGGACTATCACTGTCCTACAAGGAACAGGACGATAACACTAACACTTTCTACTTCTCTGTATATATTCCTGTTTGTAATATATCTGTGTTATTCCATATACGTGTTTGAGTTCTTCTTCATTGGTTCTACATTGGACTATCACCGTGGTACAAGAAACAGGACCATAACACTAACACTTTCTACTTCTCTGTATATATTCCTGTTTGTAATATATCTGTGTTATTCCATATACGTGTTTGAGTTCTTCTTTATTGGTTCTACCTCAGACTATCACCGTGGTACAAGGAACAGGACCATAACACTAACATTTTCTACTTCTCTGTATATATTCCTGTTGTAATATATCTGTGTTATTCCATATACGTGTTTGAGTTCTTCTTTATTGGTTCTACCTCAAGACTATCACCGAGGTACAAGGAACAGGACCATAACACTAATACTTTCTACTTCTCTGTATATAATCCTGCTTGTAATATATCTGTGTTATTCCATATCCGCGTTTGAGTTCTTCTTTATTGGTTCTACCTTGGACTATCACCGTGGTACAAGGAACAGGACCATAACACTAACACTTTCTACTTCTCTGTATATATTCCTGTTTGTAATATATCTGTGTTATTCCATATACGTGTTTGAGTTCTTCTTTATTGGTTGTACCTGAGACTTTCACCGTGGTACAAGAAACAGGACCATAACACTAACACTTTCTACTTCTCTGCATATATTCCTGTTTGTAATATATCTGTGTTATTCCATATACGTGTTTGAGTTCTTCTTTATTGGTTCTACCTCAGACTATCACCGTGGTACAAGGAACAGGACCATAACACTAACACTTTCTACTTCTCTGCATATATTCCTGTTTGTAATATATCTGTTTCATTCCATATACGTGTTTGAGTTCTTCTTTATTGGTTCTACCTCAGACTATCACCGTGGTACAAGGAACAGTACCATAACACTAACACTTTCTACTTCTCTGCATATATTCCTATTTGTAATATATCTGTGTTATTCCATATCCGTGTTTGAGTTCTTCTTTATTGGTTGTAACTCGAACTATCACCGTGGTACAAGGAACAGGACCATAACACTAACACTTTCTACTTCTCTGTATATATTCCTGTTTGTAATATATCTGTGTTATTCCATATACGTGTTTGAGTTCTTCATTATTGGTTCAACCTCAGACTATTACCGTGGTACAAGGAACAGGACCATAACACTAATACTTTCTACTTCTCTGTATATATTCCTGTTTGTAATATATATGTGTTATTCCATATCCGCGTTTGAGTTCTTCTTTATTGGTTCTACCTTGGACTATCACCGTGGTACAAGGAACAGGACAATAACACTAACACTTTCTAATTCTCTGTATATATTCCTGTTTGTAATGTATATGTGTTATTCCATATACGTGTTTGAGTTCTTCTTTATTGGTTCTACCTCAGACTATCACCGTGGTACAAGGAACAGGACCATAACACTAACACTTTCTACTTCTCTGTATATATTCCTGTTTGTAATATATCTCTGTTATTCCATATACGTGTTTGAGTTCTTCTTATTGGTTCTACCTCAGACTATCACCGTGGTACAAGGAACAGGACCATAACACTAATACTTTCTACTTCTCTGCATATATTCCTGTTTGTAATATATCTGTGTTATTCCATATACGTGTTTGAGTTCTCCTTTATTGGTTCTACCTCAGACTATCACCGTGGTACATGGAACAGGATCATAACACTAATCATTTCTACTTTTCTGTATATATTCCTGTTTGTAATATATCTGTGTTATTCCATATACGTGTTTGAGTTCTTCTTTATTGGTTCTACCTCAGACTATCTCCGTGGTACAAGTAACAGGATCATAACACTAATCATTTCTACTTCTCTGTATATATTCCTGTTTGTAATATATCTGTGTTATTCCATATCCGCGTTTGAGTTCTCCTTTATTGGTTCTACCTAGGACTATCACCGTGGTACATGAACAGTACCATAACACTAACACATTCTACTTCTCTGTATATATTCCTGTTTGTAATATATCTCAGTTATTCCATATACGTGTTTGAGTTCTTCTTTATTGGTTCTACATCAGACTATCACCGTGGTACAAGGAACAGGAACATAACACTAACACATTCTACTTCACTGCATATATTCCTGTTTGTAATATATCTGTGTTATTCCGTATACGTGTTTGAGTTCTTCTTTATTGGTTCTACCTTGGACTATCACTGTCCTACAAGGAACAGGACGATAACACTAACACTTTCTACTTCTCTGTATATATTCCTGTTTGTAATATATCTGTGTTATTCCATATACTTGTTTGAGTTCTTCTTTATTGGTTCTACATTGGACTATCACCGTGGTACAAGAAACAGGACCATAACACTAACACTTTCTACTTCTCTGTATATATTCCTGTTTGTAATATATCTGTGTTATTCCATATACGTGTTTGAGTTCTTCTTTATTGGTTGTACCTGAGACTTTCACCGTGGTACAAGAAACAGGACCATAACACTAACACTTTCTACTTCTCTGCATATATTCCTATTTGTAATATATCTGTGTTATTCCATATCCGTGTTTGAGTTCTTCTTTATTGGTTGTAACTCGAACTATCACCGTGGTACAAGGAACAGGACCATAACACTAACACTTTCTACTTCTCTGTATATATTCCTGTTTGTAATATATCTGTGTTATTCCATATACGTGTTTGAGTTCTTCTTTATTGGTTCAACCTCAGACTATTACCGTGGTACAAGGAACAGGACCATAACACTAATACTTTCTACTTCTCTGTATATATTCCTGTTTGTAATATATATGTGTTATTCCATATCCGCGTTTGAGTTCTTCTTTATTGGTTCTACCTTGGACTATCACCGTGGTACAAGGAACAGGACCATAACACTAACACTTTCTACTTCTCTGTATATATTCCTGTTTGTAATGTATATGTGTTATTCCATATACGTGTTTGAGTTCTTCTTTATTGGTTCTACATCAGACTATCACCGTGGTACAAGGAACAGGACCATAACACTAATCATTTCTACTTTTCTGTATATATTCCTGTTTGTAATATATCTGTGTTATTCCATATACGTGTTTGAGTTCTTCTTTATTGGTTCTACCTCAGACTATCACCGTGGTACAAGTAACAGGATCATAACACTAATCATTTCTACTTCTCTGTATATATTCCTGTTTGTAATATATCTGTGTTATTCCATATCCGCGTTTGAGTTCTCCTTTATTGGTTCTACCTAGGACTATCACCGTGGTACAAGGAACAGTACCATAACACTAACACATTCTACTTCTCTGCATATATTCCTGTTTGTAATATATCTGTGCTATTCCATATACGTGTTTGAGTTCTTCTTTATTGGTTCTACCTCAGACTATCACCGTGGTACAAGGAACAGGACCATAACACTAACACTTTCTACTTCTCTGTATATATTCCTGTTTGTAATATATCTCTGTTATTCCATATACGTGTTTGAGTTCTTCTTTATTGGTTCTACATTGGACTATCACCGTGGTACAAGAAACAGGACCATAACACTAACACTTTCTACTTCACTGTATATATTCCTGTTTGTAATATATCTGTGTTATTCCATATACGTGTTTGAGTTCTTCTTTATTGGTTCTACCTCAGACTATCACCGTGGTACAAGGAACAGGACCATAACACTAACACTTTCTACTTCTCTGTATATATTCCTGTTTGTAATATATCTGTGTTATTCCATATACGTGTTTGAGTTCTTCTTTATTGGTTCTACCTCAGACTATCACCGTGGTACAAGGAAAAGGACCATAACACTAATACTTTCTACTTCTCTGTATATAATCCTGCTTGTAATATATCTGTGTTATTCCATATCCGCGTTTGAGTTCTTCTTTATTGGTTCTACCTTGGACTATCACCGTGGTACAAGGAACAGTAACATAACACTAACACTTTCTACTTCTCTGTATATATTCCTGTTTGTAATATATCTGTGTTATTCCATATACGTGTTAGAGTTCTTCTTTATTGGTTCTACCTGAGACTTTCACCGTGGTACAAGAAACAGGACCATAACACTAACACTTTCTACTTCTCTGCATATATTCCTGTTTGTAATATATCTGTGTTATTCCATATACGTGTTTGAGTTCTTCTTTATTGGTTCTACCTCAGACTATCACCGTGGTACAAGGAACAGGACCATAACACTAACACTTTCTATTTCTCTGCATATATTCCTGTTTGTAATATATCTGTGTTATTCCATATACGTGTTTGAGTTCTTCTTTATTGGTTCTTTCTCAGACTATCACCGTGGTACAAGGAACAGTACCATAACACTAACACTTTCTACTTCTCTGCATATATTCCTATTTGTAATATATCTGTGTTATTCCATATCCGTGTTTGAGTTCTTCTTTATTGGTTGTAACTCGAACTATCACCGTGGTACAAGGAAAAGGACCATAACACTAACACTTTCTACTTCTCTGTATATATTCCTGTTTGTAATATATCTATGTTATTCCATATACGTGTTTCAGTTCTTCTTATTGGTTCTACCTCAGACTATCACCGTGGTACAAGGAACAGGACCATAACACTAACACTTTCTACTTCTCTGTATATATTTCTAATTGTAATATATCTGTTTTATTCCATATACGCGTTTAAGTTCTTATTTATTGGTTCTACCTCAGTCTATCACCGTGGTACAAGGAACAAGACCATAACACTAACACTTTCTACTTCTCTGTATATATTCCTGTTTGTAATATATCTATGTTATTCCATATACCTGTTTGAGTTCTTCTTTATTGGTTCTACCTCAGACTATCACCGTGGTACAAGGAACAGGACCATAACCCTAATACTTTCTACTTCTCTGTATATATTCCTGCTTGTAATATATCTGTTTTATACCATATCCGCGTTTGAGTTCTTCTTTATTGGTTCTACCTTGGACTATCACCGTGGTACAAGGAACAGGACCATAACACTAACACTTTCTAGTTCTCTGTATATATTCCTGATTGTAATATATCTGTGTTATTCCATATACGTGTTTGCGTTCTTCTTTATTGGTTCTACCTGAGACTTTCACCGTGGTACAAGAAACAGGACCATAACACTAACACTTTCTACTTCTCTGCATATATTCCTGTTTGTAATATATCTGTGTTATTCCATATACGTGTTTGAGTTCGTCTTTATTGGTTCTACCTCAGACTATCACCGTGGTACAAGGAACAGGACCATAACACTAATACTTTCTACTTCTCTGTATATATTCCTGTTTTTAATATATCTGTGTTATTCCATATCCGCGTTTGAGTTCTTCTTTATTGGTTCTACCTTGGACTATCACCGTGGTACAAGGTACAGGACCATAACACTAACACATTCTACTTCTCTGTATATATTCCTGTTTGTAATATATCTCTGTTATTCCATATACGTGTTTGAGTTCTTCTTTATCTGTTCTACCTGAGACTATCACCGTGGTACAAGGAACAGGACCATAACACTAACACTTTCTACTTCTCTGCATATATTCCTATTTGTAATATATCTGTGTTATTCCATATCCGTGTTTGAGTTCTTCTTTATTGGTTCTAACTCTGACTATCACCGTGGTACAAGGAACAGGACCATAACACTAACACTTTCTACTTCTCTGTATATATTCCTGTTTGTAATATATCTGTGTTATTCCGTATACGTGTTTGAGTTCTTCTTTATTGGTTCTACCTCAGACTATCACCGTGGTACAAGGAACAGGACCATAACACTAACACTTTCTACTTCTCTGCATATATCCCTATTTGTAATATATCTGTGTTATTCCATATCCGTGTTTGAGTTCTTCTTTATTGGTTCTACCTCGGACTATCACCGTGGTACAAGGAACAGGACCATAACACTAACACTTTCTACTTCTCTGTATATATCGCTGTTTGTAGTATATCTGTGTTATTCCATCTACGTGTTTGAGTTCTTCTTTATTGGTTCTAACTCGGACTATCACCGTGGTACAAGGAACAGGACCATAACACTAACACTTTCTACTTCTCTATATATATTCCTGTGTGTAATATATCTCTGTTATTCCATATACGTGTTTGAGTTCTTCTTTATTGGTTCTACCTCAGACTATTACCGTGGTACAAGGAACAGGACCATAACACTAATACTTTCTACTTCTCTGTATATATTCCTGTTTGTAATATATCTGTGTTATTCCATATACGTGTTTGAGTTCTTCTTTATTGGTTCTACCTCAGACTATCACCGTGGTACAAGGAACAGGACCATAACACTAACACTTTCTACTTCTCTGTATATATTCCTGTTTGTAATATATCTGTGTTATTCCATATACGTGTTTGAGTTCTTCTTTATTGGTTCTACCTCAGACTATCACCGTGGTACAAGGAACAGGACCATAACACTAATACTTTCTACTTCTCTGTATATAATCCTGCTTGTAATATATCTGTGTTATTCCATATCCGCGTTTGAGTTCTTCTTTATTGGTTCTACCTTGGACTATCACCGTGGTACAAGGAACAGTACCATAACACTAACACTTTCAACTTCTCTGTATATATTCCTGTTTGTAATATATCTGTGTTATTCCATATACGTGTTTGAGTTCTTCTTTATTGGTTCTACCTGAGACTTTCACCGTGGTACAAGAAACAGGACCATAACACTAACACTTTCTACTTCTCTGCATATATTCCTGTTTGTAATATATCTGTGTTATTCCATATACGTGTTTGAGTTCTTCTTTATTGGTTGTAACTAGAACTATCACCGTGGTACAAGGAACAGGACCATAACACTAACACTTTCTACTTCTCTGTATATATTCCTGTTTGTAATATATCTGTGTTATTCCATATACGTGTTTGAGTTCTTCTTTATTGGTTCTACCTCAGACTATTACCGTGGTACAAGGAACAGGACCATAATACTGATACTTTCTACTTCTCTGTATATATTCCTGTTTGTAATATATATGTGTTATTCCATATCCGCGTTTGAGTTCTTCTTTATTGGTTCTACCTTGGACTATCACCGTGGTACAAGGAACAGGAACATAACACTAACACTTTCTACTTCTCTGTATATATTCCTGTTTGTAATATATCTGTGTTATTCCATATACGTGTTTGAGTTCTTCTTTATTGGTTCTACCTCAGACTATTACCGTGGTACAAGGAACAGGACCATAAGACTAATACTTTCTACTTCTCTGTATATATTCCTGTTTGTAATATATATGTGTTATTCCATATCCGCGTTTGAGTTCTTCTTTATTGGTTCTACCTTGGACTATCACCGTGGTACAAGGAACAGGAACATAACACTAACACTTTCTACTTCTCTGTATATATTCCTGTTTGTAATGTATATGTGTTATTCCATATACGTGTTTGAGTTCATCATATTGTTTCTACCTCAGACTATCACCGTGGTACAAGGAACAGGACCATAACACTAACACTTTCTACTTCTCTGCATATATTCCTGTTTGTAATATATCTGTGTTATTCCATATACGTGTTTGAGTTCTCCTTTATTGGTTCTACCTCAGACTATCACCGTGGTACATGGAACAGGATCATAACACTCATCATTTCTACTTCTCTGTATATATTCCTGTTTGTAATATATCTATGTTATTCCATATACGTGTTTGAGTTCTTCTTTATTGGTTCTACCTTGGACAATCACCGTGGTACAAGGAACAGGACCATAACACTAACACTTTCTACTTCTCTGTATATATTCCTGATTGTAATATATCTGTGTTATTCCATATACGTGTTTGAGTTCTTCTTTTTTGGTTCTACCTGAGACTTTCACCGTGGTACAAGAAACAGGACCATAACACTAACACTTTCTACTTCTCTGCATATATTCCTGTTTGTAATATATCTGTGTTATTCCATATACGTGTTTGAGTTCTTCTTTATTGGTTCTACCTCAGACTAACACCGTGGTACAAGGAACAGGACCATAACACTAACACTTTCTACTTCTCTGTATATATTCCTGTTTGTAATATATCTCTGTTATTCCATATACGTGTTTGAGTTCTTCTTTATTGGTTCTACATCAGACTATCACCGTGGTACAAGGAACAGGACCATAACACTAACACTTTCTACTTCTCTGTATATATTCCTGTTTGTAATATATCTGTGTTATTCCATATACGTGTTTGAGTTCTTCTTTATTGGTTCAACCTCAGACTATTACCGTGGTACAAGGAACAGGACCATAACACTAATACTTTCTACTTCTCTGTATATATTCCTGTTTGTAATGTATATGTGTTATTCCATATACGTGTTTGAGTTCTTCTTTATTGGTTCTACCTCAGACTATCACCGTGGTACAAGGAACAGGACCATAACACTAACACCTTCTACTTCTCTGTATATATTCCTGTTTGTAATATATCTGTGTTATTCCATATACGTGTTTGAGTTCTTCTTTATTGGTTCTACCTCAAGACTATCACCGTGGTACAAGGAACAGGACCATAACACTAATACTTTCTACTTCTCTGTATATAATCCTGCTTGTAATATATCTGTGTTATTCCATATCCGCGTTTGAGTTCTTCTTTATTGGTTCTACCATGGACTATCACATTGGTACAAGGAACAGGGCCATAACACTAACACTTTCTACTTCTCTGTATATATTCCTGTTTGTAATATATCTGTGTTATTCCATATACGTGTTTGAGTTCTTCTTTATTGGTTCTACCTCAGACTATCACCGTGGTACAAGGAACAGGACCATAACACTAACACTTTCTAATTCTCTGCATATATTCCTGTTTGTAATATATCTGTGTTATTCCATATACGTGTTTGAGTTCTCCTTTATTGGTTCTACCTCAGACTATCACCGTGGTACATGGAACAGGATCATAACACTCATCATTTCTACTTCTCTGTATATATTCCTGTTTGTAATATATCTATGTTATTCCATATACGTGTTTGAGTTCTTCTTTATTGGTTCTACCTTGGACAATCACCGTGGTACAAGGAACAGGACCATAACACTAACACTTTCTACTTCTCTGTATATATTCCTGATTGTAATATATCTGTGTTATTCCATATACGTGTTTGAGTTCTTCTTTTTTGGTTCTACCTGAGACTTTCACCGTGGTACAAGAAACAGGACCATAACACTAACACTTTCTACTTCTCTGCATATATTCCTTTTTGTAATATATCTGTGTTATTCCATATACGTGTTTGAGTTCTTCTTTATTGGTTCTACCTCAGACTAACACCGTGGTACAAGGAACAGGACCATAACACTAACACTTTCTACTTCTCTGTATATATTCCTGTTTGTAATATATCTCTGTTATTCCATATACGTGTTTGAGTTCTTCTTTATTGGTTCTACATCAGACTATCACCGTGGTACAAGGAACAGGACCATAACACTAACACTTTCTACTTCTCTGTATATATTCCTGTTTGTAATATATCTGTGTTATTCCATATACGTGTTTGAGTTCTTCTTTATTGGTTCAACCTCAGACTATTACCGTGGTACAAGGAACAGGACCATAACACTAATACTTTCTACTTCTCTGTATATATTCCTGTTTGTAATATATATGAGTTATTCCATATCCGCGTTTGAGTTCTTCTTTATTGGTTCTACCTTGGACTATCACCGTGGTACAAGGAACAGGACCATAACACTAACACTTTCTACTTCTCTGTATATATTCCTGTTTGTAATGTATATGTGTTATTCCATATACGTGTTTGAGTTCTTCTTTATTGGTTCTACCTCAGACTATCACCGTGGTACAAGGAACAGGACCATAACACTAACACCTTCTACTTCTCTGTATATATTCCTGTTTGTAATATATCTGTGTTATTCCATATACGTGTTTGAGTTCTTCTTTATTGGTTCTACCTCAAGACTATCACCGTGGTACAAGGAACAGGACCATAACACTAATACTTTCTACTTCTCTGTATATAATCCTGCTTGTAATATATCTGTGTTATTCCATATCTGCGTTTGAGTTCTTCTTTATTGGTTCTACCTTGGACTATCACCGTGGTACAATGAACAGGACCATAACACTAACACTTTCTACTTCTCTGTATATATTCCTGTTTGTAATATATCTGTGTTATTCCATATACGTGTTTGAGTTCTTCTTTATTGGTTGTACCTGAGACTTTCACCGTGGTACAAGAAACAGGACCATAACACTAACACTTTCTACTTCTCTGCATATATTCCTGTTTGTAATATATCTGTGTTATTCCATATACGTGTTTGAGTTCTTCTTTATTGGTTCTACCTCAGACTATCACCGTGGTACAAGGAACAGGACCATAACACTAACACTTTCTACTTCTCTGCATATATTCCTGTTTGTAATATATCTGTTTCATTCCATATACGTGTTTGAGTTCTTCTTTATTGGTTCTACCTCAGACTATCACCGTGGTACAAGGAACAGTACCATAACACTAACACTTTCTACTTCTCTGTATATATTCCTATTTGTAATATATCTGTGTTATTCCATATCCGTGTTTGAGTTCTTCTTTATTGGTTGTAACTCGAACTAGCACCGTGGTACAAGGAACAGGACCATAACACTAACACTTTCTACTTCTCTGTATATATTCCTGTTTGTAATATATCTGTGTTATTCCATATACGTGTTTGAGTTCTTCTTTATTGGTTCAACTCAGACTATTACCGTGGTACAAGGAACAGGACCATAACACTAATACTTTCTACTTCTCTGTATATATTCCTGTTTGTAATATATATGTGTTATTCCATATCCGCGTTTGAGTTCTTCTTTATTGGTTCTACCTTGGACTATCACCGTGGTACAAGGAACGGGACCATAACACTAACACTTTCTAATTCTCTGTATATATTCCTGTTTGTAATGTATATGTGTTATTCCATATACGTGTTTGAGTTCTTCTTTATTGGTTCTACCTCAGACTATCACCGTGGTACAAGGAACAGGACCATAACACTAACACTTTCTACTTCTCTGTATATATTCCTGTTTGCAATATATCTCTGTTATTCCATATACGTGTTTGAGTTCTTCTTATTGGTTCTACCTCAGACTATCACCGTGGTACAAGGAACAGGACCATAACACTAATACTTTCTACTTCTCTGCATATATTCCTGTTTGTAATATATCTGTGTTATTCCATATACGTGTTTGAGTTCTCCTTTATTGGTTCTACCTCAGACTATCACCGTGGTACATGGAACAGGATCATAACACTAATCATTTCTACTTTTCTGTATATATTCCTGTTTGTAATATATCTGTGTTATTCCATATACGTGTTTGAGTTCTTCTTTATTGGTTCTACATCAGACTATCACCGTGGTACAAGGAACAGGAACATAACACTAACACTTTCTACTTCACTGCATATATTCCTGTTTGTAATATATCTGTGTTATTCCGTATACGTGTTTGAGTTCTTCTTTATTGGTTCTACATTGGACTATCACTGTCCTACAAGGAACAGGACCATAACACTAACACTTTCTACTTCTCTGTATATATTCCTGTTTGTAATATATCTGTGTTATTCCATATACGTGTTTGAGTTCTTCTTTATTGGTTCTACATTGGACTATCACCGTGGTACAAGAAACAGGACCATAACACTAACACTTTCTACTTCACTGTATATATTCCTGTTTGTAATATATCTGTGTTATTCCATATACGTGTTTGAGTTCTTCTTTATTGGATCTACCTCAGACTATCACCGTGGTACAAGGAACAGGACCATAACACTAACACTTTCTACTTCTCTGTATATATTCCTGTTTGTAATATATCTGTGTTATTCCATATACGTGTTTGAGTTCTTCTTTATTGGTTCTACCTCAGACTATCACCGTGGTACAAGGAACAGGACCATAACACTAATACTTTCTACTTCTCTGTATATAATCCTGCTTGTAATATATCTGTGTTATTCCATATCCGCGTTTGAGTTCTTCTTTATTGGTTCTACCATGCACTATCACAGTGGTACAAGGAACAGGACCATAACACTAACACTTTCTACTTCTCTGTATATATTCCTGTTTGTAATATATCTGTGTTATTCCATATACGTGTTTGAGTTCTTCTTTATTGGTTCTACCTGAGACTTTCACCGTGGTACAAGAAACAGGACCATAACACTAACACTTTCTACTTCTCTGCATATATTCCTGTTTGTAATATATCTGTGTTATTCCATATACGTGTTTGAGTTCTTCTTTATTGGTTCTACCTCAGACTATCACCGTGGTACAAGGAACAGGACCATAACACTAATACTTTCTACTTCTCTGCATATATTCCTGTTTGTAATATATCTGTGTTATTCCATATACGTGTTTGAGTTCTCCTTTATTGGTTCTACCTCAGACTATCACCGTGGTACATGGAACAGGATCATAACACTCATCATTTCTACTTCTCTGTATATATTCCTGTTTGTAATATATCTATGTTATTCCATATACGTGTTTGAGTTCTTCTTTATTGGTTCTACCTTGGACAATCACCGTGGTACAAGGAACAGGACCATAACACTAACACTTTCTACTTCTCTGTATATATTCCTGATTGTAATATATCTGTGTTATTCCATATACGTGTTTGAGTTCTTCTTTTTTGGTTCTACCTGAGACTTTCACCGTGGTACAAGAAACAGGACCATAACACTAACACTTTCTACTTCTCTGCATATATTCCTGTTTGTAATATATCTGTGTTATTCCATATACGTGTTTGAGTTCTTCTTTATTGGTTCTACCTCAGACTAACACCGTGGTACAAGGAACAGGACCATAACACTAACACTTTCTACTTCTCTGTATATATTCCTGTTTGTAATATATCTGTGTTATTCCATATACGTGTTTGAGTTCTTCTTTATTGGTTCAACCTCAGACTATTACCGTGGTACAAGGAACAGGACCATAACACTAATACTTTCTACTTCTCTGTATATATTCCTGTTTGTAATATATATGTGTTATTCCATATCCGCGTTTGAGTTCTTCTTTATTGGTTCTACCTTGGACTATCACCGTGGTACAAGGAACAGGACCATAACACTAACACTTTCTACTTCTCTGTATATATTCCTGTTTGTAATGTATATGTGTTATTCCATATACGTGTTTGAGTTCTTCTTTATTGGTTCTACCTCAGACTATCACCGTTGTACAAGGAACAGGACCATAACACTAACACTTTCTACTTCTCTGTATATATTCCTGTTTGTAATATATCTCTGTTATTCCATATAAGTGTTTGAGTTCTTCTTATTGGTTCTACCTCAGAATATCACCGTGGTACAAGGAACAGGACCATAACACTAATACTTTCTACTTCTCTGCATATATTCCTGTTTGTAATATATCTGTGTTATTCCATATACGTGTTTGAGTTCTCCTTTATTGGTTCTACCTCAGACTATCACCGTGGTACATGGAACAGGATCATAACACTAATCATTTCTACTTCTCTGTATATATTCCTGTTTGTAATATATCTGTGTTATTCCATATACGTGTTTGAGTTCTTCTTTATTCGTTCTACCTCAGACTATCACCGTGGTACAAGGAACAGGTTCATAACACTAATCATTTCTACTTCTCTGAATATATTCCTGTTTGTAATATATCTGTGTTATTCCATATCCGCGTTTGAGTTCTCCTTTATTGGTTCTACCTAGGACTATCACCGTGGTACAAGGAACAGTACCATAACACTAACACATTCTACTTCTCTGCATATATTCCTGTTTGTAATATATCTGTGCTATTCCATATACGTGTTTGAGATCTTCTTTATTGGTTCTACCTCAGACTATCACCGTGGTACAAGGAACAGGACCATAACACTAACACTTTCTACTTCTCTGTATATATTTCTATTTGTAATATATCTGTTTTATTCCATATGCGCGTTTAAGTTCTTATTTATTGGTTCTACCTCAGACTATCACCGTGGTACAAGGAACAGGACCATAACACTAACACTTTCTACTTCTCTGTATATATTCCTGTTTGTAATATATCTATGTTATTCCATATACCTGTTTGAGTTCTTCTTTATTGGTTCTACCTCAGACTATCATCGTGGTACAAGGAACAGGACCATAACACTAATACTTTCTACTTCTCTGTATATATTCCTGCTTGTAATATATCTGTTTTATACCATATCCTCGTTTGAGTTCTTCTTTATTGGTTCTACCTTGGACTATCACCGTGGTACAAGGAACAGGACCATAACACTAACACTTTCTACTTCTCTGTATATATTCCTGATTGTAATATATCTGTGTTATTCCATATACGTGTTTGCGTTCTTCTTTATTGGTTCTACCTGAGACTTTCACCGTGGTACAAGAAACAGGACCATAACACTAACACTTTCTACTTCTCTGCATATATTCCTGTTTGTAATATATCTGTGTTATTCCATATACGTGTTTGAGTTCTTCTCTATTGGTTCTACCTCAGACTATCACCGTGGTACAAGGAACAGGACCATAACACTAACACTTTCTACTTCTCTGTATATATTCCTGTTTGTAATATATCTGTGTTATTCCATATACGTGTTTGAGTTCGTCTTTATTGGTTCTACCTCAGACTATCACCGTGGTACAAGGAACAGGACCATAACACTAATACTTTCTACTTCTCTGTATATATTCCTGTTTGTTATATATCTGTGTTATTCCATATCCGCGTTTGAGTTCTTCTTTATTGGTTCTACCTTGGACTATCACCGTGGTACAAGGTACAGGACCATAACACTAACACTTTCTACTTCTCTGTATATATTCCTGTTTGTAATATATCTCTGTTATTCCATATACGTGTTTGAGTTCTTCTTTATTTGTTCTACCTGAGACTATCACCGTGGTACAAGGAACAGGACCATAACACTAACACTTTCTACTTCTCTGCATATATTCCTATTTGTAATATATCTGTGTTATTCCATATCCGTGTTTGAGTTCTTCTTTATTGGTTCTAACTCTGACTATCACCGTGGTACAAGGAACAGGACCATAACACTAACACTTTCTACTTCTCTGTATATATTCCTGTTTGTAATATATCTGTGTTATTCCATATCCGTGTTTGAGTTCTTCATTATTGGTTCTACCTCGGACTATCACCGTGGTACAAGGAACAGGACCATAACACTAACACTTTCTACTTCTCTGTATATATCGCTGTTTGTAGTATATCTGTGTTATTCCATCTACGTGTTTGAGTTCTTCTTTATTGGTTCTAACTCGGACTATCACCGTAGTACAAGGAACAGGACCATAACACTAACACTTTCTACTTCTCTATATATATTCCTGTGTGTAATATATCTCTGTTATTCCATATACGTGTTTGAGTTCTTCTTTATTGGTTCTACCTCAGACTATTACCGTGGTACAAGGAACAGGACCATAACACTAATAATTTCTACTTCTCTGTATATATTCCTGTTTGTAATATATCTGTGTTATTCCATATACGTGTTTGAGTTCTTCTTTATTGGTTCTACCTCAGACTATCACCGTGGTACAAGGAACAGGACCATAACACTAACACTTTCTACTTCTCTGTATATATTCCTGTTTGTAATATATCTGTGTTATTCCATATACGTGTTTGAGTTCTTCTTTATTGGTTCTACCTCAGACTATCACCGTGGTACAAGGAACAGGACCATAACACTAATACTTTCTACTTCTCTGTATATAATCCTGCTTGTAATATATCTGTGTTATTCCATATCCGCGTTTGAGTTCTTCTTTATTGGTTCTACCTTGGACTATCACCGTGGTACAAGGAACAGTACCATAACACTAACACTTTCTACTTCTCTGTATATATTCCTGTTTGTAATATATCTGTGTTATTCCATATACGTGTTTGAGTTCTTCTTTATTGGTTCTACCTGAGACTTTCACCGTGGTACAAGAAACAGGACCATAACACTAACACTTTCTACTTCTCTGCATATATTCCTGTTTGTAATATATCTGTGTTATTCCATATACGTGTTTGAGTTCTTCTTTATTGGTTCTACCTCAGACTATCACCGTGGTACAAGGAACAGGACCATAACACTAACACTTTCTATTTCTCTGCATATATTCCTGTTTGTAATATATCTGTGTTATTCCATATACGTGTTTGAGTTCTTCTTTATTGGTTCTTTCTCAGACTATCACCGTGGTACAAGGAACAGTACCATAACACTAACACTTTCTACTTCTCTGCATATATTCCTATTTGTAATATATCTGTGTTATTCCATATCCGTGTTTGAGTTCTTCTTTATTGGTTGTAACTAGAACTATCCCCGTGGTACAAGGAACAGGACCATAACACTAACACTTTCTACTTCTCTGTATATATTCCTGTTTGTAATATATCTGTGTTATTCCATATACGTGTTTGAGTTCTTCTTTATTGGTTCTACCTCAGACTATTACCGTGGTACAAGGAACAGGACCATAACACTAATACTTTCTACTTCTGTGTATATATTCCTGTTTGTAATATATATGTGTTATTCCATATCCGCGTTTGAGTTCTTCTTTATTGGTTCTACCTTGGACTATCACCGTGGTACAAGGAACAGGAACATAACACTAACACTTTCTACTTCTCTGTATATATTCCTGTTTGTAATATATCTGTGTTATTCCATATACGTGTTTGAGTTCTTCTTTATTGGTTCTACCTCAGACTATTACCGTGGTACAAGGAACAGGACCATAAGACTAATACTTTCTACTTCTCTGTATATATTCCTGTTTGTAATATATATGTGTTATTCCATATCCGCGTTTGAGTTCTTCTTTATTGGTTCTACCTTGGACTATCACCGTGGTACAAGGAACAGGAACATAACACTAACACTTTCTACTTCTCTGTATATATTCCTGTTTGTAATGTATATGTGTTATTCCATATACGTGTTTGAGTTCTTCTTATTGGTTCTACCTCAGACTATCACCGTGGTACAAGGAACAGGACCATAACACTAACACTTTCTACTTCTCTGCATATATTCCTGTTTGTAATATATCTGTGTTATTCCATATACGTGTTTGAGTTCTCCTTTATTGGTTCTACCTCAGACTATCACCGTGGTACATGGAACAGGATCATAACACTAATCATTTCTACTTCTCTGTATATATTCCTGTTTGTAATATATCTATGTTATTCCATATACGTGTTTGAGTTCTTCTTTATTGGTTCTACCTCAGACTATCACCGTGTTACAAGGAACAGGACCATAACACTAATTCTTTCTACTTCTCTGTATATATTCCTGCTTGTAATATATCTGTGTTATTCCATATCCGCGTTTGAGTTCTTCTTTATTGGTTCTACCTTGGACTATCACCGTGGTACAAGGAACAGCACCATAACACTAACACTTTCTACTTCTCTGTATATATTCCTGATTGTAATATATCTGTGTTATTCCATATACGTGTTTGCGTTCTTCTTTATTGGTTCTAACTGAGACTTTCACCGTGGTACAAGAAACAGGACCATAACACTAACACTTTCTACTTCTCTGCATATATTCCTGTTTGTAATATATCTGTGTTATTCCATATACGTGTTTGAGTTCTTCTCTATTGGTTCTACCTCAGACTATCACCGTGGTACAAGGAACAGGACCATAACACTAACACTTTCTACTTCTCTGTATATATTCCTGATTGTAATATATCTGTGTTATTCCATATACGTGTTTGCGTTCTTCTTTATTGGTTCTACCTGAGACTTTCACCGTGGTACAAGAAACAGGACCATAACACTAACACTTTCTACTTCTCTGCATATATTCCTGTTTGTAATATATCTGTGTTATTCCATATACGTGTTTGAGTTCTTCTCTATTGGTTCTACCTCAGACTATCACCGTGGTACAAGGAACAGGACCATAACACTAACACTTTCTACTTCTCTGTATATATTCCTGTTTGTAATATATCTGTGTTATTCCATATACGTGTTTGAGTTCGTCTTTATTGGTTCTACCTCAGACTATCACCGTGGTACAAGGAACTGGACCATAACACTAATACTTTCACACTCTCTATATATATTCCTGTGTGTAATATATCTCTGTTATTCCATATACGTGTTTGAGTTCTTCTTTATTGGTTCTACCTCAGACTATTACCGTGGTACAAGGAACAGGACCATAACACTAATACTTTCTACTTCTCTGTATATATTCCTGTTTGTAATATATCTGTGTTATTCCATATACGTGTTTGAGTTCTTCTTTATTGGTTCTACCTCAGACTATCACCGTGGTACAAGGAACAGGACCATAACACTAACACTTTCTACTTCTCTGTATATATTACTGTTTGTAATATATCTGTGTTATTCCATATACGTGTTTGAGTTCTTCTTTATTGGTTCTACCTCAGACTATCACCGTGGTACAAGGAACAGGACCATAACACTAATACTTTCTACTTCTCTGTATATAATCCTGCTTGTAATATATCTGTGTTATTCCATATCCGCGTTTGAGTTCTTCTTTATTGGTTCTACCTTGGACTATCACCGTGGTACAAGGAACAGTACCATAACACTAACACTTTCTATTCTCTGTATATATTCCTGTTTGTAATATATCTGTGTTATTCCATATACGTGTTTGAGTTCTTCTTTATTGGTTCTACCTGAGACTTTCACCGTGGTACAAGAAACAGGACCATAACACTAACACTTTCTACTTCTCTGCATATATTCCTGTTTGTAATATATCTGTGTTATTCCATATACGTGTTTGAGTTCTTCTTTATTGGTTCTACCTCAGACTATCACCGTGGTACAAGGAACAGGACCATAACACTAACACTTTCTATTTCTCTGCATATATTCCTGTTTGTAATATATCTGTGTTATTCCATATACGTGTTTGAGTTCTTCTTTATTGGTTCTTTCTCAGACTATCACCGTGGTACAAGGAACAGTACCATAACACTAACACTTTCTACTTCTCTGCATATATTCCTATTTGTAATATATCTGTGTTATTCCATATCCGTGTTTGAGTTCTTCTTTATTGGTTGTAACTAGAACTATCACCGTGGTACAAGGAACAGGACCATAACACTAACACTTTCTACTTCTCTGTATATATTCCTGTTTGTAATATATCTGTGTTATTCCATATACGTGTTTGAGTTCTTCTTTATTGGTTCTACCTCAGACTATTACCGTGGTACAAGGAACAGGACCATAACACTAATACTTTCTACTTCTCTGTATATATTCCTGTTTGTAATATATATGTGTTATTCCATATCCGCGTTTGAGTTCTTCTTTATTGGTTCTACCTTGGACTATCACCGTGGTACAAGGAACAGGAACATAACACTAACACTTTCTACTTCTCTGTATATATTCCTGTTTGTAATATATCTGTGTTATTCCATATACGTGTTTGAGTTCTTCTTTATTGGTTCTACCTCAGACTATTACCGTGGTACAAGGAACAGGACCATAAGACTAATACTTTCTACTTCCCTGTATATATTCCTGTTTGTAATATATATGTGTTATTCCATATCCGCGTTTGAGTTCTTCTTTATTGGTTCTACCTTGGACTATCACCGTGGTACAAGGAACAGGAACATAACACTAACACTTTCTACTTCTCTGTATATATTCCTGTTTGTAATGTATATGTGTTATTCCATATACGTGTTTGAGTTCTTCTTATTGGTTCTACCTCAGACTATCACCGTGGTACAAGGAACAGGACCATAACACTAACACTTTCTACTTCTCTGCATATATTCCTGTTTGTAATATATCTGTGTTATTCCATATACGTGTTTGTGTTCTCCTTTATTGGTTCTACCTCAGACTATCACCGTGGTACATGGAACAGGATCATAACACTAATCATTTCTTCTTCTCTGTATATATTCCTGTTTGTAATATATCTATGTTATTCCATATACGTGTTTGAGTTCTTCTTTATTGGTTCTACCTCAGACTATCACCGTGGTACAAGGAACAGGACCATAACACTAATTCTTTCTACTTCTCTGTATATATTCCTGCTTGTAATATATCTGTGTTATTCCATATCCGCGTTTGAGTTCTTCTTTATTGGTTCTACCTTGGACTATCACCGTGGTACAAGGAACAGGACCATAACACTAACACTTTCTACTTCTCTGTATATATTCATGATTGTAATATATCTGTGTTATTCCATATACGTGTTTGAGTTCTTCCTTATTGGTTCTACCTGAGACTTTCACCGTGGTACAAGAAACAGGACCATAACACTAACTCTTTCTACTTCTCTGCATATATTCCTGTTTGTAATATATCTGTGTTATTCCATATACGTGTTTGAGTTCTTCTTTATTGGTTCTACCTCAGACTATCACCGTGGTACAAGGAACAGTACCATAACACTAACACTTTCTACTTCTCTCTATATATTCCTGTTTGTAATATATCTCTGTTATTCCATATACGTGTTTGAGTTCTTCTTTATTGGTTCTACATCAGACTATCACCGTGGTACAAGGAACAGGAACATAACACTAACACTTTCTACTTCACTGCATATATTCCTGTTTGTAATATATCTGTGTTATTCCGTATACGTGTTTGAGTTCTTCTTTATTGGTTCTACCTTGGACTATCACTGTCCTACAAGGAACAGGACCATAACACTAACACTTTCTACTTCTCTGTATATATTCCTGTTTGTAATATATCTGTGTTATTCCATATACGTGTTTGAGTTCTTCTTTATTGGTTCTACATTGGACTATCACCGTGGTACAAGAAACAGGACCATAACACTAACACTTTCTACTTCACTGTATATATTCCTGTTTGTAATATATCTGTGTTATTCCATATACGTGTTTGAGTTCTTCTTTATTGGTTCTACCTCAGACTATCACCGTGGTACAAGGAACAGGACCATAACACTAACACTTTCTACTTCTCTGTATATATTCCTGTTTGTAATATATCTGTGTTATTCCATATACGTGTTTGAGTTCTTCTTTATTGGTTCTACCTGAGACTTTCACCGTGGTACAAGAAACAGGACCATAACACTAACACTTTCTACTTCTCTGCATATATTCCTGTTTGTAATATATCTGTGTTATTCCATATACGTGTTTGAGTTCTTCTTTATTGGTTCTACCTCAGACTATCACCGTGGTACAAGGAACAGGACCATAACACTAACACTTTCTACTTCTCTGCATATATTCCTGTTTGTAATATATCTGTGTTATTCCATATACGTGTTTGAGTTCTCCTTTATTGGTTCTACCTCAGACTAGCACCGTGGTACATGGAACAGGATCATAACACTCATCATTTCTACTTCTCTGTATATATTCCTGTTTGTAATATATCTATGTTATTCTATATACGTGTTTGAGTTCTTCTTTATTGGTTCTACCTCAGACTATCACCGTGGTACAAGAAACAGGACCATAACACTAACACTTTCTACTTCTCTGCATATATTCCTGTTTGTAATATATATGTGTTATTCCATATACGTGTTTGAGTTCTTCTTTATTGGTTCTACCTCGGACTAACACCGTGGTACAAGGAACAGGACCATAACACTAACACTTTCTACTTCTCTGTATATATTCCTGTTTGTAATATATCTCTGTTATTCCATATACGTGTTTGAGTTCTTCTTTATTGGTTCTACATCAGACTATCACCGTGGTACAAGGAACAGGACCATAACACTAACACTTTCTATTTCTCTGCATATATTCCTGTTTGTAATATATCTGTGTTATTCCATATACGTGTTTGAGTTCTTCTTTATTGGTTCTTTCTCAGACTATCACCGTGGTACAAGGAACAGTACCATAACACTAACACTTTCTACTTCTCTGTATATATTCCTGTTTGTAATATATCTATGTTATTCCATATACGTGTTTGAGTTCTTCTTATTGGTTCTACCTCAGACTATCACCGTGGTACAAGGAACAGGACCATAACACTAACACTTTCTACTTCTCTGTATATATTACTGTTTGTAATATATCTGTGTTATTCCATATACGTGTTTGAGTTCTCCTTTATTGGTTCTACCTCAGACTATCACCGTGGTACATGGAACAGGATCATAACACTAATCATTTCTACTTCTCTGTATATATTCCTGTTTGTAATATATCTGTGTTATTCCATATACGTGTTTGAGTTCTTCTTTATTCGTTCTACCTCAGACTATCACCGTGGTACAAGGAACAGGATCATAACACTAATCATTTCTACTTCTCTGAATATATTCCTGTTTGTAATATATCTGTGTTATTCCATATCCGCGTTTGAGTTCTCCTTTATTGGTTCTACCTAGGACTATCACCGTGGTACAAGGAACAGTACCATAACACCCACACATTCTACTTCTCTGCATATATTCCTGTTTGTAATATATCTGTGCTATTCCATATACGTGTTTGAGTTCTTCTTTATTGGTTCTACCTCAGACTATCACCGTGGTACAAGGAACAGGACCATAACACTAACACTTTCTACTTCTCTGTATATATTCCTGTTTGTAATATATCTGTGTTATTCCATATACGTGTTTGAGTTCGCCTTTATTGGTTCTACCTCAGACTATCACCGTGGTACAAGGAACAGGACCATAACACTAACACTTTCTACTTCTCTGTATATATTCCTGTTTGTAATATATCTGTGTTATTCCGTATACGTGTTTGAGTTCTTCTTTATTGGTTCTACCTCAGACTATCACCGTGGTACAAGGAACAGGACCATAACACTAACACTTTCTACTTCTCTGCATATATCCCTATTTGTAATATATCTGTGTTATTCCATATCCGTGTTTGAGTTCTTCTTTATTGGTTCTACCTCGGACTATCACCGTGGTACAAGGAACAGGACCATAACACTAACACTTTCTACTTCTCTGTATATATCGCTGTTTGTAGTATATCTGTGTTATTCCATCTACGTGTTTGAGTTCTTCTTTATTGGTTCTAACTCGGACTATCACCGTGGTACAAGGAACAGGACCATAACACTAACACTTTCTACTTCTCTATATATATTCCTGTGTGTAATATATCTCTGTTATTCCATATACGTGTTTGAGTTCTTCTTTATTGGTTCTACCTAAGACTATTACCGTGGTACAAGGAACAGGACCATAACACTAATACTTTCTACTTCTCTGTATATATTCCTGTTTGTAATATATCTGTGTTATTCCATATACGTGTTTGAGTTCTTCTTTATTGGTTCTACCTCAGACTATCACCGTGGTACAAGGAACAGGACCATAACACTAACACTTTCTATTTCTCTGCATATATTCCGGTTTGTAATATATCTGTGTTATTCCATATACGTGTTTGAGTTCTTCTTTATTGGTTCTTTCTCAGACTATCACCGTGGTACAAGGAACAGTACCATAACACTAACACTTTCTACTTCTCTGCATATATTCCTATTTGTAATATATCTGTGTTATTCCATATCCGTGTTTGAGTTCTTCTTTATTGGTTGTAACTCGAACTATCACCGTGGTACAAGGAACAGGACCATAACACTAACACTTTCTACTTCTCTGTATATATTCCTCTTTGTAATATATCTATGTTATTCCATATACGTGTTTGAGTTCTTGTTATTGGTTCTACCTCAGACTATCACCGTGGTACAAGGAACAAGTCCATAACACTAACACTTTCTACTTCTCTGTATATATCGCTGTTTGTAGTATATCTGTGTTATTCCATCTACGTGTCTGAGTTCTTCATTATTGGTTCTAACTCGGACTATCACCGTGGTACAAGGAACAGGACCATAACACTAACACTTTCTACTTCTCTATATATATTCCTGTGTGTAATATATCTCTGTTATTCCATATACGTGTTTGAGTTCCTCTTTATTGGTTCTACCTCAGACTATTACCGTGGTACAAGGAACAAGACCATAACACTAACACTTTCTACTTCTCTGTATATATTCCTGTTTGTAATATATCTGTGTTATTCCATATCCGTGTTTTAGTTCTTCTTTATTGGTTCTACCTGAGACTATCACCGTGGTACAAGGAACAGGACCATAACACTAACACTTTCTACTTCTCTGTATATATTCCTGTTTGTAATATATCTGTGTTATTCCATATACGTGTTTGAGTTCTTCTTTATTGGTTCTACCTCAGACTATCACCGTGGTACAAGGAACAGGACCATAACACTAATACTTTCTACTTCTGTGTATATATTCCTGTTTGTAATATATCAGTGTTATTCCATATCCGCGTTTGAGTTCTTCTTTATTGGTTCTATCTTGGACTATCACCGTGGTACAAGGTACAGGACCATAACACTAACACTTTCTACTTCTCTGTATATATTCCTGTTTGTAATATATCTCTGTTATTCCATATACGTGTTTGAGTTCTTCTTTATTTGTTCTACCTGTGACTATCACCGTGGTACAAGGAACAGGATCATAACACTAACACATTCTACTTCTCTGCATATATTCCTATTTGTAATATATCTGTGTTATTCCATATCCGTGTTTGAGTTCTTCTTTATTGGTTCTAACTCTGACTATCACCGTGGTACAAGGAACAGGACCATAACACTAACACTTTCTACTTCTCTGTATATATTCCTGTTTGTAATATATCTGTGTTATTCCGTATACGTGTTTGAGTTCTTCTTTATTGGTTCTACCTCAGACTATCACCGTGGTACAAGGAACAGGACCATAACACTAACACTTTCTACTTCTCTGCATATATCCCTATTTGTAATATATCTGTTTTATTCCATATCCGTGTTTGAGTTCTTCTTTATTGGTTCTACCTCGGACTATCACCGTGGTACAAGGAACAGGACCATAACACTAACACTTTCTACTTCTCTGTATATATCGCTGTTTGTAGTATATCTGTGTTATTCCATCTACGTGTTTGAGTTCTTCTTTATTGGTTCTAACTCGGACTATCACCGTGGTACAAGGAACAGGACCATAACACTAACACTTTCTACTTCTCTATATATATTCCTGTGTGTAATATATCTCTGTTATTCCATATACGTGTTTGAGTTCTTCTTTATTGGTTCTACCTCAGACTATTACCGTGGTACAAGGAACAGGACCATAACACTAATACTTTCTACTTCTCTGTATATATTCCTGTTTGTAATATATCTGTGTTATTCCATATCCGCGTTTGAGTTCTTCTTTATTGGTTCTACCTTGGACTATCACCGTGGTACATGGAACAGTACCATAACACTAACACTTTCTACTTCTCTGTATATATTCCTGTTTGTAATGTATCTGTGTTATTCCATATACGTGTTTGAGTTCTTCTTTATTGGTTCTACCTGAGACTATCACCGTGGTACAAGGTACAGGACCATAACACTAACAATTTCTACTTCTCTGTATATATTCCTGTTTGTAATATATCTCTGTTATTCCATATACGGGTTTGAGTTCTTCTTTATTTGTTCTACCTGAGACTATCACCGTGGTACAAGGAACAGGACCATAACACTAACACTTTCTACTTCTCTGCATATATTCCTATTTGTAATATATCTGTGTTATTCCATATCCGTGTTTGAGTTCTTCTTTATTGGTTCTAACTCTGACTATCACCGTGGTACAAGGAACAGGACATTAACACTAACACTTTCTACTTCTCTGTATATAATCCTGTTTGTAATATATCTGTGTTATTCCGTATACGTGTTTGAGTTCTTCTTTATTGGTTCTACCTGAGACTATCACCGTGGTACAAGGAACAGTACCATAACAGTAATACTTTCTACTTCTCTGTATATATTAATGTGTGTAATATATCTCTGTTATTCCATATACGTGTTTGAGTTCTTCTTTATTGGTTCTACCTGAGACTATTACCGTGGTACAAGGAACAAGACCATAACACTAACACTTTCTACTTCTCTGTATATATTCCTGTTTGTAATATATCTCTGTTATTCCATATACGTGTTTGAGTTCTTCTTTATTGGTTCTACCTCAGACTATTACCGTGGTACAAGGAACAAGACCATAACACTAACACTTTCTACTTCTCTGTATATATTCCTGTTTGTAATATATCTGTGTTATTCCATATCCGTGTTTTAGTTCTTCTTTATTGGTTCTACCTGAGACTATCACCGTGGTACAAGGAACAGGACCATAACACTAACACTTTCTACTTCTCTGTATATATTCCTGTTTGTAATATATCTGTGTTATTCCATATACGTGTTTGAGTTCTTTTTTATTGGTTCTACCTCAGACTATCACCGTGGTACAAGGAACAGGACCATAACACTAATACTTTCTACTTCTGTGTATATATTCCTGTTTGTAATATATCAGTGTTATTCCATATCCGCGTTTGAGTTCTTCTTTATTGGTTCTACCTTGGACTATCACCGTGGTACAAGGTACAGGAACATAACACTAACACTTTCTACTTCTCTGTATATATTCCTGTTTGTAATATATCTCTGTTTTTCCATACACGTGTTTGAGTTCTTCTTTATTTGTTCTACCTGAGACTATCACCGTGGTACAAGGAACAGGACCATAACACTAACACTTTCTACTTCTCTGCATATATTCCTATTAGTAATATATCTGTGTTATTCCATATCCGTGTTTGAGTTCTTCTTTATTGGTTCTAACTCTGACTATCACCGTGGTACAAGGAACAGGACCATAACACTAACACTTTCTACTTCACTGTATATATTCCTGTTTGTAATATATCTGTGTTATTCCGTATACGTGTTTGAGTTCTTCTTTATTGGTTCTACCTCAGACTATCACCGTGGTACAAGGAACAGGACCATAACACTAACACTTTCTACTTCTCTGCATATATTCATGTTTGTAATATATCTGTGTTATTCCATATACGTGTTTGAGTTCTTCTTTATTGGTTCTACCTCAGACTATCAACGTGGTACAAGGAAAAGTACCATAACACTAACACTTTCTACTTCTCTGCATATATCCCTATTTGTAATATATCTGTGTTATTCCATATCCGTGTTTGAGTTCTTCTTTATTGGTTCTAACTCGGACTATCACCGTGGTACTAGGAACAGGACCATAACACTAACACTTTCTACTTCTCTGTATATATTCCTGTTTGTAATATATCTGTGTTATTCCATATACGTGTTTGAGTTCTTCTTTATTGGTTCTACCTCAGACTATCACCGTGGTACAAGGAACAGGATCATAACACTAATCATTTCTACTTTTCTGTATATATTCCTGTTTGTAATATATCTGTGTTATTCCATATACGTGTTTGAGTTCTTCTTTATTGTTTCTACCTCAGACTATCACCGTGGTACAAGTAACAGGATCATAACACTAATCATTTCTACTTCTCTGTATATATTCCTGTTTGTAATATATCTGTGTTATTCCATATCCGCGTTTGAGTTCTCCTTTATTGGTTCTACCTAGGACTATCACCGTGGTACAAGAAACATGACCATAACACTAACACTTTCTACTTCACTGTATATATTCCTGTTTGTAATATATCTGTGTTATTCCATATACGTGTTTGAGTTCTTCTTTATTGGTTCTACCTCAGACTATCACCGTGGTACAAGGAACAGGACCATAACACTAACACTTTCTACTTCTCTGTATATATTCCTGTTTGTAATATATCTGTGTTATTCCATATACGTGTTTGAGTTCTTCTTTATTGGTTCTACCTCAGACTATCACCGTGGTACAAGGAACAGGACCATAACACTAATACTTTCTACTTCTCTGTATATAATCCTGCTTGTAATATATCTGTGTTATTCCATATCCGCGTTTGAGTTCTTCTTTATTGGTTCTACCTTGGACTATCACCGTGGTACAAGGAACAGTACCATAACACTAACACTTTCTACTTCTCTGTATATATTCCTGTTTGTAATATATCTGTGTTATTCCATATACGTGTTTGAGTTCTTCTTTATTGGTTCTACCTGAGACTTTCACCGTGTTACAAGAAACAGGACCATAACACTAACACTTTCTACTTCTCTGCATATATTCCTGTTTGTAATATATCTGTGTTATTCCATATACGTGTTTGAGTTCTTCTTTATTGGTTCTACCTCAGACTATCACCGTGGTACAAGGAACAGGATCATAACACTAACACTTTCTATTTCTCTGCATATATTCCTGTTTGTAATATATCTGTGTTATTCCATATACGTGTTTGAGTTCTTCTTTATTGGTTCTTTCTCAGACTATCACCGTGGTACAAGGAACAGGACCATAACACTAACACTTTCTACTTCTCTGTATATATTCCTGTTTGTAATATATCTGTGTTATTCCATATACGTGTTTGAGTTCTTCTTCATTGGTTCTACCTCAGACTATCACCGTGGTACAAGGAACAGGACCATAACTCTAACACTTTCTCCTTCTCTGTATATATTCCTATTTGTAATATATCTGTGTTATTCCATATCCATGTTTGAGTTCTTCTTTATTGGTTCTACCTCGGACTATCACCGTGGTACAAGGAACAGGACCATAACACTAACACTTTCTACTTCTCTGTATATATTCCTGTTCTTAATATATCTGTGTTATTCCATATCCGTGTTTGAGTTCTTCTTTATTGGTTCTACCTCAGACTATTACCGTGGTACAAGGAACAGGACCATAACACTAATACTTTCTACTTCTCTGTATATATTACTGTTTGTAATATATCTGTGTTATTCCATATCCGCGTTTGAGTTCTTCTTTATTGGTTCTACCTTGGACCATCACCGTGGTACAAGGAACAGGACCATAACACTAACACTTTCTACTTCTCTGCATATATTCCTGTTTGTAATATATCTGTGTTATTCCATATACGTGTTTGAGTTCTTCTTTTTTGGTTCTACCTCAGAATATCACCGTGGTACAAGGAACAGGACCATAACACTAACACTTTCTACTTCTCTGCATATATTCCTATTTGTCATATATCTGTTTTATTCCATATACGCGTTTAAGTTCTTATTCATTGATTCTACCTCAGACTATCACCGTGGTACAAGGAACAGGACCATAACACTAATACTTTCTTCTTCTCTGTATATATTCCTGTTTGTAATATATCTGTGTTCTTCCATATACGTGTTTGAGTTCTTCTTTATTGGTTCTACCTCAGACTATCACCGTGGTACAAGGAACAGGACCATAACTCTAACACTTTCTCCTTCTCTGTATATATTCCTGTTTGTAATATATCTTTGTTATTCCATATCCGTGTTTGAGTTCTTTATTTGTTCTACCTCAGACTATCACCGTGGTACAAGGAACAGGACCATAACACTAACACTTTCTACTTCTCTGTATATATTCCTGTTTGTAATATATCTGTGTTATTCCGTATCCGTGTTTGAGTTCTTCTTTATTTGTACTACCTCAGACTATCACCGTGGTACAAGGAACAGGACCATAACACTAACACTTTCTACTTCTCTGTATATATTCCTGTTGGTAATATATCTGTTTTATTCCATATACGTGTTTGAGTTCTTCCTTATTGGTTCGACCTCAGACTATCACTGTGGTACAAGGAACAGGACCATAACACTAAAACTTTTTACTTCTCTGTATATATTCCTGTTTGTAATATATGTGTGTTATTCCATATCCGTTTTTGAGTTCTTCTTTATTTGTTCTACCTCAGACTATCACCATGGTACAAGGAACAGGACCATAACACTAAAACTTTCTACTTCTCTGTATATATTCCTGTTTGTAATATATCTGTGTTATTCCATATCCATGTTTGAGTTCTTCTTTATTGGTTCTACCTCGGACTATCACCGTGGTACAAGGAACAGGACCATAACACTAACACTTTCTACTTCTCTGTATATATTCCTGTTCTTAATATATCTGTGTTATTCCATATCCGTGTTTGAGTTCTTCTTTATTGGTTCTACCTCAGACTATTACCGTGGTACAAGGAACAGGACCATAACACTAATACTTTCTACTTCTCTGTATATATTCCTGTTTGTAATATATCTGTGTTATTCCATATCTGCGTTTGAGTTCTTCTTTATTGGTTCTACCTTGGACTATCACCGTGGTACAAGGAACAGGACCATAACACTAACACTTTCTACTTCTCTGTATATATTCCTGTTTGTAATATATCTGTGTTATTCCATATACGTGTTTGAGTTCTTCTTTATTGGTTCTACCTCAGACTATCACCGTGGTACAAGGAACAGGACCATAACACTAACACTTTCTACTTCTCTGCATATATTCCTGTTTGTAATATATCTCTGCTATTCCATATACGTGTTTGAGTTCTTCTTTATTGGTTCTTCCTCAGACTATCACCGTGGTACAAGGAACAGGACCATAACACTAACACTTTCTACTTCTCTGTATATATTCCTGTTTGTAATATATCTGTGTTATTCCATATACGTGTTTGAGTTCTTCTTTATTCGTTCTAACTCGGACTATCACCGTTGTACAAGGAACAGGACCATAACACTAACACTTTCTACTTCTCTGTATATATTCCTGTTTGTAATATATCTGTGTTATTCCATATACGTGTTTGAGTTCTTCTTTATTGGTTCTACCTCAGACTATTACCGTGGTACAAGGAACAGGACCATAACACTAACACTTTCTACTTCTCTGTATATATTCCTGTTTGTAATATATCTGTGTTATTCCATATCCGTGTTTGAGTTCTTCTTTATTGGTTCTACCTGAGACTATCACCGTTGTACAAGGAACAGGACCATAACACTAATACTTTCTACATCTCTGTATATATTCCTGTTTGTAATATATCTGTGTTATTCCATATCTGCGTTTGAGTTCTTCTTTATTGGTTCTACCTTGGACTATCACCGTGGTACAAGGAACAGGACCATAACACTAACACTTTCTACTTCTCTGTATATATTCCTGTTTGTAATATATCTGTGTTATTCCATATACGTGTTTGAGTTCTTCTTTATTGGTTCTACCTGAGCCTATCACCGTGGTACAAGGAACAGGACCATAACACTAACACTTTCTACTTCTCTGCATATATTCCTGTTTGTAATATATCTCTGCTATTCCATATACGTGTTTGAGTTCTTCTTTATTGGTTCTTCCTCAGACTATCACCGTGGTACAAGGTACAGGACCATAACACTAACACTTTCTACTTCTCTGCATATATTCCTATTTGTAATATATCTGTTTTATTCCATATACGCGTTTAAGTTCTTATTTATTGGTTCTACCTCAGACTATCACCGTGGTACAAGGAACAGGACCATAACACTAACACTTTTTACTTCTCTGCGTATATTCCTGTTTGTAATATATCTGTGTTATTCCATATACATGTTTGAGTTCTTCTTTATTGGTTCTTCCTCAGACTATCACCGTGGTACAAGGTACAGGACCATAACACTAACACTTTCTACTTCTCTGCATATATTCCTATTTGTAATATATCTGTTTTATTCCATATACGTGTTTAAGTTCTTATTTATTGGTTCTACCTCAGACTATCACCGTGGTACAAGGAACAGGACCATAACACTAACACTTTCTACTTCTCTGCATATATTCCTGTTTGTAATATATCTGTTTTATTCAATATACGTGTTTGAGTTCTTCTTTATTGGTTCTACCTCAGACTATCACCGTGGTACAAGGAACAGGACCATAACACTAACACTTTCTACTTCTCTGCATATATTCCTATTTGTAATATATCTGTGTTATTCCATATCCGTGTTTGAGTTCTTCTTTATTGGTTCTAACTCGGACTATCACCGTGGTACAAGGAACAGGACCATAACACTAACACTTTCTACTTCTCTGTATATATTCCTGTTTGTAATATATCTGTGTTATTCCATATACGTGTTTGAGTTCTTCTTTATTGGTTCTACCTGAGACTATCACCGTGGTACAAGGAACAGGACCATAACACTAACACTTTCTACTTCTCTGCATATATTCCTGTTTGTAATATATCTCTGCTATTCCATATACGTGTTTGAGTTCTTCTTTATTGGTTCTTCCTCAGACTATCACCGTGGTACAAGGTACAGGACCATAACACTAACACTTTCTACTTCTCTGCATATATTCCTATTTGTAATATATCTGTTTTATTCCATATACGCGTTTAAGTTCTTATTTATTGGTTCTACCTCAGACTATCACCGTGGTACAAGGAACAGGACCATAACACTAACACTTTTTACTTCTCTGCGTATATTCCTGTTTGTAATATATCTGTGTTATTCCATATACGTGTTTGAGTTCTTCTTTATTGGTTCTTCCTCAGACTATCACCGTGGTACAAGGTACAGGACCATAACACTAACACTTTCTACTTCTCTGCATATATTCCTATTTGTAATATATCTGTTTTATTCCATATACGTGTTTAAGTTCTTATTTATTGGTTCTACCTCAGACTATCACCGTGGTACAAGGAACAGGACCATAACACTAACACTTTCTACTTCTCTGCATATATTCCTGTTTGTAATATATCTGTTTTATTCAATATACGTGTTTGAGTTCTTCTTTATTGGTTCTACCCCAGACTATCACCGTGGTACAAGGAACAGGACCATAACACTAACACTTTCTACTTCTCTGCATATATTCCTATTTGTAATATATCTGTGTTATTCCATATCCGTGTTTGAGTTCTTCTTTATTGGTTCTAACTCGGACTATCACCGTGGTACAAGGAACAGGACCATAACACTAACACTTTCTACTTCTCTGTCTATATTCCTGTTTGTAATATATCTGTGTTATTCCATATACGTGTTTGAGTTCTTCTTTATTGGTTCTACCTAAGACTATTACCGTGGTACAAGGAACAGGACCATAACACTAATACTTTCTACTTCTCTGTATATATTACTGTTTGTAATATATCTGTGTTATTCCATATCCGCGTTTGAGTTCTTCTTTATTGGTTCTACCTTGGACTATCACCGTGGTAAAAGGAACAGGACCATAACACTAACACTTTCTACTTCTCTGCATATATTCCTGTTTGTAATATATCTGTGCTATTCCATATACGTGTTTGAGTTCTTCTTTATTGGTTCTATCTCAGACTATCACCGTGGTACAAGGAACAGGACCATAACACTAACACTTTCTAGTTCTCTGCGTATATTCCTGTTTGTAATATATCTGTGTTATTCCATATACGTGTTTGAGTTCTTCTTTATTGGTTCTACCTCAGACTATCACCGTGGTACAAGGAACAGGACCATAACACTAACACTTTCTACTTCTCTGCATATATTCCTATTTGTAATATATCTGTTTTATTCCATATACGCGTTTAAGTTCTTATTTATTGATTCTACCTCAGACTATCACCGTGGTACAAGGAACAGGACCATAACACTAACACTTTCTACTTCTCTGTATATATTCCTCTTTGTAATATATCTGTTTTCTTCCATATACGTGTTTGAGTTCTTCTTTATTGGTTCTATCTCAGACTATCACCGTGGTACAAGGAACAGGACCATAACTCTAACACTTTCTCCTTCTCTGGATATATTCCTGTTTGTAATATATCTGTGTTATTCCATATCCGTGTTTGAGTTCTTCTTTATTGGTTCTAACTTGGACTATCACCGTGGTACAAGGAACAGGACCATAACACTAACACTTTCTACTTCTCTGCATATATTCCTGTTTGTAATATATCTCTGCTATTCCATATACGTGTTTGAGTTCTTCTTTATTGGTTCTTTCTCAGACTATCACCGTGGTACAAGGAACAGGACCATAACACTATCACTTTCTACTTCTCTGCATATATTCCTGTTTGTAATATATCTCTGCTATTCCATATACGTGTTTGAGTTCTTCTTTATTGGTTCTTCCTCAGACTATCACCGTGGTACAAGGAACAGGACAATAACACTAACACTTTCTACTTCTCTGCATATATTCCTATTTGTAATATATCTGTTTTATTCGATATACGCGTTTAAGTTCTTATTTATTGGTTCTACCTCAGACTACCACCGTGGTACAAGGAACAGGACCATAACACTAAAACTTTCTACTTCTCTGCATATATTCCTGTTTGTAATATATCTCTGTTATTCGATATACGTGTTTGAGTTCTTCTTTATTGGTTCTACCCCAGACTATCATCGTGGTACAAGGAACAGGACCATAACACTAACACTTTCTACTTCTCTGCATATATTCCTATTTGTAATATATCTGTGTTATTCCATATCCGTGTTTGAGTTCTACTTTATTGGTTCTACCTCAGACTTTCACCGTGGTACAAGGAACAGGACCATAACACTAACACTTTCTACTTCTCTGTATATATTCCTGTTCTTAATATATCTGTGTTATTCCATATACGTGTTTGAGTTCTTCTTTATTGGTTCTACCTCAGACTATCACCGTGGTACAAGGAACAGGACCATAACACTAAAACTTTCTACTTCTCTGTATATATTCCTATTTTTTAATATATCTGTTTTATTCCATATACCCGTTTAAGTTCTTATTTATTGATTCTACCTCAGACTATCACCGTGGTACAAGGAACAGGACCATAACACTAACACTTTCTACTTCTCTGTATATATTCCTGTTTGTAATATATCTGTGTTATTCCATATACGTGTTTGAGTTCTTCTTTATTGGTTCTACCTCAGACTATCACCGTGGTACAAGGAACAGGACCATAACACTAACACTTTCTACTTCTCTGTATATATTCCTGTTTGTAATATATCTGTGTTATTCCATATCCGTGTTTGAGTTCTTCTTTATTTGTACTACCTCAGACTATCACCGTGGTACAAGGAACAGGACCATAACACTAACACTTTCTACTTCTCTGTATATATTCCTGTTTGTAATATATCTGTGTTATTCCATATACGTGTTTGAGTTCTTCTTTATTGGTTCGACCCCAGACTATCACCGTGGTACAAGGAACAGGACCATAACACTAAAACTTTCTACTTCTCTGTATATATTCCTGTTTGTAATATATCTGTGCTATTCCATATACGTGTTTGAGTTCTTCTTTATTGGTTCTACCTCAGACTATCACCGTGGTACAAGGAACAGGACCATAACACTAACACTTTCTACTTCTCTGTATATATTCCTGTTTGTAATATATCTGTGTTATTCCATATCCGTATTCGAGTTCTTCTTTATTTGTTCTACCTCAAACTATCACCGTGGTACAAGGAACAAGACCATAACACTAACACTTTCTACTTCTCTGTATATATTCCTCTTTGTAATATATCTGTGTTATTCCATATCCGTCTTTGAGTTCTTCTTTATTGGTTCTAACTTGGACTATCACTGTCCTACAACGAACAGGACCATAACACTAACACTTTCTACTTCTCTGCATATATTCCTGTTTGTAATATATCTGTGTTATTCCATATCCGCGTTTGAGTTCTTCTTTATTGTTTCTACCTTGGACTATCACCGTCCTACAAGGAATCGGTCCATAGCAAATAGTATAGTGAATATTATAGAGAATAGCGATCCGTGGAGTATTCGAGGATAGAGTAGAAAATATGATCAAGTAGATGTCACATATATGCACTTCCTATGCTATCACGTGATCTACTTATTCTTAATGGGACCGCACGTGTTTGCTGTCTGGCGATCCGTGTTCAATCTCCAGTGACACTTTATTCCTATAGAACAAAAGAAAAATAAATTAATGGAAAAGAAAAGAAATAGGAAATAAAATGAAAAAAAGAAAGAAAGGAAGTTTAAAGAATGAAAGAAACCGTAAGAAAAAGATAGAGAAAAAAAGGGAAAGAAACTAAGCAAAATAAAGTATAAAGAATGATAGAAAAAAGAATGAAAATAAAGAAAGCATAGGAAAGAAAAAAAAAGATGAAAAAAGAAAGAAAGAATAGTGAAATAAAGAAAAAGATGAAAAAGAAAGAAAGAATAGTGAAATAAAGAAAAAGATGAAAAAGAAAGAAAGAATAGTGAAATAAAGAAAAAGATGAAAAAGAAAGAAAGAATAGTGAAATAAAGAAAAAGATGAAAAAGAAAGAAAGAATAGTGAAATAAAGAAAAAGATGAAAAAGAAAGAAAGAATAGTGAAATAAAGAAAAAGATGAAAAAGAAAGAAAGAATAGTGAAATAAAGAAAAAGATGAAAAAGAAAGAAAGAATAGTGAAATAAAGAAAAAGATGAAAAAGAAAGAAAGAATAGTGAAATAAAGAAAAAGATGAAAAAGAAAGAAAGAATAGTGAAATAAAGAAAAAGATGAAAAAGAAAGAAAGAATAGTGAAATAAAAAAAAGATGAAAAAGAAAGAAAGAATAGTGAAATAAAGAAAAAGATGAAAAAGAAAGAAAGAATAGTGAAATAAAGAAAAAGATGAAAAAGAAAGAAAGAATAGTGAAATAAAGAAAAAGATGAAAAAGAAAGAAAGAATAGTGAAATAAAGAAAAAGATGAAAAAGAAAGAAAGAATAGTGAAATAAAGAAAAAGATGAAAAAGAAAGAAAGAATAGTGAAATAAAGAAAAAGATGAAAAAGAAAGAAAGAATAGTGAAATAAAGAAAAAGATGAAAAAGAAAGAAAGAATAGTGAAATAAAGAAAAAGATGAAAAAGAAAGAAAGAATAGTGAAATAAAGAAAAAGATGAAAAAGAAAGAAAGAATAGTGAAATAAAGAAAAAGATGAAAAAGAAAGAAAGAATAGTGAAATAAAGAAAAAGATGAAAAAGAAAGAAAGAATAGTGAAATAAAGAAAAAGATGAAAAAGAAAGAAAGAATAGTGAAATAAAGAAAAAGATGAAAAAGAAAGAAAGAATAGTGAAATAAAGAAAAAGATGAAAAAGAAAGAAAGAATAGTGAAATAAAGAAAAAGATAGAAAAAGAAAGAAAGAATAGTGAAATAAAGAAAAAGATGAAAAAGAAAGAAAGAATAGTGAAATAAAGAAAAAGATGAAAAAGAAAGAAAGAATAGTGAAATAAAGAAAAAGATGAAAAAGAAAGAAAGAATAGTGAAATAAAGAAAAAGATGAAAAAGAAAGAAAGAATAGTGAAATAAAGAAAAAGATGAAAAAGAAAGAAAGAATAGTGAAATAAAGAAAAAGATGAAAAAGAAAGAAAGAATAGTGAAATAAAGAAAAAGA
This sequence comes from Acanthosepion lycidas, assembly GCA_963932145.1. Classification (NCBI taxonomy): domain Eukaryota; kingdom Metazoa; phylum Mollusca; class Cephalopoda; order Sepiida; family Sepiidae; genus Acanthosepion; species Acanthosepion lycidas. Next base: position 13,825,699 of record OZ010613.1, read on the forward strand.
TAGAAAAAGAAAGAAAGAATAGTGAAATAAAGAAAAAGATGAAAAAGAAAGAAAGAATAGTGAAATAAAGAAAAAGATAGAAAAAGAAAGAAAGAATAGTGAAAGAAAGAAAAAGATGAAAAAGAAAGAAAGAATAGTGAAATAAAGAAAAAGATGAAAAAGAAAGAAAGAATAGTGAAATAAAGAAAAAGATGAAAAAGAAAGAAAGAATAGTGAAATAAAGAAAAAGATGAAAAAGAAAGAAAGAATAGTGAAATAAAGAAAAAGATGAAAAAGAAAGAAAGAATAGTGAAATAAAGAAAAAGATGAAAAAGAAAGAAAGAATAGTGAAATAAAGAAAAAGATGAAAAAGAAAGAAAGAATAGTGAAATAAAGAAAAAGATGAAAAAGAAAGAAAGAATAGTGAAAGAAAGAAAAAGATGAAAAAGAAAGAAAGAATAGTGAAATAAAGAAAAAGATAGAAAAAGAAAGAAAGAATAGTGAAATAAAGAAAAAGATAGAAAAAGAAAGAAAGAATAGTGAAATAAAGAAAAAGATGAAAAAGAAAGAAAGAATAGTGAAATAAAGAAAAAGATAGAAAAAATGAGGAAGAAAAATAACGCAAAAAGAAAAATAAAGACAGAAAAAATAAAGCAAATACAGAAAAAAGTAAAAGAAAGAAGGAAAGAATGACAAAAATAAAAAGAAAGAAGGAAAGAATGACAAAAAGAAAAAGAAAGAAGGAAAGAATGACAAAAAGAAAAAGAAAGAAGGAAAGAATGACAAAAAGAAAAAATGAAGAGACACAAGATATATAAATATATTGTAGATAGAAAATGAGAAAATTTTAGTTGATCGAAATATTTACGAGAAAATTGCAACTATTCGTATCTCTATCTTCCTGCATCCTTCGTTGAAAAGTATTTGCTTAGTTTGTAAACTCTCCGATATTTGGACAGTCTTTAAATTAATATCTTTTCTCGAATAAATAATTAAAAATGGCCTCAAGCGAATTAATCATTTGGATCTTAAAGAAGATAATCTTTCATCAAGCCATATAGACTGGCGGTACATAATCTTTCATCAAGCCCTACAGTCTGGCAGTACATATTCTTTTATCAACCCCTATAGACTGGTGGCACATAATATTTCATCAACCCCTATATGGCGGTACATAATCTTTCATCAAGCCTTATAGACTAGCGGTACATAATCTTTCATCAAGTACTATAGACTGGCGGTACATAATTTTTCATCAACCCTTATAGTCTGGCGGTACATAATCTTTCATCAAGCCCTATAGACTAGCGGTACATATTCTTTCATCAAGCCCTATAGACTGGCGGTACATAATCTTTCATCAAGCCCTGGCGGTACATAATCACAAATAGCTTTAACACATGAAAATAAAACAAAAAAAAAACAACGCTAAATTCTTTCAACATCAACAACAATAAAATGAGTAGGCAACAAATGATTGAGAAGGAGAAATAATGATATACTCTAAATGTAAACTTATACACTAATTTAAACAAAGGCTTTGGATGGAAACTTTCATCAGTACTAGAAAGAGCCATAATAGTTAATGGACTTGAGATTTCTAACTTGGATAAAAACAGCTTTAAGAAAAAGTTTTTTATAAATTTCAGCTAACAGTATAAGTACCTGTTCGTTCAATAAATTCCAAATGTTTCTTCCGTGGAAATGGATAATTCCTCCATTATGATAACCAATGTTTAACCATTGCAAATATGAGGAATTAAATGCGACCGAAAGACAGGACATTTGAATCGTGTATGGCTAAGGCTAAAACATAAAAATGATGAGAAAGAAAACGAGGAAAAGAAGTTAAGGTGCAAATATAAAAACAGCACAGCAGACAAATGAAGAGAAGCAGAGAAGAAAAAGAAAAGAAAATGAGGAAGAAACAAAAGTGTAGATTGAGATAAAGAGAATTAAATATTGAATGAGAAAGACATAGAAAATAAATAAATAAACTTAGGACAGAAACAAATTAACGATATATGGAATCAGAAAAAAAATATAAAAAAGAAAAATCTCGAAATTTTGAACCTTACCCGGGCTTGAATATTATGAATTGACTCATCGGCACGAACAGGGTGGGTTAAATTGGCACTGACACTGTAGAGCAAAAGCTCGTGTCGAGGTAATTTTGTGTCGTGTAGGACTTGCCTTAAGCAACTTATAGACGTCAATGAGACTTATACTTGAGTCACTTCTTGGGGTCAAAAATTAATTTCCACCTGTGTGTGTGTGTGTGTGTGTGTGTGTGTGTGAGTGAGAGAGAGAGAGAAAAAGAGAAAGAGAAAGAGAGAGAGAGAGAGTTGGTGGACATTATGGGTTTTAAAAGCACCTAGGAATACCATGGACAGAATATATGAACAACGAGTAAGTTGTAAGTAAAATAGGAACAAGGAAATCTATACTTACAATAAAAAAGAAACGATTAAATTTCTGGAACACGTAATGAGGAAAGAGGGTTAGGAGAATTTAACACTCACAAAACATTGAAGGCAAGAAAAGCAAAGGGAAACAGCGAGTAATCTACATAATGCGTTTATATGGATAGATAGCAGAACAGTGACAAAGAGGGATAGTAAATGGTTGAAAATTAATTAGAGGAACAAAAGACAGGAAGCTGTGGAGAGTCATCATCATCCCCATCTAGAAAGTGATTAGCACATAAAAGTCAGGAAGTAGTAACCTTACAAGTAGAGAACAACCAAATGCATTGTATCAAGATCATTTTTTATCCCCACTAGAATACAGATTGGCAGCAAATTTACTACTGTTTCAGCCAGAAAGTAGATTTCACGAATATGCCAAGAACTGCAAGAGGAGAAAGTAAAATAAAAGAAGTAACAGAGCGATTGGAAGAAATAGAAAATCAAAATAGAGAGGAAGAGAAAGTAAAGAAAATCAGAATAAAATGAGCGATAAGAAAGAGAGGAGGAGGTAATGAAAGCATGAGGGAATAGAAAAGCTGAATTGGACGAAGGTAGATTAAGAGTGTAAAATCAGAGAAGACAAGAATCGAGAGAAATTCAGAAGCGAAACAACAGGAAGAAAACGACAAATAAACAGGGAATGATAATGGAAATGGTAACATTAGATGTTTCCTTACAAGGAAACATTTTTTAAAAATCGGTATCACCCCAAGCAACGCAATAAAGCCACTAAAACAAGAAAACAGAGCGGAGAAAGAAAAGAGTAATCAGTAGATAGCGATTGACAATGCCTTTAAATTTTTGCGGATTAAAGTTGAGTGAAAATCATGGAACCGGAAGAGAGTTCCACAAGCGAGAAGTGCGAGAGAAGAAACTATTAGCATAGAACTTACGACTACATCTAGCCAGCTCAACAGTAAATTGATGAGATCTCGACGCCAGTCTAGTACTGCGTTTAAATTCATAAAATCTAGATACCATAGCGAAGAGCTCGTATTCAGTGACCAAGCAGCCAGTACTGCTGTCAGTTGAAATTTATAAAAAATTTAGTAGATAACGATGGAGAGCATTTTTCTCAAGCCCTGTAGCTGTTATCACTCTTTCTCGTATTGATGAGGATGTGTTTCCTTCTTACCATTTTGATTATACCATTATTTTCTCTTTGAGTTTGATTTGCTATCCATTTTAGTTGTTACTGTTGTTTGTAGTCCTCAAGTGATATGGTTTCTGTTATTTGGTACACAGTTCTTTGTGATTCTGTATCGCCAGTTGACAATGTTCAAAGAAGGATGATATTTACCAAGACCCAGATGCTTCACTCGCTGAAAGCTTCTTTTTTTTTTCACCATTAATCTCAGGAAGCGCCTGTGTACAGCTGACAGTTTAGACATTTCTGAACGGATTTGGTGCCACCCATGGCATCCATATGAAAGTCTCAATCTGGTAAAGCTATTTGAGAATATGATTTGAATTTTCAGGTTGTTGTTTTGGTTTCATAGCATGGCTGTGCACAACCGCCTCTGCCATGTAGCTTTAAGCAATGTTTAACCCCTGTTATCGTCCTTCTTTGGCCTTACCCTGTTTTTATTACCAAAACAGTCATTACTCTTAGGTGCCTAATACGAGAGGAGACCTTAATAACTGGGTGGGGTGGAATTCTTCTCAATATGCAATAAACAAGGAGAATCAAAAATCATTCGATGGGTAAAAGAATAAGAATAAGAATTTATTTTTAAATTTAAGTAAAGAAACCTTTAAAAATTAAGTTTATCAAAAAATGGAACATTGTACTTCTGGAAAGAATAGGGACAAACAAAAGAAAAAATGTAGTTATAAAATCGAGCAAATAAAAACTTAAACCAACGATAATAATGTGTGTTTCCTGATTGAGCTCTGGAGAAAAGTGCGAACAAAAGCACGGTTGAGAATCGTAAAATGTCTTTAAATAAATGCCTCAACTTCTGTTTGGCATAGTAACATAGGTTACTCAATGTTTTCTTTTTCGCATCCTCTCTTCAGTACGTCCCATGAGTGTCACATTTTCCGAACCCTCTTTTCTTCTGATTTTAAGTATAAGAATCACTTGACTTTTATTTTTTTTTAAATCGAATTCACACCAAGTAAGGCAGCAAAGCCACGAGGGGTTACTGAGTGTGAGGGAATATGAAAACAGAAGCATTTTTGAGGAGCTAGAACAATATAAGAGTCATCAGGAAGAGAGTAGATAACGATTGACATTGTATTTAAATTTTTGAAGATCAAAGTTGTCTGGAGAGCAAGACACCGAAAGAGAGTTCCACAAGCGAGAAGTACAAGAAAAGAAACAGTTAGCATAGAACTTACGGTTACAGCTAATCATTTTAACTGTGAAATTATATATTTCTGCCAATCTTTTACTGCACTTAAATTCATAGTCTAGGTAACATGGGGAAAAGTTCATCAGACCAATTACCATGAAAATATTTATAGAAAAGACACAGGGAAGCGGTGGAAAGTAACTGAAACCGAGATGTCAAGTCAGGACCAATAATATTGCAGATTCTTTTTGGGGTTTTATCATGAATCTCTAAATATATAGCAGGAGCACCAGACCATATGTTGCATCAATATTCAAAACATAAACGAATGATAGATTCTAGAGAAAAAATTCTCTCGCACGACACAGTGAACCATCTTTCCTAGCAGCAGACCTAGCAATTGATTCACTTCGAAAAAAGAAATTGTTAGCATAGAAATTACGGTTACATTTTAGCCAATTCAAGTGTAAAAAAACAAAAAAAATTACTAAGCTGGGATATTTTTACCTGATATTTTAAAAATTAGAACTGAGTTTTTACTGAGTCATGTACATATAACTCTGTCCATGATTTCTGGCATCATCTCTAAACTGGATTTTTTAATTGGTTTCTGTCTTATATCGTGAAATGAGAATTTTCTTGAACAAGCAATTCTTCTAGATTATTTTGTATTGATGAAGGTATCCCCCTCTATCCTTGGAACTAACAGTTTTCTTAATTTTCAGCAACCATCTTTCTGTTGTTATCATTTATAAAGTCGGTATCTATGCTTATGACATACATATTTACTCCTGTCTTAATATTGTCAGACCGGTTCAATAAGGTCAAATTGATAGCTGAGTAAGAGTACTTACATTCGGTTGTTAACTAAAGCAAGAAATGGCTTGTTAATTTTAACGCTTCAGTAATAAAACTTCTCTCTATTAATCGTATGAGAGTACTCTTTCTGCCTTACATCAGGAAAGTGACTCGTTGCTCCTTCTCGGGCTAACAAGTAATGAAAAGATTATATTGGATCAGGTCGGCAGCTAGGAAATTTGGTTCACTGTGTCGTGCTAGACAATCTTTCTCTCCAGAATCTATATTACATATTTATAAATTTGCCATTCGTCCATATTTTGAATATTGCTACTACATACCTAGACTTTATGAATTTAAGCACAGTACTAGATTGACAGATGTTATTTTACAGGAGACATTTAACCGTAAATTTTATGCTAAGCGTTTCTTTTCTCGAACTTCTCGCTTTTGAAAATCTCTTCAGACTTCTTGCTTTCCATTTGTCAAATTTGATCTTAAAATTTTTAAATGCAATATCAATCGTTCTCTTCTGTTTTTCTTAATTTCTTGTTCTCGCTTCTTAATAATGTTTTTCTTTTTCTCATGTTTTTTCACACTTAGTACCCGTCACTGTGTCTGTTGACTTGCTTGGGGTTAAATGATAAAAAAAATCTTATCTCGATGACAAAATTCACAAGAGTCTCTATAAAAAATCAAGGTTGACAACTATTGACATCTCAAGGTGTAGAATTCAAAATGATTGATGGCAAAGAGGCAAGGCCAAAGAAATCCAACGTCCTTATTGATAAACATCATCCGCGTTTTCTACTCGTCTGTTCATGCTATACCGTCAAAATAGTACCGTCGATATCGAATGACGAAAGAAGCAGTATTTTGACTGACGAATGAAGTAATTTCGCTTCTAATTCTATACTTGTTAAACAGGGAAAGAAATCCTTCATTTTTTATCATTTGATCTCCCAATTAAGTTAACAAAGATTTCTTCCTATCAATATCCAAAATGCAAATATTGTGACAGTAGGATGACAAAAATGATGACAGTAGTATATATGATGAAGATTACAGAAGCATCGATATCAGCAGGAACTTTGAGAAATTTTACTAAAATTGCAATGAAGGTACCGTCTTCAAGGAGGCATGACTGATACGATCTTTGATGTGAGATAAGTTTAAGGCAAATCTTTTAAACTAATGACGATACTTATTCTTGAGAAAGTATAAGAAAAATTTGGGGGTTGGACATCCCCTCCCCACAATTTCAAATTTCAAAAAGATTCCATCTCTTTATCATAAAAATTTGAGTATTCAACCGCAGTAAACATTCTTTCGATTTTCATACCAATAGTTTTGTTAAATAAACCTTTGTACTTGCGTCCAATCTGTTTTTAGTGTATGACTGATTGGTACGTAACTTGGAGTTTCAAATCAATATTGTATGACAGAGGATTTTAAAAATGATGACGACTGATCGACGAAAAAACACGTGTTTACAATTGTGATTATGAACTGTAATACACCGACGACAGTATCTCGACTGTATCGAAACAATTTCTGTGTTTACGATTTTTGTCTTGTTCTCATTGTTAATATACAAAAATCCCTGGCTCTGTATATATTTATACCAGGAAGAATATTTTTTCAAATTAACATACATGGTGAATGAATTGAAAATGTCTCATTCTTTATCTGTCTAACTATAACACTTTACATGAAGATATCCCTAATCGACTACAAATAACATGCAAAAACTTTTGCATGCCTTTCATGACGTGTTTTTTGCAACCATAACTTGAATGCCGAAACAATTTGTCTTATAGTGAAACTTTGATTACAACCTCAAATACTTCCACTTGAGAGATTTAATCAAGCAAAATTCGACGGATCCTGAATACAAATGATTATATCACAAATAATAAAATGCTAATAATAATAGTCTTTTCATTTAATATGCATAAAATTGAATTATTTCTATGCGATATCAATTTAGATTTCATTATATTTTCGTTTCTAAAATTAATGTTTTTAAATGATTATAATTCATTCCAAAGCATCAACATTGAAAATTAAAACTTGTAAAAATGTATTTGAATCTAAAGAAACTCAGTGTCGAAGATATTCATCTAAGAAATGCTTTCATGTCTGCACTGAGACAACCATTCAACGTTCCACCAAAAATTTTGGATTCGGTGATTAACAGTATTGAACAAAAGAATGTTATTAAAGGTTATCCTATGAAATTTTAATGTACTGGTTCTTATGTTTATTCTTTCTATACAGTTAATATAATTGTTGCATAAATTTCATAAGAATGAAACTTGCCTAGCAATTTTTTTAAATAGTAGATTTGTGTGATTTCTTAAGTAGAATAATTTCGGAGAAAGGTCTTTCCGAAAAACTAGGCTAAATCTGACCAATGAGCCGTGTGATATATTCACATAGACCACTATCCAACATGAAGAATAGTTTAGACAAGTAGGTTATCATATTTCGGGCAAGTGGCTAGCTGGATATATAATTTCTCGGATAAAGGCGAGAACATAAATTAACTTTCAAATCGTATAAATATATCATTGTTGACAATCTTGAAGAGTGAATTCTATATATGTGCATTTGCATATAAAATGCTACAATTTTATTGATGTGAAATGAAGAGATTATAATTCCGAAGATTCAAAATCCTCTCGAAACACATTTTTGAACACGTTTGTATTTTATTATTTTATCTTTCTGTTTTAAAATGTAGGTGTCTTAAAGTTTATATTTTTTCAATCATTTATCGACATATACTTGTCTATGGTTGAAATATTGGATTCATGCAATTATATTTAACATTGCCTTGTTCTGGGTTTTATTTTGATCTTTGAACAAATCTATGCATGATTTGAAAAGTAGCAAACAAGGAAAGGGAAATGAACTTTGCATATTACTGTAGTGAAATCAGAAAAAAAAATTACGATTAAGATAATGAAATTGTGAATTGTAAAATGTATTGAACTAGAAACACATTCCGTCAACGAAGGCTTCGGGAAATAAATTTAGAAATTTGAAGAAAGACTTTATCTAAAACAAGTAGCTGACAAAAGCATGAATCGTTTATTTTGCAATGATGCACTCGGTGAGGAAGAAATATAAAAGGTGACCATCCACCTACTGAAACGCGTCATCCCAAAGAGGTTTCAGGCAGTCGGTGAAGTATGTAATAATTTATACAAAATTTTATTTAGGCGGTAAGTCCACGGGAAAATTAAAACAATAATTGGTGATTAAATCTGAATTTCCGAAAAAATAATGTTGATTAGTTATAATAACTAAAATATGCGGGGAGCCAAAACGAGGCTTGAACTTAAACCATTAACAACTAACTAAATTGTCAGGCTCGCAGGATTGTTATGCTAAATTGATAAGACGAGTCGAATATGGTTAATGTCGACTTTGTCACGAGAAGTTACTCGAGAGTAGCGAAGTCTTGTTTACTCAATCCACCACAAAATTCCTGGCGAAAAAGACATTCAAACAATCGACAAAAAGAGTGAATTACACCAAAGTCTGTAAGGCTTGATAAAAAGTAGTTACGTGATCAGTTCTTGAATGAACGCGTTGAGAGGTTTGTAACGAACACATATATATAATACTTGCCAGGAAAATATTAGCAAGTTTAGAACTGCTAAGATTTTGGTTGCCTCATATTAATGTGAGATTTAATAACTTTTTAAAAGTTTGTTTTCATTTTAATCTTCTTTTCTCTGCTGCCACCCGCTTCTTGTCAATTCTTCCCGTCGGCAATTCTTCTCAGTCGGCTTCGGGTAAACTCACTGGTATCTCTTCTTTCCGGTGACCTCAGCAAAACTTTGCAGTGTGTGTCACATATATGGAATTCAGCCTTCTATCTTGTCAACAATTATATATTGATACCATTTGACCATTAATTTATGTTCTCTACGGCTCTAATTTGGTCCGGAAAGCAGATATTCAGCTAGACACTTTCCCGAAATTTGATGACCTGCTTACCGAAAACTATTCTCCATATTCACCGGTGGTCATGTAAACATATCACTTGGCCCATTGGTTGAATTCAGCCTAGTTTTTTGGAAAGCCATTTCTCCGAAATTAATCCAATTGAGAAATCACATCATTCAGTTCTAAATTAATATTTTATTTCTGTTTTAATTTAATGTCTTATTTCTTTTAAAAATTAATAATTTGTGTTCAAAATTAAAATCCTATTTCTTTTCAAAGTAAAATGTTATTTGTCTCCTCAGAAATATGCACTAGAAATTAGGAACAGGGTCCGGAAGAAGAAAGCGCGGATTTATTCCCCAGCCTAGAAACTGTGTTGTGAATGGAACATGTATTATGTCTGAGTGACACATAGATGTAAAGGTGTGTTAGGATTTTCATAATGTAGAATTCCTATTCATTTTTTTTGCTTGAAGGGTTGCACACCCTTTTCTTATAAACTCTTTAAGTTAACAACTTCTAAGTATTTACTTTAAGTGATTCCGATCTTTGGTAGGTTTCTTTATTTGGTATGTTCATCTGGAATGCTGCAGTGTGTTCTGCTGTTTCTCTTCTGTCAACGTTGAGTCGTCAGGAGGGTTTCAATCATTCACATCCGAATCCATTCCACTGTCAACATACATTACCTTGGCTTTATTTATTTTCTCTTTCGTATCCACCAATTAAATATTATCGCAGTTGTCCCCAAAAGTGACGTCCACGTAATCAAAACGATTGCCTGGTTACTTTGTTTTGAACTTTAACCGCCAACACCTGCAAATCCAATTGCCGTATTGGTCCTCGCATTTCCAGTCCCTCACCTGTCTTTATTTCAAGGGTCCTGCAATCCTGTCCGGTTTGCGTCTAGCACATTCACGAAGGTCAAGAAGAACTCCCGTGTCTAAAATTTCTTCTCTGCTTGACAGTAACGTAGGAAGATAAGTGATTCGCCAAAATCTAAACCACATCCCGCGTAGAGAAAACGAAAAAGTTTTTAATATTATTTCCGTTGATTCACTTTCACACATTCAAAAATCTGTCTTCTTCTCTAAAAACCATCGTCTACGTCCCATTCGACAAACTCACAGATAACAGAAGCATTTCCCTCGCTACAATTGCCACTTAACAATTGTTTTTAATTGTCCCATTGTCAGCTTTAAAGGAGGCAAGGTTTTCTTTTCCTTATCATCAACCTCTAGAAGTAATGATTACAAGTACCAACACTATCCAGTTTGCAATAATGCCACAAACTTACTACTGGGTTGGTAAGCAATTAGTCGAATTTGAATTTTAAGCAATAAATTCATAAAAAGGTCCAGAGGTTACTATGCTAGGCTATAAATGTCACAAAGAAAGCATATATAGCTCAGCTAGGTAATTTTTTAAAAATTGCGAAATCTGACGCGATTGTTCGTTTGTAAATATTCTTTCACAAAGCTTCTTAATTCTCCTATCTGCTCTGGGATCATTTTCCGTCAGATTCCCAGGCTTATAATTCTTGGACTGTATTAATTAACCAATTAACATTTTACCTATTTTTGGCTACATGCATTTTAGTCACATTTACAAGTGATACTCTTTCTCCTTTTCTGTTCTTCATCTAAAGCAATTAATTCCCTCCTAAATTGCTCACAGATCACCCACTGTTATTAAGGTCCTTCCCTTCTATGGGGTAACTGTACGTTTTATCCTCTTTCTTCAACAAACATTATTCGCGAAAATAATCGCGCATTTACCCTGTATTGCGTAGGCAGCTCCAGATTTGTCCGTGTAAGATTGAATAATAAATTCAGATATCTAGTTCCTTCAGGGACATCATAATGTTTAGCCATTTTTTCGCAACATTACTTGCTCGAATTATCTCATTTCTCAATAAGGTTTTATACGGTTTCAGATCAATTACAAATGTTAACAATCACTTGGATCTCGTTATGATCACTTCAATATGGTATTATATTAATGCTTCAATTCGCCAGTTGAGTAGCTACCAACATTATTACTCATTAATAACACTTTCGAATTGGTCATCACACCAAAATAATAATGTATAACTACTTTAGAGCTACAGTACTTTATTTTATTCCATCACTGTGTTACTTACTAAGACTACTGAATCCACTTTTGTTTGTCTATTACAGCTCTCCATTACTGATACATTGTCCTTAAAAATTTTACCAGAATTTATCGTTCTACATGGGTTTAGGGTAACAGAGTAAGAATCAGTATGTATTAACGATTCTAGCCAAACAAGCACATCCATCTCTGTCATTCATACATCAAACATGTCTCATTCCCTACACAAAATTTCAATGCTGGGGAATAATATTTCCGATTGGTTCTTCCCGCCCTTATTCCTGATTTCCAGTGCTAAAGCCATTTTTCTTAGTTGCTCGTCTGTGCCGGTTTTTTCAAACATAAGTCTTTCTCGTTCATTTTCTCTTCTTTTATACGCTCTCCCTAATTCTGACAGAGTGCTCTTGTTATTCACAATCCCATTACTCTAAACTATCTGAAAAACCGAAGACTTCTCAGGGTCTGTATAGCTTATTTAATTCTTGTTGTAGATTCTCTTGAATTCAACTCAGATTCTGAATACTGTTCTTCCAATTTTGTTGTACGGTAGAAAATATTCTACGAAACAACTTTCAACTAACTGAGTTTAGAATCTGCTATTCTTCAATAGAACACATGTGTCTTGTCTATTTGTTGACAATTGAGGAGTGACAAAGGAAAATTTTTCTGTTGGCAATTTAGGGATGACAAAGAAAAATTTCTATTTCTGTTGCAAATTTAGGTATAACAAATACAATTTCCTATTTCGGGTGGCAAAGTAGGGATGACGAAGAAAATGGTGTGTTTCTGGTGGCAAAGTAGGGATGACGAAGAAAATATTCTGTTTCTGGTGGCAAAGTAGGGATGACGAAGAAAATATTCTGTTTCTGGTGGCAAAGTAGGGATGACGAAGAAAATATTCTGTTTCTGGTGGCAAAGTAGGGATGACGAAGAAAATATTCGGTTTCTGGTGGCAAAGTAGGGATGACGAAGAAAATGTTCTGTTTCTGGCGGCAAAATAGAGATGACGAAGAAAAAATTCTGATTCTGGTGGCAAAGTAGGGATGACGATGAAAATATTCTGTTTCTGGTGGCAAAGTAGGGATGACGAAGAAAATATTCTGTTTCTGGTGGCAAAGTAGGGACGACGAAGAAAATATTCTGTTTCTGGTGGGAAAATAGAGATGACGAAGAAAATATTCTGATTCTGGTGGCAAAGTAGGGATGACTAAAAAAATATTCTGTTTCTAGTGGCAAAATAGAGATGAGGAAGAAAATATACTGATTCTGGTGGCAAAGTAGGGATGACGAAGAAAATATTCTGTTTCTGGTGGCAAAGTAGGGATGACGAAGAAAATATTCTGATTCTGGTGGCAAAGTAGGGATGACGAAGAAAATATTCTGTTTCTGGTGGCAAAGTAGGGATGACGAAGAAAATATTCTGTTTCTGGTGGCAAAGTAGGGATGACGAAGAAAATATTCTGTTTCTGGTGGCAAAGTAGGGATGACGAAGAAAATATTCTGTTTCTGGTGGCAAAGTAGGGATGACGAAGAAAATATTCGGTTTCTGGTGGCAAAGTAGGGATGACGAAGAAAATGTTCTGTTTCTGGCGGCAAAATAGAGATGACGAAGAAAATATTCTGTTTCTGGTGGCAAAGTAGGGATGACGAAGAAAATAATATTCTGTTTCTTGTGGCAAAGTAGGGATGACGAAGAAAATATTCTGTTTCTGGTGGCAAAATAGGGATGACAAAGAAAATATTCCGTTTCTGGCGGCAAAGTAGGGATGACGAAGAAAATATTCTGTTTCTAGTGGCAAAGTAGGGATGACAAAGAAAATATTCTGTTTCTGGTGGCAAAATAGGGATCAGAAAGAAAATATTCTGATTCTGGTGGCAAAGTAGGGATTACGAAGAAAATATACAGTTTCTGGTGGCAAAGTAGGGATGATGAAGAAAATATTCTGTTTCTGGTGGCAAAGTTGGGATGATGAAGAAAATATTCTGTTTCTGGTGGCAAAGTAGGGATGACGAAGAAAATATTCTGTTTCTGGTGGCAAAGTAGGGGTGACAAAGAAAATATTCTGTTTCTGGTGGCCAAATAGGGATGACAAAGAAAATATTCTGTTTCAGGTGGCAAAGTAGGGATGACAAAGAAAATATTCTGTTTCTGGTGGCAAAGTAGGGATCACAAAGAAAATATTCTGTTTCTGGTGGCAAAATAGGGATCACAAAGAAAATATTCCGTTTCTGGTGGCAAAGTAGGGATGAGGAAGAAAATATTCTGTTTCTGGTGGCAAAGTAGGGATGACGATGAAAATATTCTGTTTCTGGTGGCCACATAGGGATGACAAAGAAAATATTCTGTTTCTGGTGGGAAAATAGGGATCACAAAGAAAATATTCTGATTCTGGTGGCAAAGTAGGTATGAGGAAGAAAATATTCTGTTTCTGGTGGCAAAGTAGGGATGACGAAGAAAATATTCTGTTTCTAGTGGCAAAATAGGGATGACGAAGAAAATATTCTGTTTCTGGTGGCAAAGTTGGGATGACGGAAAAATATTCTGTTTCTGGTGGCAAAGTTGGGATGACGAAGAAAATATACTGTTTCTGGTGGCAAAGTAGGGATGACGATGAAAATATTCTGTTTCTGGTGGCAAAGTAGGGATGACAATATTCTGTTTCTAGTGGCAAAATAGGGATGACGAAGAAAATATTCTGTTTCTGGTGGCAAAGTTGGGATGACGGAAAAATATTCTGTTTCTGGTGGCAAAGTTGGGATGACGAAGAAAATATTGTGTTTCTGGTGGCAAAGTAGGGATGACGAAGTAAATATTCTGTTTCTGGTGGCAAAATAGAGATGACGAAGAAAATATTCTGATTCTGGTGGCAAAGTAGGGATGACGAAGAAAATATTCTGTTTCTGGTGGCAAAGTAGGGATGACGAAGAAAATATTCTGAGTCTGGTGGCAATGTAGGGATACAAAGAAAATATTCTGTATCTGGTGGCAAAATAGAGATGACGAAGAAAATATACTGATTCTGGTGGCAAAGTTGGGATGACGAAGAAAATATACTGTTTACGGTGGCAAAGTAGGGATGATGAAGAAAATATTCTGTTTCTGGTGGCAAAGTAGGGATGATGAGGCAAATATTCTGTTTCTGGCGGCAAAGTAGGGATGACGAAGAAAATATTCTGTTTCTGGTGGCAAAATAGAGATGACGAAGAAAATATTCTGTTTCTGGTGGCAAAGTAGGAATGACAAAGAAAATATTCTGTTTCTGGTGGCAAAGTAGGGATGACGAAGAAAATATTCTGTTTCTGGTGGCAAAGTAGGGATGACGAAGAAAATATTCTGTTTCTTATGGCAAAGTAGGGATGACGAAGAAAAAATTCGGTTTCTGGTGGCAAAGTAGGGATGACGAAGAAAATGTTCTGTTTCTGGCGGCAAAATAGAGATGACGAAGAAAATATTCTGTTTCTGGTGGCAAAGTAGGGATGACGAAGAAAATAATATTCTGTTTCTTGTGGCAAAGTAGGGATGACGAAGAAAATATTCTGTTTCTGGTGGCAAAATAGGGATGACAAAGAAAATATTCCGTTTCTGGCGGCAAAGTAGGGATGACGAAGAAAATATTCTGTTTCTAGTGGCAAAGTAGGGATGACAAAGAAAATATTCTGTTTCTGGTGGCAAAATAGGGATCAGAAAGAAAATATTCTGATTCTGGTGGCAAAGTAGGGATTACGAAGAAAATATACAGTTTCTGGTGGCAAAGTAGGGATGATGAAGAAAATATTCTGTTTCTGGTGGCAAAGTTGGGATGATGAAGAAAATATTCTGTTTCTGGTGGCAAAGTAGGGATGACGAAGAAAATATTCTGTTTCTGGTGGCAAAGTAGGGGTGACAAAGAAAATATTCTGTTTCTGGTGGCCAAATAGGGATGACAAAGAAAATATTCTGTTTCAGGTGGCAAAGTAGGGATGACAAAGAAAATATTCTGTTTCTGGTGGCAAAGTAGGGATCACAAAGAAAATATTCTGTTTCTGGTGGCAAAATAGGGATCACAAAGAAAATATTCCGTTTCTGGTGGCAAAGTAGGGATGAGGAAGAAAATATTCTGTTTCTGGTGGCAAAGTAGGGATGACGATGAAAATATTCTGTTTCTGGTGGCCACATAGGGATGACAAAGAAAATATTCTGTTTCTGGTGGGAAAATAGGGATCACAAAGAAAATATTCTGATTCTGGTGGCAAAGTAGGTATGAGGAAGAAAATATTCTGTTTCTGGTGGCAAAGTAGGGATGACAATATTCTGTTTCTAGTGGCAAAATAGGGATGACGAAGAAAATATTCTGTTTCTGGTGGCAAAGTTGGGATGACGGAAAAATATTCTGTTTCTGGTGGCAAAGTTGGGATGACGAAGAAAATATTGTGTTTCTGGTGGCAAAGTAGGGATGACGAAGTAAATATTCTGTTTCTGGTGGCAAAATAGAGATGACGAAGAAAATATTCTGATTCTGGTGGCAAAGTAGGGATGACGAAGAAAATATTCTGTTTCTGGTGGCAAAGTAGGGATGACGAAGAAAATATTCTGAGTCTGGTGGCAATGTAGGGATACAAAGAAAATATTCTGTATCTGGTGGCAAAATAGAGATGACGAAGAAAATATACTGATTCTGGTGGCAAAGTTGGGATGACGAAGAAAATATACTGTTTACGGTGGCAAAGTAGGGATGATGAAGAAAATATTCTGTTTCTGGTGGCAAAGTAGGGATGATGAGGCAAATATTCTGTTTCTGGCGGCAAAGTAGGGATGACGAAGAAAATATTCTGTTTCTGGTGGCAAAATAGAGATGACGAAGAAAATATTCTGTTTCTGGTGGCAAAGTAGGAATGACAAAGAAAATATTCTGTTTCTGGTGGCAAAGTAGGGATGACGAAGAAAATATTCTGTTTCTGGTGGCAAAGTAGGGATGACGAAGAAAATATTCTGTTTCTTATGGCAAAGTAGGGATGACGAAGAAAAAATTCTGATTCTGGTGGCAAAGTAGGGATACAAAGAAAATATTCTGTATCTGGTGGCAACGTAGGGATACAAAGAAAATATTCTGTTTCTGGTGGCAAAGTAGGGATGACGAAGAAAATATTCTGTTTCTGGTGGCAAAATAGGGATGACAAAGAAAATATTCTGTTTCTGGTGGCAAAGTAGGGATGACGATGAAAATATTATGTTTCTGGTGGCAAAGTAGGGATGACGAAGAAAATATTCTGTTTCTGGTGGCAAAGAAGGGATGACGAAGAAAATATTCTGCTTCTGGTGGCAAAGTAGGGATGACGATGAAAATATTCTGTTTCTGGTGGCAAAGTAGGGATGACGAAGAAAATATTCTGTTTCTGGTGGCAAAGAAGGGATGACGAAGAAAATATTCTGTTTCTGGTGGCAAAATAAAGATGACGAAGAAAATATTCTGATTCTGGTGGCAAAGTAGGAATGACGAAGAAAATATTCTGTTTCTGGTGGCAAAATAGGGATGACAAAGAAAATATTCCGTTTCTGGTGGCAAAGTAGGGATGACGAAGAAAATATTCTGTTTCTAGTGGCAAAGTAGGGATGACGAAGAAAATATTCTGTTTCTGGTGGCAAATTAGGGATGACAAAGAAAATATTCTGTTTTTGGTGGCAAAATAGGGATCACAAAGAAAATATTCTGATTCTGGTGGCAAAGTAGGGATGACGAAGAAAATATTCTGTTTCTGGTGGCAAAGTAGGGATGACGAAGAAAATATTCTGTTTCTAGTGGCAAAACAGGGATGACGAAGAAAATATTCTGTTTCTGGTGGCAAAGTTGGGATGACGGAAAAATATTCTGTTTCTGGTGGCAAAGTTGGGATGACGAAGAAAATATACTGTTTCTGATGGCAAAGTAGGGATGACAATATTCTGTTTCTAGTGGCAAAATAGGGATGACGAAGAAAATATTGTGTTTCTGGTGGCAAAGTAGGGATGACGAAGTAAATATTCTGTTTCTGGTGGCAAAATAGAGATGACGAAGAAAATATTCTGATTCTGGTGGCAAAGTAGGGATGACGAAGAAAATATTCTGTTTCTGGTGGCAAAGTAGGGATGACGAAGAAAATATTCTGATTCTGGTGGCAAAGTAGGGATACAAAGAAAATATTCTGTATCTGGTGGCAAAATAGAGATGACGAAGAAAATATACTGATTCTGGTGGCAAAGTTGGGATGACGAAGAAAATATACTGTTTACGGTGGCAAAGTAGGGATGATGAAGAAAATATTCTGTTTCTGGTGGCAAAGTAGGGATGATGAGGCAAATATTCTGTTTCTGGCGGCAAAGTAGGGATGACGAAGAAAATATTCTGTTTCTGGTGGCAAAATAGAGATGACGAAGAAAATATTCTGTTTCTGGTGGCAAAGTAGGAATGACAAAGAAAATATTCTGTTTCTGGTGGCAAAGTAGGGATGACGAAGAAAATATTCTGTTTCTGGTGGCAAAGTAGGGATGACGAAGAAAATATTCTGTTTCTTATGGCAAAGTAGGGATGACGAAGAAAAAATTCTGATTCTGGTGGCAAAGTAGGGATACAAAGAAAATATTCTGTATCTGGTGGCAACGTAGGGATACAAAGAAAATATTCTGTTTCTGGTGGCAAAGTAGGGATGACGAAGAAAATATTCTGTTTCTGGTGGCAAAATAGGGATGACAAAGAAAATATTCTGTTTCTGGTGGCAAAGTAGGGATGACGATGAAAATATTATGTTTCTGGTGGCAAAGTAGGGATGACGAAGAAAATATTCTGTTTCTGGTGGCAAAGAAGGGATGACGAAGAAAATATTCTGCTTCTGGTGGCAAAGTAGGGATGACGATGAAAATATTCTGTTTCTGGTGGCAAAGTAGGGATGACGAAGAAAATATTCTGTTTCTGGTGGCAAAGAAGGGATGACGAAGAAAATATTCTGTTTATGGTGGCAAAATAAAGATGACGAAGAAAATATTCTGATTCTGGTGGCAAAGTAGGAATGACGAAGAAAATATTCTGTTTCTGGTGGCAAAATAGGGATGACAAAGAAAATATTCCGTTTCTGGTGGCAAAGTAGGGATGACGAAGAAAATATTCTGTTTCTAGTGGCAAAGTAGGGATGACGAAGAAAATATTCTGTTTCTGGTGGCAAATTAGGGATGACAAAGAAAATATTCTGTTTCTGGTGGCAAAATAGGGATCACAAAGAAAATATTCTGATTCTGGTGGCAAAGTAGGGATGACGAAGAAAATATTCTGTTTCTGGTGGCAAAGTAGGGATGACGAAGAAAATATTCTGTTTCTAGTGGCAAAACAGGGATGACGAAGAAAATATTCTGTTTCTGGTGGCAAAGTTGGGATGACGGAAAAATATTCTGTTTCTGGTGGCAAAGTTGGGATGACGAAGAAAATATACTGTTTCTGATGGCAAAGTAGGGATGACAATATTCTGTTTCTAGTGGCAAAATAGGGATGACGAAGAAAATATTGTGTTTCTGGTGGCAAAGTAGGGATGACGAAGTAAATATTCTGTTTCTGGTGGCAAAATAGAGATGACGAAGAAAATATTCTGATTCTGGTGGCAAAGTAGGGATGACGAAGAAAATATTCTGTTTCTGGTGGCAAAGTAGGGATGACGAAGAAAATATTCTGATTCTGGTGGCAAAGTAGGGATACAAAGAAAATATTCTGTATCTGGTGGCAAAATAGAGATGACGAAGAAAATATACTGATTCTGGTGGCAAAGTTGGGATGACGAAGAAAATATACTGTTTACGGTGGCAAAGTAGGGATGATGAAGAAAATATTCTGTTTCTGGTGGCAAAGTAGGGATGACAAAGAAAATATTCTGTTTCTGGTAACAAAGTAGGGATGATGAGGCAAATATTTTGTTTCTGGTGGCAAAGTAGGGATGAGGAAGAAAATATTCTGTTTCTGGTGGCAAAATAGAGATGACGAAGAAAATATTCTGTTTCTGATGGCAAAGTAGGAATGACAAAGAAAATATTCTGTTTCTGGTGGCAAAGTAGGGATAACGAAGAAAATATTCTGATTCTGGTGGCAAAGTAGGGATGACGAAGAAAATATTCTGTTTCTTGTGGCAAAGTAGGGATGACGAAGAAAAAATCTGATTCTCGTGGCAAAGTAGGGATACAAAGAAAATATTCTGTATCTGGTGGCAAAGTAGGGATACAAAGAAAATATTCTGTTTCTGGTGGCAAAGTAGGGATGACGAAGAAAATATTCTGTTTCTGGTGGCAAAATAGGGATGACAAAGAAAATATTCTGTTTCTGGTGCCAAAGTAGGGATGACGAAGAAAATATTCTGTTTCTGGTGGCAAAGTAGGGATGACGAAAAAAATATTCTGTTTCTGGTGGCAAAGTAGGGATGATGAGGAAAATATTCTATTTCTGGTGGCAAAATAGAGATAACGAAGAAAATATTCTATTTCTGGTGGCAAAGTAGGGATGACTAAGAAAATATTCTATTTCTGGTGGCAAAATAGGGATGACAAAGAAAATATACTGATTCTGGTGGCAAAGTAGGGATGACGAAGAAAATATTCCGTTTCTGGTGGCAAAGTAGGAATGACGAAGAAAATATTCTGTTTCTGGTGGCAAAATAGGGATGACAAAGAAAATATTCCATTTCTGGTGGCAAAGTAGGGATAACGAAGAAAATATTCTGTTTCTGGTGGCAAAGTAGGGATGACGAAGAAAATATTCTGTTTCTGGTGGCAAAGTAGGGATGACGAAGAAAATATTCTGTTTCTGGTGGCAAAGTAGGGATCACAAAGAAAATATTCTGTTTCTGGTGGCAAAGTAGGGATGAAGAGGCAAATATTCTGTTTCTGGTGGCAAAGTAGGGATGACGAAGAAAATATTCGGTTTCTGGTGGCAAAGTAGGGATGACGAAGAAAATGTTCTGTTTCTGGCGGCAAAATAGAGATGACGAAGAAAATATTCTGTTTCTGGTGGCAAAGTAGGGATGACGAAGAAAATATTCTGTTTCTTGTGGCAAAGTAGGGATGACGAAGAAAATATTCTGTTTCTGGTGGAAAAATAGGGATGACAAAGAAAATATTCCGTTTCTGGTGGCAAAGTAGGGATGACGAAGAAAATATTCTGTTTCTAGTAGCAAAGTAGGGATGACAAAGTAAATATTCTGTTTCTGGTGGCAAAATAGGGATCAGAAAGAAAATATTCTGATTCTGGTGGCAAAGTAGGGATTACGAAGAAAATATACAGTTTCTGGTGGCAAAGTAGGGATGATGAAGAAAATATTCTGTTTCTGGTGGCAAAGTTGGGATGATGAAGAAAATATTCTGTTTCTGGTGGCAAAGTAGGGATGACGAAGAAAATATTCTGTTTCTGGTGGCAAAGTAGGGGTGACAAAGAAAATATTCTGTTTCTGGTGGCAAAATAGGGATGACAAAGAAAATATTCTGTTTCTGGTGGCAAAGTAGGGATGACAAAAAAATATTCTGTTTCTTGTGGCAAAGTAGGGATCACAAAGAAAATATTCTGTTTCTGGTGGCAAAATAGGGATCACAAAGAAAATATCCCGTTTCTGGCGGCAAAATAGAGATGACGAAGAAAATATTCTGTTTCTGGTGGCAAAGTAGGGATGACGATGAAAATATTCTGTTTCTGGTGGCCAAATAGGGATGACAAAGAAAATATTCTGTTTCTGGTGGCAAAGTAGGGATGACAAAGAAAATATTCTGTTTCTGGTGGCAAAGTAGGGATCACAAAGAAAATATTCTGTTTCTGGTGGCAAAATAGGGATCACAAAGAAAATATTCAGTTTCTGGTGGCAAAGTAGGGATGAGGAAGAAAATATTCTGTTTCTGGTGGCAAAGTAGGGATGACGATGAAAATATTCTGTTTCTGGTGGCAAAGTAGGGATGACGAAGACAATATTCTGTTTCTGGTGGCAAAGTAGGGATCACAAAGAAAATATTCTGTTTCTGGTGGCAAAGTAGGGATGATGAGGCAAATATTCTGTTTCTGGTTGCAAAGTAGGGATGACGAAGAAAATATTCTGTATCTGGTGGCAAAGTAGGGATGACGAAGAAAATATTCTGATTCTGGTGGCAAAATAGAGATGACGAAGAAAATATTCTGTTTCTTGTGGCAAAGTAGGGATGACGAAGAAAATATTCTGTTTCTGGTGGCAAAATAGGGATGACAAAGAAAATATTCTGTTTCTGGTGGCAAAGTAGGGATGACAATGAAAATATTATGTTTCTGGTGGCAAAGTAGGGATGACGAAGAAAATATTCTGTTTCTGGTGGCAAAGAAGGGATGACGAAGAAAATATTCTGTTTCTGGTGGCAAAATAAAGATGACGAAGAAAATATTCTGTTTCTGGTGGCAAAGTAGGGATGACGAGGAAAATATTCTATTTCTGGTGGCAAAATAGAGATAACGAAGAAAATATTCTATTTCTGGTGGCAAAGTAGGGATGACTAAGAAAATATTCTATTTCTGGTGGCAAAATAGGGATGACAAAGAAAATATTCTGATTCTGGTGGCAAAGTAGGGATGACGAAGAAAATATTCCGTTTCTGGTGGCAAAGTAGGAATGACGAAGAAAATATTCTGTTTCTGGTGGCAAAATAGGGATGACAAAGAAAATATTCCATTTCTGGTGGCAAAGTAGGGATAACGAAGAAAATATTCTGTTTCTGGTGGCAAAGTAGGGATGACGAAGAAAATATTCTGTTTCTGGTGGCAAAGTAGGGATAACGAAGAAAATATTCGGTTTCTAGTGGCAAAGTAGGGATGACGAAGAAAATGTTCTGTTTCTGGCGGCAAAATAGAGATGACGAAGAAAATATTCTGTTTCTGGTGGCAAAGTAGGGATGACGAAGAAAATATTCTGTTTCTGGTGGCAAAATAGAGATGACAAAGAAAATATTCCGTTTCTGGTGGCAAAGTAGGGATGACGAAGAAAATATTCTGTTTCTAGTGGCAAAGTAGGGATGACAAAGAAAATATTCTGTTTCTGGTGGCAAAGTAGGGATCACAAAGAAAATATTCTGTTTCTGGTGGCAAAATAGGGATCACAAAGAAAATATTCCGTTTCTGGTGGCAAAGTAGGGATGAGGAAGAAAATATTCTGTTTCTGGTGGCAAAGTAGGGATGACGATGAAAATATTCTGTTTCTGGTGGCAAAGTAGGGATGACGAAGAAAATATTCTGTTTCTGGTGGCAAAGTAGGGATCACAAAGAAAATATTCTGTTTCTGGTGGCAAAGTAGGGATGATGAGGCAAATATTCTGTTTCTGGTGGCAAAGTAGGGATGACGAAGAAAATATTCTGTTTCTGGTGGCAAAGTAGGGATGACGAAGAAAATATTCTGATTCTGGTGGCAAAATAGAGATGACGAAGAAAATATTCTGTTTCTGGTGGCAAAATAAAGATGACGAAGAAAATATTCTGATTCTGGTGGCAAAGTTGGAATGACTAAGAAAATATTCTGTTTCTGGTGGCAAAATAGGGATGACAAAGAAAATATTCCGTTTCTGGTGGCAAAGTAGGGATGACGAAGAAAATATTCTGTTTCTGGTGGCAAAGTAGGGATGACGAAGAAAATATTCTGTTTCTGGTGGCAAATTAGGGATGACAAAGGAAATATTCTGTTTCTGGTGGCAAAATAGGGATCACAAAGAAAATATTCTGATTCTGGTGGCAAAGTAGGGATGACAAAGAAAATATTCTGTTTCTGGTGGCAAAGTAGGGATGACGAAGAAAATATTCTGTTTCTAGTGGCAAAATAGGGATGACGAAGAAAATATTCTGTTTCTGGTGGCAAAGTTGGGATGACGGAAAAATATTCTGTTTCTGGTGGCAAAGTTGGGATGACGAAGAAAATATACTGTTTCTGGTGGCAAAATAGGGATGACGATGAAAATATTCTGTTTCTGGTGGCAAAGTAGGGATGACGAAGAAAATATTCTGTTTCTGGTGGCAAAGTAAGGATGACGAAGAAAATATTCTGTTTCTGGTGGCAAAATAGGGATCACAAAGAAAATATTATGTTTCTGGTGGCAAAGTAGTGATGACAAAGAAAATATTCTGTTTCTGGTGACAAAGTAGGGATGACGAAGAAAATATTCTGTTTCTGGTGGCAAAGTAGGGATGACGAAGAAAATATTCTGATTCTGGTGGCAAAGTAGGGATGACGAAGAAAATATTCTGTTTCTGGTGGCAAAGTAGGGATGACGAAGAAAATATCCTGTTTATGTTGGCAATTTAGTGGTGACAAAGACAAATTTCTTCTTCTGTTGCTAATTTTGGGATAACAACTACAATTTCGTATTTCTGGTGGCAAATTAGGTATGACGAAGAAAATATTCTGTTTCTGTTTGCAATTTAGTGATGACAAAGAAAAAATTCTATTTCTGTTGCCAATTTTGGGATGACAAACTAAATATTCTGTTTCTGGTGGCAAAGTAGGTATGACGAAGAAAATATTCTGTTTTTTTTTTGGCAATTTAGGAATGACAAAGAAAAATCTCTATTTCTGTTGCAGAGTTTGGGATAACAAATACAAGTTCTTATTTCTGTCGGTAATTCAGGGATGATAATGAAAATTTTCCTTTTCTTTTGGCAAAGTAGGGATGACAAATATGTTCTATTTCTGTTGGTAATTTAGTGATGACAAAGAAAAATTTCTATTTGAAAATTTCGGATGATAAAATAAATATTGTATTTTTGTTGGCAATTTAGGGATGACAAAGAAAATGTTCTTGTTCTCTTGGCAATTTAGTGATGACAAAATTATTCTATATCTGTTGGCAATTTAAGGATGACAAAGAAAATTTTCTTTTTCTCTTAGCAAAGCAGGGATGACAAAGAAAAAAAATTCTATTTCTGTTGGCAGGTTAGGGATGAGAAAGGAAATATTCTTTGTCTGTTGGCAATCTAAGATTGATAAAAAATGTTCTATTCCTGTTAACGTTTTAGCGATGACAAGGAAAATGTTCTATTTCTGTTGGTAATTTAGCGATGAGAAAGGCAATATTCTATTTCCTTTAGCAATTTACGTATGACAATGAAAACTTGTTGCAAGGACCGCATGGAATTTTTTCATCACCTCATTCTCATTTTCTGGCTCATTATTATTGTAAGAATAATGCATACCTAGTGAAGACATTTAACACACCCAAGTTATCACTGGGTTTTCTTATCATGCACCTGCTAGTCAACCAATCAACAAAACTCACTATACACATACATTTCCCCCGAGGTCTGAACATGGGACCCTGATAAATTCAAATTGATCCTTCAAAAAGTTAAGATGGAAGAGATATTTCTAAGGACGACATCACTCTTTCCGCAACTCGCATGACAAGCCATACAATTATCACATCCTTATACAGTTTAGGCCAATTAGATTGATCAGATAAAAAGGTTTTATCAACTACTACGTGTACCATCTTTTTCCTGATATTACACTGCTCGAACATTCTTACTTGGTTTTCTCATCTCTTTTGGCGATATATTGGAGAATGCTTTTTCAAAATTCATTCTTATTAGCATTTGGCTTTATCACCTTTCCTGCCTCTATAGAGTCATTCATTCGGAATCGGTCTGATATTTTCTTAATACTTACGCTAACTCCTATTTTATCCAGGTTATGTATGTGTGTGTGTGTATGTGCAAGTAAAACGGTGAGACATAATTGCCAATTCAGTAGCACACTTATATTCATGCAGTCGAAATACCAAGGAGAGAAGCTCATCAGAAATTTCTCATGAAAATATTTGTGGAAAAGACAGCGGGAAGCGACGTTAATGAGAAAGTAACAAATGTCGAGAAGAATTGTCTGGTATGACACAGTGAACTAACTTTCTTAACAAGTAGACACAGCAATTAATTCAATATAATCATTCCACTTCATGTCATTGGAGAAGGTGAATCGAAGAAGGGACAAAGTGTCGTTTTCCTGGAGGTTAGGAGGCAGAAAAGTTCATCTGTGGTGATTAAATGAAAGTTTTAGAAGCCTTACATTTACAAACTATTTCGATACCCCAGTTAAACACTGGTTGCAGGTCCTTCTTGGGAACAGTTGCCAGTTTTACTTTGTTGGAACTTCCACTAAGACTAATATAAATAGCTGTGTCATCTGAATAGATAGCAAGTTTGGAACTGATGACATTTGGAAGGTCATCGATGAAGATCTGAAACAGACCTGGGGACAACTGCATAACATATGAACGAGAAGCGTGTCCATTCAACACGACCTTCATTACACGATTTGTTAGGAATGATTGGATTACGCCAAATATTCATCCACAGACACTGTAACCCTTCAGCGTGTGGAGACGGCCAGAAACGCTGTCGAACGCCTTTGAGATATCTATGTCCACAATTTGGGCTTCGGCGCACATGTCTAAAGTTTGACAGACAAATTCAGTGGTGGCTGTTAACACATCGGTGATAGACCTGGAGAAACAAAAGTTTGTGTATCCGAAAGGAGGCCATATGAAGCAAGATGATTAACCAATTTGGCGTTGATTAGAGCCTCTAGTAATTTTCCAAAAATAGGTAAGAGGCCAATAGGAATCAGATATTTCGATATAGACAGATGGCAACCCAGAGTTCTTAAACTGAGACTACAGAGGTAGGCTTCCAACAAGCTGGAAAGCAAAAAGTAGCGAGGCATTTATTGCAAAGTTTGTAGACAACTGGAGTCAGTTCAGGAGCACATTTCTTTAGGAAAATTGCCAGGATACAGTAGAATCTGCAAGACTTGTGGGGATCGAGTTTAGAAATGATAGCAGAAATCAAGGGCGGAATTATGTGCATAGCAAATATTGTTCTAGTGGGGAACGAGGCAGAAATACTCTGAATGAGTTGAGAGTGGAGTTGGAAGAGAATTTCCGAGAAAAGAACTTTGTTTTATCTGCGGATGACAGCGCATCAAACTCATTGACGAGGCACCTGTTCTTGATTAATGGTGGCTCTTGCAGAACCATCTGAAATCTCTAGAATCAAACTCATAAGAGATTGTACTACGGCGTTTTATTCTATCAGCGAATAGTGACTTTTCCTTTTCGAGGACGTTTACATTCATTACGTGCGATGGGAAAAGAAACGCCTTTTACAATCAGATCTTTGGTATGGCCAGAAAACTGATTCCTGTGAGCTACAGTGCTCATTCGGGTGAGGTCGTGGATTTAGTTTTTCTTCGGTTTAATACATCTTATTAAATTATCCATTGATTGGTTAAATCACCCGGCTGATTTCGTTTACTGAGAATTTAAATAATTTTTCCGGCAATTTTTTCTTATATCCATTAAGATTCTGTGGTCAATTCTCCCTTAGATCCTTTCAGGCATCTTCACCTATGTATCGTGTCCCTTCAAGACGTTGCCAATCATGTAAAGGGGAAAACGTTAGCCCAAGAAGACGCAATAAACCGATCTCATGGAGTTTAGCGTTTGGAGGCATTAAAATTAAGAAACTATTCACTAGTTAACAACATATTGTTGGTCATTTTTTTGAAATCGGTTACAAATTTGAGCCTATCGAACCGATCAGATTTAATATTAAGACCGGAATAAATAGTAGTATCATCAGGATAGATACCGGAAGATATCTAGAAGGTGGTTGATTAAAATTAATAACAACGTAGTTCCAAGGATAGAAGAAGGCCGGAGCGTACAAGGGCCTAAACACCGTGAATATGACAATAAATTTGAGGACACTAGTCCGAACAATGTCAATAGTGTGTATATATATATATATATATATATATATATATAGCTTTCTCTTGATCAGTGACAGAATAAAAAAGAAAAAAAAGAATAAATAGTACAAACTGATATATGGAGAAAGATAAATTGTAAATCTGAAGGAAAGTGTGTGTGTGTGTGTGTGTGTATCATCACATTCATGTAATATTCAGATTTTAAACTATGCAGTTTACAATAAGAAATGTCCAGTTGCTTGACAGTACCTCGTACTCCAAGAGTACAAGAATTGTCTGATTTCTAAAGTAGGCTTGGTCAATTCGAAAGTGGAAAGAGTTAGTGTCAAATCTAATCCAAATTTGGGATTCCAAATTTAACATGGCACTACCAATTTGTGCAAGTGGGTAATTACGATAGGAGAACCTTTTCGTTTTGATGACCTTAATATGAGCCATCAGATAAAGATATTCATGAAAAAAGAAATTGGAATAATTCCACATTATCTTCATTATAAGATTTATTATGGTAGAACAGTCCAAAGAAACCACTCAGATTTCAGTAGAGAAATGGGTAGAACAGCTTGAAGAATTCCACCTAATCCAGTCTGAATTAACACAAAATGGAGGAGCTAACTGAGATGTTCGAGAGGCATGTTTAGTTTGAGCATTTGCCACGAGAATCTTTATGTTTGTATAAAGGCACATTCTGGCATTCGCTGGCTATATTCTTCGTAATAAACTAGAACACAATAGAAAAGCTGACGATGGTTGAAGAATACATAACTGAAAAATTGAAAATTATAATCTTGGGAATTGGTCCTCACCAACCAAAATGCTGTTTCAGAGAAGAATTGAATTCAATGCTATACAGCATTAAAAAATTCTAGAACAGAACGGATAAAATTATTCAGTGAATTTTATGGTCAAAGTCTCTAATTTTGGACATGCCTGAACCATTTCGTATGTTGAAATAAGAATAATATCTGAATAATATCTGAATAATATCTGAATAATATCTGATAATATCTGAATAATATCTGATAATATCTGAATAATATCTGATAATATCTGAATAATACAAAAGAGTTTCGTATGATATAAGAGATAATAACAAATTTATTTAATACAAAAAGAGTAAGAACATTAAAATCTACTCATAGTCAATCCATTTAATATCCATAATTAAATACGTTTGAATTGGTGAGACTGTTGTATAAAGTCTCTTCCAAAAGGTGGCTAACTGCTTTTCACGTGCTTATATAAAATGAAAAAGGAGAAGTCATGAAAGAAAATGGAATGAAAACTGAGAAAATGAAAACAATAGAAAAAGGAAAGAAAAAGACAAAAAAAGAGAGGAAAAGGACGAAAAATAGAAGAAAAGGATGAAAAAAAATGAAAAGAAAGAAAAAGTGGAAAAGGACAAAAAGGTGAGGAAAAGGATGAAAAAAGAAGAAAAGTACGAAAAAGTGAGGAAAAGTACGAAAAAGTGAGGAAAATGAGGGAAAAGAGAAAAAAGGACGAGAAAGTGAGGGAAAAGACGAAAAATTGAAGAAAAGGACGAAAAAATGAGGTACAGGACGAAAAAGAGAGGAAAAGGAAGAAAAAGTGTGGAAAAGGATGAAAAAGAGGAAAAGAACGAAAAAGTGAATAAAAGGACGGAAAAGTAAAGGAAAGACGAAAAAGAGAGGAAATGACAGAAAGAGAAAAAAGACGAATAAGTAAAGAAAAGTACAAAAAAGAGGAAAAGGACAAAAAAGTGAGGAAAAGGACGAAAAAATGGGGAAAAGGACGAAAAATTAAAGGCTGAAAAAGAATGTATATGGACGAAAAATGGACGAAAAATTGACGAAAAATGGACGAAAAATGGACGAAAAATGGACGAAAAAGTGAGTGGAGTACGAAAAAGTGAAGAAAAGAACGAAGACGAGAGGAAAAGGATAAAAAAGTAAAGATAGGGACGAAAAAAGGGGAAAAGAGTGAAAAAGTGAGAAAAAGTACGGAAAAGAGAGGAAATGACAGAAAGAGAAAAAAGACGAATAAGTAAAGAAAAGTACAAAAAAGAGGAAAAGGACAAAAAAGAGGAAAAGGACAAAAAAGTGAGGAAAAGGACGAAAAAATGGGGAAAAGGACGAAAAATTAAAGGCTGAAAAAGAATGTATATGGACGAAAAATGGACGAAAAATTGACGAAAAATGGACGAAAAATGGACGAAAAATGGACGAAAAAGTGAGTGGAGTACGAAAAAGTGAAGAAAAGAACGAAGACGAGAGGAAAAGGATAAAAAAGTAAAGATAGGGACGAAAAAAGGGGAAAAGAGTGAAAAAGTGAGAAAAAGTACGGAAAAGAGAGGAAAAAGATGAAAAAGTGATAAAGAAAACGGAAAAGGACGAAAAAGTGAAGAAAAGGACGAAAATGAGAGAAAAAGTAAGAAAAAGAGAGAAAAATGATGAAAAAGTGAGGAAAAGAACGAAGAAAGAGGAAAAGGACGAGAAAAAGAGGAAAAGGCGAAAAAGTGAGAACTGGTCAATAAATTTTGATAAAGAAATTACATCTATTTACTGACGTGAACTCAAAATGCATGAGTCGAGTACCCAACGGAAATAAAACTTATTGACAAATAAATAAGGAACAGAAAGAAAGAAATCAATGGATAGATTAATAATAGATTTAAT
Source organism: Acanthosepion lycidas (assembly GCA_963932145.1). NCBI lineage: Eukaryota > Metazoa > Mollusca > Cephalopoda > Sepiida > Sepiidae > Acanthosepion > Acanthosepion lycidas. Next base: position 13,855,711 of record OZ010613.1, read on the forward strand.
ATAAAGAAAGAGGAAATACACGGCAAGGAGAGGAAATGGCAACAAGCATATTAACAGAATTAATGTATACTATTATCCTGCTTGTTTGTACGACTGTTACTATTTCTTAGCTAGGATCACAGTGTAGTATCTTCTGAATTTACGGATATTTTCGGACCGAGAAATTTACATAACATATTAAGTGTGAAGGAAAGAGAAAACCAGGGAAGAAGAAAAGAAGAAAAGTAAGAGCGAGAAAGTTAAAAAAAAAAACAAAAAAAAAACACAAAAAAACAAAATGTAATCTAAGTGAAAATAAAAATAAAAACATAATGAAGGTCGGAGATGAAGAAACAATGTGAGAAAGATTGATAAGTACGAAAGATGAGATAGAACATCGATACAATTAAAAAAACTCATTATGAAGAGATAGAAAAATTAAGGAGAGGATGAAATAAACATTCATGCATTCTTTATTGCTTTATCACATATTAAACGGTTCTCGTATGATCACGAAAGTTAAGCAACTTCGAGTCTGCACAGTATCTAGATGGGTGATCGCTTGGGAATACCAGGTGCTGTAAGTTTCGATGTGCAGGAGATGTAATGGATAACTGATCGGAATTGGAAATTGGAAAACCGAGTTCCAATTCCAGTCGTGTTCATTATTTCGAATTTCACGCTTTGGAAAGGCATGAATCCACCGCTTTCCCACCCCGGTTATAGTTTAATTAGCAGAACTTGTTTCGATAATTCCTTATTATCTCCCAAAATTCTTACAATCTAAATATATTTTCTGGCATTAAATAACCTGAAAAAGTTTGATGAACTGTAAAAAACAGATCAACCAATCAAAATATATGAAACTAATCCATATTTGTAAAAATTTGAGATAAAAAAAATGGGCTGAGAGCTGAAAAGGATAAGGGAGAGAATGGGAAGATACAGACAAATATTGAATAGAAACGTGAGGTAATAAATAAATTTTCCACTGATCCAGCTTGGAAAATATTAGAATGGAATAAGAAAAGAAAATTAAGTTAGTGGAAAACAAGATGAATAAAAATTAAAGAAAGAAATTGATGAAAATGAATTTAAAAAGGTTATGTTAACGACCAAGCATACGATTTGAATATTAAGCGAAAGAAGAAAGAAATAGAAGGAAAATTTAATGATAAGTAAAGAGTGAAAAACAATCAAGCAGAAAGGAATTTATACGAAGAAAAATAAACAAATAATTGTAAATATTTTTAAAAAGTGGATTACTATAAATCATAAGATTATGAAAGAAAACACTTTGCTGAGAGAAGAAGGAAGAGTAAAGTAAAACAGACAAAAAGAGAGAGTTTTAAATGATATATTTTAGAATGTGAGAAGCAATCGGAAATTATTGGAGCAAGAAGAGAGAAATAGAATAAGAAATCAGTTGAGTGAAAAGATAGAATGAAAGTGAGCGAGAAAAGGCAAAGAGAAGAGAGAAAAGTTATAGTAGGCAAAAAGAGAAAAATAAAATACGAAAGTAAATGAACAGAGGGAGAGGGAGAGAGGAAGATAGAAAAGGAATCCGAATGAAGAGAGAGAAAACATTAGAAATAAAGAAAGAAAACGAAACTTAAGGAAATCATCAATCAAAAAAAAGAAGACAACCTAAAATTTAAGATAAATTAAGTTTATATGAGAGAGTGAGAGAAAGTGAGAAAGAGGGAAAAGAGAGAGAGAGAGAGAAGAAAATAAAAATGAAGGTAAATAAAGAGTGTAAGAGAGGAAAATAAGCGAGAGAACAGTTTGAAAAGAAGAGAAGAACAGATCAGTACAAAAAGCGGGAGAATACAGAGATTCATGAAAAGAAAAGAAAGAGGATATAAGAAATTGAGGAAAATGCAATAAAGTAATAAAAAGTGATAAAAAACGAAGAAAAATATTTGAATGTTAAAACAATGTTCATATCGTTTTAACATTCAAATATATATATATATATATTTTTTTTGAAATACGAAATGAGAATGATTGGAATAAGAGAATAAGAATTGGAATAATTGAAGAATGATTGATTATTGAACGTACGGAGAAAGAACTGAGAGTAAGACATGTTGACAAAGGGAGATTAGGAGAGTTAATAATGGAAATATAGAGAGAATGAAATGGTTATTGTGAGTCATTAGAGCAAAGAGAAAGTGAAAGTAATAAATTTATAGAAGAGAGTATAAAGGAAAGAATGAAGTTAAAGTGTGAAATGAAACAAAAATAAAAAGGAGAAAGAAAAACTAATGACAAGAATGTGAATGGGAAGCGAGTTAATGTATGAAAAATAAAGAGGAGGAAAAAGAACTAGATCATTGAGGGTAAAGTGAAAAAGACAAAAAGTTCCCACTGATTGGTTGAATATTCGATTCTCTCCTCCCACCATGTCTGAGGCATCTCCTAGTTGCTCACCTCATAGCGAACCAAGAGAGCTGCATCCAGCATCAGGCTGCTACTACTATTTAGTACTTAATAGAAAGACACTATGACAAAGAGAGAGGGAGTTAGAAAGAAGAAAGATGTGGAAGCTGAGGTTTTGGGGGAAGGGAAGAGTGAGGCGACGGATGATAATCGTGAGTGAAAGGAGAGCAAGGCTAAACAGGCAAAGGAGAGTAAGGAGTATGAAGGAGAGTGATGCGTAGTCATGGCGATGATGTCATTTGCTCATTTCGTATGTTAATATAAACAGTATAGCATTAAGAACAATAGGTAAAGCTTCTGAACATAGAAGACACTGTGTAATGTGCAATCATTTCGACGATTGTCGGTTCGTATTTATTTTTTCGATAGAGATGGATTAAGAAAACAAAGCTCGCCCTTATCCGTTATTTTTTTCAAAGGAGCGTCCGGAGCTGGGTCGAGTTCAGTAGAGTGTGATTTACGGAGTTTTATTTCTTCGTACAGCCATGGTACCCTGGTGTTTTCACAGACTACTGTAATACTGAGGTATGTAACAACTTCAATTATGACCTGATTCCGAACGCGCGCGTGCGCGTACACACACACACACACACACACACACACACACATAGGTGTCTACCTATTTTTGCCCTATACCTACACACATTGAAACTGTTTGGAGTCATTTGGCAGAAATGGTATTTCTTTAAGCTAGGCTTCTTTCAGATTTCTGCTATGTGAATAAATACCTTTTTGTTCATTCTAATATCAACCTGAAGTAATGATCAGATATACATACGCATATTTTTACTAGATGCCATATTTCATTCAGTTAAGAACATTTTAAATCGTTGTCATAAATATCAGTGGCTAGATATTAAATGAAATGTATGAATATCTGACCTTTCCTATTTCATCAAAATATCCTCGTCAAAATTATTCAGCTATTTAAACTAACACACACACACGCAAACTAAGGATATTGATATCAATATACGTACGATAATACATGACCATCTCTCTCTTCTCTCTCTCTCTCTCTCTCTCTCTCTCTCTATATATATATATATATATATATATATATATATATTATATTTGTGTGTGTACTTAGATAATTACAGATGTATATACACAGGAAGTTTTCATTTGAAACCCGCTGAAAATAAAAAATTGAAAATGCAAAAATGGCGAAGATGGACTGAATTATATATAAGAAATAATTCTTTGTATTTCTTGTAGAGTGACGCTTGTCATTGAAGAGATAAGCATTTTGATTCTGAAAAAATGTGCATCAGCTTTCTTCATTTCCGACTTTACATAAATTCGTCTTCTTACATTTAGACTAAAAAAAAAAATTCCCTGAATCTGTTAGTTATAATCAGATAATTAATTAGACTCAAACGACATCAGTTAGGTAGTTAAATGCTGTTCTGTCAAACCAGTGCATATATCAGTGATTATGAGAATCAAGTCGATTTATTTGACGTGTATGAATTTGCTCTTACCCTATTTTGTAGATGTCAATCATCTGTTCACAAATTAAAAAGAAAATATCAAGTATGCATTCAATCACATTTCGATATTTGAGAAATTGCTTGTATCCTTACAACTTGATGAATTCAAATGTTTATTAGTATTTAAAATGGCAAATGATTAACTTATTTTCATAGATTTCTAACAAAATCATTTGACACATTGTCAATTGAAGTAAAGACTGATGGATGTCAACGAACGCCATTACACTACCCGATTTTATACTGACCTTGCCCAGCTTTCATTCACTTTCGTCATATGCACACACCTCCACGGGATACATCTCCCTCCCACACTCTTTCTACCTGTCTTCCTCTCACGTTCACTCATTGATGTATATGCATTCGTTTCTCTTTCTTCCTCATACACACACCCAAGGGATCTCTCTCTATCACACACACAGACACACACACATACACATGCATATGTGTATATATATATATATATATATATATATATATATATATTACGTATCTCTTTACACACGTATGTTCAAGCACATAAACACACATACATTTACACGGGTACGAATATAAACACATGTAATCATTAATTCTTAAATTCATGCAAATTTTAAACAATCATACACGTATAGACGTGCGTACATATTTATTCATTTGCGATTTTCAATTAAACAACACAAAAATGATTATCAATGTAACCTTGTAAAGAAATCTTAAATATTAGCCAGTTGTAAATTTTAGTAAGTTCTATAATGGTGTAAGGCAGAAGCACTGACATCTTTCCAAGTTTATTTACACTTCATTTATTAATATGAGAACATTTATATTAGTCTTTCTATTTATTTTCAATAAAATACTATAAAATGATTGTTTTTCTTTAGCCGAATAGAAAATATCGAATTTTCGATGACAGAAACATAACTGCAGTAGTCTCCATTTTGGTTGTCATTATACAGTTCATACGAATACAAACTCCCTCCCCTCATTCATTCATTCACTTTCTCTCATTTCTCTCAACCTGTCTCACTACAAACTTTGTTCCTTCCATCAATTCTCATAATCCCAAATACTACGACTTGCAAATAATATATAATTTTATAGTTTGCCTAAGACATATGTAAATATGCTTTTATAAAAACTCAAAAATGCTTATGATAGTCAAATCTCGATTGCCATCTGTAGAGTTGTCTAAAGCAAAAAAGATTTTCTAGTAAGACATTCTCTTTTTATCACAGTTTCTGTTTATCATCTTTCCTCTTTCTTTTTTCCTTCATTCTTTCAAAATATACATGCGTATCCATTTTAATCCTTTAAAATTTGTTCGATTCTAAATGAGATAAATATAAAAATAATTGAATACAATTTTAATATCCCCGGAAAGAAATTTACAAAAGAAAAATTAAAGTTGAAGATTATGGAATAATTCCTATTAGTATCTGGTTTGGCGGTGTCTTAGAATTCCATCATCTTCGCAGTAAATCCTGCCATCTTAACTATTAAACAGGAATTATTATTAATGTTTTCATTTTGGCTGATTCTCTTATTCTTAAATATGAGTATTGCACCAAATGCATTAATATTTTTCACTTATTTCCTTGAAAGATAACCAATTATACCAACATATCTACATAAAAAACAGATTTCGAATATTTCAAACAGAATTACAACAGTATGATTACTGAAATATATACTGTCATTAAAAAAGAAAAGAAAATATTTTAAATTAGAATCATTTGTGTGATACTTCTTTCAAAATGTGTTCCTGAAAGATAATTATTTATTGTTAAATCTTCTGCTCCTTGACACAAAAGCCAATAGTTGACGAGTTGTTAACAAGTATGGCGCTGAAAAAAAGAATTATATTTTGATATTAATATAAAATTATTACATTTGCATTAAAATATAAATACATTGATCCGTATATATTTTTAAATGTGTATACGAATATGCAGATGAGTGATGCATAGAAATTCAGTAGAAAACATAAAATGGTTTTGCATATAACAGAATGAAGAAATATTGATGTGTGGTGATGTCTTTTGTATTGATGAAGATCTGTGTAGTATCATTGTAGTTGCTTATTCTGAGTATTTTAGATCCATTTTAATAAAAAGATCCATAATTATACAAATATTACAATTATAATCAATAAAGCCTCACACTCACTCACATATGTAAATACAAATGTACTTATTTACCTCGAAACGTACATACACAAAAACACAAGGAGCGATAAAATACATTGCATTGATTCTGATAGCAAATTAACTAAGAGTATGTATATATATATATATATATATATATATATATATATATATATATATATATATATATATATATATTCGTGTGAGTTATAGGCTTAAAAGATCATTATTATTATCAAACAAATTCATTTTTGTGCCTGCTGTAGAGTGATATTGATATATACAAAAATCTATTATCTAATAGGTATAACTTTAACTACCATCACACAGACACTAAATTAATCATTTATTTGGAGAGACATGAACCAAAAATGGAATGTAATTATCAAAAGAGAATTATGAACAAAGTCGTAATAGTCGCTGTGCAGTCATTTCGTCAGTGGCTAGTGAAATGTACATGGTGTCGCTTTTACCTCATTCCTTAGCCACCGTCAGTAAATTCATACTAAGACAAGGGCAAATTCTCGCTCACATAAACACGAACATTCAAATGTTTTCTTTATTTCTGTAAAAATATTATCATAAAGAAAATATTTGAAGAAAATAACAAAATGTTCAGTGGTTTCTTTTTGTGTATAATGGTTTTCCCATTTCTTGTAGGATGAGACGTATTAGTCTTACCTCATTCTTTAGGTTTCCTTCACCAATCTACACACACACACACACACACTCGCACTCACTCACACTGATATAAACGTATATTCAGTGCTGCAGGAATCAGTCTTATATAATCTTTGTAGCAGGCTAAATGTGACAAAATTATTTTTCATCATAAAATTATGAGATTTTTGTATATATTCGCTGATGAGACATTTTTTCATGAATGCCGTATTTACTGAAATGGAAGCATTTGCCTACGTATGTAGGTCTTCAGTTAATTGTAGTCAGCCGAGTGATGCACACATAAGCGAAATTCACAAATATTTCCCATTTTCAAAGAAAAATGTTTAAGTTGAGTGTGTGAAAAAAGAAAAAGAAAATTCGATTAAAAAGCAGGATTGATTTTCATATAATCCAGATTCAAAATCAACTATAAGTTTTGACGATATGAGAATTGATGACATCTGTGCCGTTTATTTGGTTTACAGTTGTCATTTCAAATGTACACGAACAAACACACATTTACGAATCATAAGTATAAATAAAGGTTTTTCCTGTTCACCAGTTATATATTTAGCGGACAATTTGTCTTTGTTGATCTTAGCACCCAAAATATCTTCGGAATAATCCTTAGAAAAACAAATTCTCTCGTTATCATACATACATATATATATATATATATATATATATATATATATATATATATATAATCTTATATGAAAATAACTTCCTATACATAATAAATAATGTATATTTGGACAGCAAACATTTCTTTAAACATGTTTCGTTGAATATGACAGACAAGGAAAATTTGATGACGTTTTCATTTAATTTTTCCAACATTCTTAATTTTTTCTGATTTTTGGGAATATATATATATATATATATATATATATATATATATATATATATATATATATATCAATTTTTCTCTTGAAACAATTTGGAAACTGACACAATAATTTTGGCCTATAATTTCAATGATGATCATATTAATGCTAAACTCATTTGATCTTAAGACATCATCTAATTTTGTTCCTTTTGTAAGGCCATAAAATCATGGGTACTGTCATATTAGCAGTTCATCGGGAAAAGAGACACGTCCGCGAATGCAACAGCTTAAAGTGTCAGGATTACAGTGTGTCTGAAGGAATGTTTTCTGATGCGAACTAGGAAAATAAAACATTTAATTTAATTAAATTATTCTTACAATAAGACGCGAGTTAAAGATTAAGTTTAAAATTCTAATTTGATTTCATTTTTCTAAATGCACTAAGTGACCTACAGATTGGTAAAATGATACTTTTTTGTTTATATTTTCAAGATTTATTTTAATTTGGTTTTCATGAGGAAGCGATTGATTAAACTTATCGTTAGATCGATATAACAAAATGATTTACATGTTTAATTTACACACACACACACGCACTATATATATATAAATATATATATATATATATATATATATATATATATATATATATATATATATATATATAATTCACCACCTACTAAGATGCAGTCAATAATAAGCTTTTCTCTCAGGTTAATATATATATGAATCCGAAGTATTTTTATTACCTCAAAAGTTGTTTTGGGGTTACTATTCTTTAATAAGTAAATACTGCTTAATATACAACTGACCGTCTAATCAAATACTGGTATACATTAAAAATGACGTTTTATAATCTATCTATCTATCTATCTATCTATCTATCTATCTATCTATCTATCTTCTGCTTACATCTATCTATCTATCTATCTATCTATCTATCTATATATATATATATATATATATATATATATATATATATATATATATATTAGGTTGGTGCAAAAAGAATGACGTAATAATGTCGTTTTTTGACGTATTTTTTAACGTCAAAAAACGACATTATTACGGCATTATTTTTGCACCAACCTAATATATATATATAATCAATGTTTATTTAACCTTGTTATTTAAATGCATTTATTCAATTCATTTTTCACTCACTCATCAAAACAATCCTACGCACAAATCATTTTCGCGTCATAATATTTACAGATTAAATTTAATTTATTGTGCTTCAAAAATAAAGAGAATTTATTAGATTTTAACTACTTTTCAATGTTGCCATTAAATTTCAATTTCATATTTTGCATCCATTTGTATTCATTTTTTAATCTAGATATATTCAAATATTTTGTAAATTAATTTGAACAATTTGGTAAATTTCGTTTTTCTAATTTCATTGTTTTTCTTCTTACGAGGAATCGTAAAAAACAAAACAAAACAAAGTAACGCTTACATTCTATATTTTGTATTAAATTCGCCATTTCTGTTTAAGATGTATGTATGTGACATTCACATTCGCTGCATGTTTTCTTTTTTTTTTTTACATTGATTTTTCTTAATATTCCGCCTCTGGAAAACAGTACTAGTATTATATAAGAGCGGATATGTGTAACGATGAAACTATCAGAGGGAAAAATGTCCACTGTATGGATATTATTATCACTCATGCGTCGTCAGCAAATAATCGTCATGGAAAACAAATATTTTGTTTGTTTTTATCTTACGGGAATCATTTGAAACATCTTTCAGGAATTAGATAATTTCTTTTTACACATTTTTCTTTTTAGAGGTATTTTAAAAATTGAAGTTAGGTTCATTCCTGTCTAATATGGCCCATTACAACTTATAATGATATTTAAACGAACATATTACTCTTCTCTTGGAGAAGAAGCGGTTTGTAATATCTGACCTTGAATATTCACTAGTAAACCTCGGTAAAGACATTTTGATTTACAAGTTGCAAATTGAACAAAACCTTCTTTTGAGAATATGACAGATCTTTTCCACTAAATATTTAATTAGTTGGGATATTAAACAAAAATAAGAAAAAAAATACAAGTAATTAATGCTATCGAACGTGATTTTGAACCAAGATACACTAGGTATCTTTAAAAATATTTGCTCCTATAACAGTATGATCACAAGTTATGATTACAACATTAATGCAGTTACATAGAAACCCTCGTCCGACTGAAAAGCGTAGGTGGATGACATCTTGACTTTGTTTGAAATAATCATTTTTCTTTAATTTACGTCGGCCATTTTCATTTTGATTGTTGCGATTTAACTTAAACCCATATTTGTTAGCAATAAAGACAAACCTGCAAGTCGTGCATAACTGAATCGTCCATGATTTTACTGTAACAGCATTCTTTATTTGACTTCGTTCACTCCATTTATGCGCATGCGTGCACACGTAAGAAGGAAAGAGAAAACAAAGATGAAATATAAACGTAAAATAATGTTTCCACCCAATTTCATTGATTCTTTTGAAGGGATTAATTCAATAGAATTTTACAGTATTAACTGAAAACCATTTCAATCTTTTGTAATTTATTTTGCAGCAAAGCTATCACTGATAAGTGTATGACTGGGTAGGTGAGACCATGTATCAACTATATTTACAACCTTTCTTTAAAATTAACATGCAAAGACGACCATATAGACTCTCAGAGATTTGTACAAGAATTTAACAAATAATCATTAAGTAAAAGCGATAGGAAATGTATTTTATGCCGATTTAATACATTTAGTGTTGAAAAGAAAAACTGATCACGAAGAACATTTCTCAGGATAATACAAAATAATTTTTTTCCTTCATGTTTATTTGTAACTGAACAATTTCTTATTTTTAAAGCGAAATTATATCAACCGATATTTTATGCCCATACATCGACCCTACATTTGTTAAATTTAAGATTAAATTATTTTTGATTGTTATTTGTGATCTTGAAATTGACTAAAATGTTTAAAAAAAAAGAATTCCTTTTCAACTAACGCAATAAACAGCGAACCGAGCGTTTGTACTGTCCAGGGTAGTCAAAGAATTTGCCGGCCCTTGGAACAACATTCCAAAACAGGGCAGTATCTGTAAAATATAAAGAAAGCTTTACAATTAGGGTCATTTTGTTTTGATTTCGGAAAACAAAACGGAACAAAACAAAAACAAAAATTACCAACAAGAAATTTAACAAAATAAAAAGATGAGAAAACATTTGCAAATAATTAGAAAAATATATTTAGGTAAATAACAATTTTTAGGATAAAATTTCATTGCATTAGCAATAATAGGCTCTATGAAAAAATCCCTAAATACAACAGTCAGTGAGCCACTCAAAGTAAATGTTCAGTTTATCACTTAAATATAAAGTGAATTTATGTAAAAATGTCATAAGTGGAATGAAAGAGAAAATGGCACAATTAATTTTACATTCTAATTCATTACACCATTCTTCATGTGCCGTTTCCCCTCTGGAAAATGAGATCATGGCTCTCCACAATTTCCTGTCCTTTGTAGCTCTTAATAAATTTTGTCTTTTTGTTATTTCTCCCAAAGCCTGTTCAGCCATCCATTTATTTAAGCTTGCCAAGTAGATTATGTGTTATTTTCCTCTGTCTCTCTTGCCTACAATCTGCCCTGTGAGTATCAGATTTTCCAAGCCCTCTTTCCTCATTATGTGTCCTAGAAATTTCAGCTGTCTCTTCCTGATGTTAAGTATAAATTTACTTCTTGTTTCCATTTTCTCTAGAACTTCGTCGTTGCTCACATATTCGGTACATGGTATCTTCAGCGTCCTTCTGTAGAACTACATTTCTGTTGCTTCAAGTCTCTTCTTCATCTTTGAGAAGATTATCCAGCATTCAATTCCATTTATGAAGACAGGTATCACATAACAGTTCAGTGACACTAATTCACCTTAATGCCGCCGCCCCAAAACATGCCATCCTCATCAGATTCCGCCAATGACTGCAATGAAACGACGTCCGAAATTTACGTGTTGTGCAATTGCCAGCTTATTATTTTTTGATGTCTCTACTGTTTGCAGGATTTTACCAAAGAGCTCATGTTAAGTAGGGCTTTTTCCATATTTGGTTGTATTTTCATTACCTCTAAAAATATTATGAATTAACATTTAAGAAGAAACGCACTTTTTCCTTTTTCACACGCATATATATATATATATATATATATATATATATATATATATATATATATATATATATATATATATATATATATATATGTATATGTGTATATATATATTTAGACGTTATTTTTAGTGGCTACTCGTAATTGGGTAGTGTCTCCGTTTATTTAGTAAACAGTATCCTAAAATTCACACACACACATACATGTATATGTATGACAGGATAAAGAACAAGTAGGAAACAGGTATTAATTTAGCATGTTTCTTTTATTAAAGCTTCATCAGTGATCAAGCCAAAAATGATAAAAAATGATAAGAAGCAATGAGACGAAGATTAATGGTGTGTGTATATATATATATATATATATATATATATATATATATATGTAAATATATATTCCTTTCTATGGAGATCAACGTGTTTTAGTGGACTCAGCAATTTTCAATCTGCTTGTCTGAATCATATTCAAGAAGCGAGAGCAAGGTCTAAAAGGTCAGCAAATCTAACAGTGATCTCATCTTACAATCCTCACACTTGCTCCATATGTGGCCTCCTTTCACTAGCGGGTCTTAAATACCACTTAAGATTATCGCACAAACTTTCATAACTGAATCAATAAGCAGTCAGATCCTCATACGTCGAAACCGACGGGAGAGTCCATTATATATATATATATATATATATATATATATATATATATATATATATATATATGATGGCTGATCGCTTGTATCCGAGTATGCATACGTATTAGGGTGGATGACTAATCCTTATTGCAGACGCCTCATTAGGAAAATTTGTGTCTTTTCAACACCCAGAGAGATCACCTATGTTGATGCAGAGTTTATGGGAGAAAATGAATAATCTGACGTGATCAACAGTTTAAACAGAGTCAATATACTTAAACCCTCGGTCACGATGACTTAAAAATTCGTGCTAACACAACCATAGAAATAGTTCCGTCTACCCAATTTCGTTCATTAGGCTTGGGCATATGGGCATATGAATGAGTGGTTAGAACATTCGCTTTTCCCATCATGCGACCGGATTTGAATTTCACCATATTCGACTTTGTAGGACAAGGACATCTTGATGTTATCTACACTCGGGAATAGTGCCTGTAAATCATACTCCAAGTGTTGATATATATATATATATATATATATATATATATATATATATATATATATATATATATTAATGCATGTTTCATTAAATGATATAGACAAATTTTGTCTATTTATTTTAAGTAAGTTCCTTTCATATTGTCTGATAAGCTTAATCACATTATCGTTGAAAGACGAAGGGAAAACACCATATTGATACATGTTTAAATCCAATACATGTTTCGGCTTGCACAAGCCATTATCGAAGATGACAATTTCAATAAATCAAACAACACACAGACGAAACAACAATGATAGTTCGCCCTTGCTGCATGAAAATTTCCAAGTAACCAAACTCGTATATACGTGACGTCACACATGAAACATGCATTAATGAAAAATTGCTGGCTAAATTTACACAATATATATATATATATATATATATATATATATATATTCAATGAAAGAATTCATCGAAACAATCTGTACATATCTTGGGTCATTTCGAGACATCTGCTTAGCTCGATAAGATCTTGTGAAAGCCAGATGTAAGTATAAAGAAAGAAAAATTTCAATTCAAAACATTTCACAATTTTAAAGATCAAGTGCTCTTAAAATTTTCAACACATACATAAATTTTCGTCTTAGTACAAACATACAAATACATAAGCAAACCTTTTTGTAGATCTAAACAACATTTATCTTTTGGTATCGCTCCTAGTTTCTGTTTTGCCACCCATTTACACAAGGTCGTTAAGTAGATTGATCATAGATCTCCACAGCTTCCTATCATTTGTAGCCCTAAGCAGGTTTATTTTTTTAGTGTACCACTCAGTCTTTGACTTGCCAAGTATTTAAACAAGAACGTTAAGTAGACTGTTCGATGTTTCACTGTATCTCATATGTTCTATAAGCGTATAAGTTCTCTTTCCTTTTTCACGTGGCCTAGAAACCTCAACTATCTCTTTCTGATTCGAAATACAAGTGTACTCTTTGTTTCCATTAAAACTCTTTCATTGCTCATATTCTGCATCCATGAACACCAACATCCTTCTATAGAACCACATATATTGACTCAATTTTTCTCTTCATTTGTGAGGAAATTGTCCAGCATTCGTTACCATAGAAGGGTTGATATTGCATCGCGGTTCAGCAATCTTTGTTTATAACTAATTTTTCCTGTATCTTAATACAGTGTAACCTGGACATGAGAGAGTTGTCGGGACCGGAGAAGAAATCTCTTATATCCGGGGTTTCTCTTATATCCGGTTTTGGTCTATTTTGTTTAGGTAAGTATGGCTCTAATTTGGGACCAGATAAAATCTCTCTTATATCCGGTTTTCTCTTATATCCGAGTCTCTTATATCCGGGTTACACTGTACTTTGCTTTGTATGTGGAAGGCATATTTCGCAGTATAATGTGTTTTCGAATTATATACCTCCTTAATATCTACATACAATACATTGTGATTCTGTATATTATCCACACATAAATCCATAGCGTGTGTTCAAATTTAAATCGATAGGACCGAGCTTGTGTAAATGGATGTCAGAATAGGGATTGGGGGGGTACAGTCAGTGGATAAACATTGCTTCGAGATACAAAACATAGGAAATTATGGAGAGCCATGATTGTACATGTCCTGAAGTTACACGACACATAAAATAGCCCGTACAGAATGACTACATCCTCTCTACATTTATATCTGCGTCTGTGTACGCCTGATCGTGAATGCGTGTCCAAAAGAAGACAAACATATATATATATATATATATATATATATATATATATACACACACACACACACACATATATATATATATATATATATATATATATATATATATAGAGAGAGAGAGAGAGAGAGAGAGAGAGAGATTAGGCATATATTTATCTCGCGAGATAAAAAGTAGTGCCCTATTTGGTCAAAATTCAGTTCTTTGGTGTTGAGACTGGAGTGATGAGACTGGTGTATATGGAGGTAGTGCGCTGCCCAGACTACATTGGTACTGATATGAATCAAAGAGATTGCATTTGGGGTCAGCTTGGCTGCAGGAGTTGCCGGAAGGTTGTCAGTGTTGATAGCCAACCGCTTTATATATATATATATATATGTATCACGCTTCACCCCATTTCATTGACAAACTTGTCAGTAATCTCAGAATTTCAAACTCAATTTTGAAGAACAGGATTAAATATTTTACTAAATGTAAAAAATTTAATAAGTTCAATAGAGACGAACAGACTAAAATTAGGAACAACAGTAAAGAATAACGAAAACATTTATAGTTACCCTCATGAAGTAAATTTAAAAAATAAAAAATGAGGGAAAAAAATCTTAACCAGTTTTCGTTCCTCATTTTTCAGTCCTCGATACACAACGAATAAAATAGAAAAAATCCTAAATACAGGATGTTATATATTAAATATATAATTATCAAAGGCTGACAACATTCAGGCCCAAAATCAAATCCTTTTGTTTACAGTGGTAAGGCTGGAAGGATTTTTATATAGTCTCTGAAATCTTTAGATGTAAATCCAAATTAACCTGAACTCATTACCGAGAACACATCTTGGCTATAGGATCGGGCACATTGATTGTTATTTAACCAATTCTCATCTATCACCGACCCAGATGTATTGATGCACCCATGTAAATTATCCCAAGTTCCATTCTGTATATCGGCTTGGACATGCTGATTTATTCTTGTTCCTACCTCTGACCCATTCTATCTAAACAGTCAGTGGCACACTGACATTTAAAATGGTCGATTATCAAAGTAATATGGTGAGTAGGCAGAGCATCCTAATTCTTTGGTAAGTGTCTTCTGCAAACGCTATACCAGGATTGCACCAATCATAGTTAAATTTATATTTTTCAAACTCACTATTACTATATTTTGATAGTCATAACAGCGGTAATACACACGCACACACACACGCGCGCACACACACACGCGCGCACACACACACACACACACACACACGCGCACACACGAACACACATATATTTATATGTGTCTGTATATTTGTGAACACTACTTTCCATGAATAGAAGGCGAGATAATGCAATGCTATGCGACATGAGTCATATTTTACTATTCTCGTTTCTCTTTTAGATGTATTGAGAGTATTAACATGGCTTCTACTCTGATAGAGGATATGAAAGTGCATCTCATGGTCTTGGCACTGGCCAACAACCACAGCAACTAGGACTAGGAAATAGCTTCTTGATAGTAGACAAATAACAAGCACACTAAATTCATGTTGAATGCGATGTTCCCCGGGAATCGTTAGCACCAACAGCCATTTCATCTATTCCGACAGAGTGCCAAACTCAATACCACCGCCGACATCAGGCCCTGGACACAGGAAATGGCCGTATGTGTGTGGCCCATGTCAACTAGGGACACCTGGTAGTTAATTTTCACAATCATATCACCTGCAATAAGTGATCTCCCACTTCTTTTGTTGAAACACGACGTCTATGTTGTTGTCAAAACCAACAATTAGAGTCTGGCATTGTGGTTGTAATATAATGTGGATAAGAACCACCCGATCGAGGAATGCACATTTTTACGTTGATCTCGAGGCTTAAGACAATTTTATTGAATAACCTTCAGTTTTTCTCAGTAGACTATATATATACAAATTGTTTTTGAAAATATACTGATTTTTTTCCAATAGAATATGCTTGTTTTTATTTATATTGTAGTATTTCATAATTACCTGATACGCCACACAGAAAACGCTACTTGGAAAAAATAACTTTAAATTTTCATTTTATAATCATGAATTTAAATCTTGAAGCCTTTCTTCATTTATTGGCCCACTTCTATTTATTCGTTCAGATCTGTGTTTTTACTGGCCTTTCTCTTACTTCGTATATACATATGGTAAATTCTCTCATCTATTATGAAGGCTTAACAGTTCAGAATCGAGCCGCCAAAATAACCAAACATGATTTGATTATGGAGACTTGTAAGAGAAACAGGAACTCATAACAGAGAAATTGTGCGCAGTGTGACTCGAAGTCTGCAAATAGCACAATTTTCCCTGCTATTTAACCCATAGCGGGGAAGAAGAATTGGTTCCATATATTTCCCAATGTATAGGCACCTCCTCCTGATATATATATATATATATATATATATATATATATATGAAGCATATGTTCATTCAAGCATGTTTCATTAAATAGTATAGACATGTTATATCTATCTATTTAAAAAAAAAATAATAATCCTTTCTAGTTCTCTAATTAATTCTATTCTTGATGTTAAGTTGAAATTTAGCACAGATGTCTTCCTAATTTTTCTTAACCCAAGTACTATTACCGGCACAACGATCACAGTTACGTTAAGTTTGACTTCTCAGTTCACTCCGAGGATCATCTCGGAGGAGATCGAAAGTACTTGGGTTAAAAAAAAATAGTTAGATTGAAAAACATGAGCTCACAGATAGTGATTTATATTTAAATATATATCCGTAAGTAGGTATACCTAGATACGGATATAGATGTAATCCTAATTATTCATTTAAAAAAAAATATTTGCGTGATTGGTTGGTCAGTTTGGAAGCATAGAATATTTCTCGCTATTTTACAAATTGATGTTTTCAGACTTGGGAGAAAAATAGTTAGCACTGAGAGTTGAAGTAATAGATTTTTGTAATGAATTGTATTAGCACCAAACAAACAGCGAAATCAGACAATATCACCGGTGAGTCTTGTCTTTTAAGTCTTATAACATTTGTAACAGTTCATTGTTATATTTATGCTTCTCAAATCTGCCACTGAAACCCATCCAGAAAATCTTATGGAACTCTATGACACTTTCAGTCTCATCGCTCTTCTGTGACGTCAAAGGAACTAGTATGAATCATAGCAAAAACCCAGACAAGAACAAGTGCCATGAGCTTTATCACGGAGTTAGGTTTATGAAGTGGTTCAAGTCTACAGTAGTGCAGCTTTCTACAACTTTGTGATGAAGAGTTTTACGTAGAAAACTGGTCACTTGGGAGAAATTCATTGTATTTCAAGGAAGAGAATAAAAGTAGCGATTTTATGAGGGTATCGTAAGCGTTTGCAAAAGTAAAACCTTGTTCTCTTTCTGTTTATCTCTTTGAACATACACAGGCGCACGCGCGCGTGTTTGTGGAGATAAATGAGATTAGTAAAGAATGATTCACCACAGTAAGGCATCATTTTTTGACCACTGGTACATCGCAAAATATAGAAATTCCACTGTTGTCATCATTTGTAAATCATAGTAAATCTTTTTCTCAATATATATATATATTTTTTTCTCAATATATATATATATATATATATATATATATATATATATATATATATATATGCGTGTGTGTGTGAGAGAGAGAGAGAGAGAGAGAGAGAATGTGTTTGTGTTTGTGTCGACCAACTTTTTCCTACAGACCGCTTGCTTTGTGGAACCGACTCCCAAGAAGACACTTCCCCGTTCATTACAATCTTAACCTGTTCAAGGCCTGGATTAACCGTTATCTTCCCCATATATTCTCATAGACTGTGCCTCTTATTCTTCAAACCTCTAACTTGAGTAACTCTTGGACCTTGTACAGAGTGACCATCATTGTAAAAAATCAGAATTGATGTTTGTAAATGATCAGTTTTATAAACTGATAGCTTTTAGTTTAGTTTTAAATCTCTAAAATATCCGGGAAATGTTTTTAAGAGAGGACGGAAAATGCGACATTGAAATCCGAAGGCGCATTGGGATAGCGAAAGATGCCTTTCAAAAGCTAAACATAGTCTTAAAAAAACAGAAAAAATCGTTAGAAACAAAGAAAAGAGTAGTGAATTGTTATATGGCAGTGAATGTTAGACAATCTCCACACAAATGAAGAGGAGACTTGAAGCAACTGTGGTTCTATAGAAATATACTGAGAATATCAAGGATAGATCACGTGAGCAACGACAAGGTTTTAGAGAAAATGGGAACAAAAAGGACACTTATACTTAAGAGTATAAGGAAGAGCTAATTGAAATTTCTATGGCACATAATGAGGAAAGAGTGTTTGGAAAATTTGATACTCACAGAACAGATTGAAGGCATATGGAACAGAGAAAAACAGTCTACCTAGCGAGCTTGAGTAAATGAACAAGATATAGGAGAGGTAACAAAAAGATAAAATTTATTTAAAGCTACAAAGGACAGGGAATTGTGGAGAGCCGTGATCGCCAAATTACTGAAGGGACACGACACATCGAAGTATAATGGAAAAACTTGGTCTAACAGTGTAAAGATAATTTTAGATCGATTTCTTTAATTAAGGAAAATATACACTCAGGTATAATACACTAGAGTTCATAGAACTATTACCTGGAGATGGCGTAATGGTTAGCAAGCTTGTCTCGCTAGAATAATTACGGTTGAATAGTGAGTTCGATCCTCACTGCATGCCTCATGCGTTCAGCCATGTGCTACATCTAAGCTGCACTTGGAAAATCACCATAGGACAGAAAATATAAATCAAGAGTCTGGAATTTTTTTAATCGTTCTGTCTATAACCATTTTATATGACAATGTTTTCATAAATATTTAGCATTGTCTAAGAAAACTTTCAGACTATAACAATATTTATGTGGCACATATACGATGTGAATTTCAGCTTATCTTTTTTTTATTAGAAATATTTATACTTATCTCGTTATGTGAGATTTTATTATGCAACTTAAGGGTTGATCTTTATATGGTATATATAATAGGTATTTATAGATATTTAAGTTTTAATTGGAGATATGTAAATATTACCAAAGGTATATGCTTAAAATAGAAAAAGATCCTGTAAAGTCATCTGAAACCACGAAAAAGTAGAGCAGAAATCATATAACTCTTAAGAAAAAGAAAAGAAAAACTGGCTTTTAACAATGTCACAAAAGTAAATTAAAATTAGTAAGACGTATGAATATTGTTTGTCATTCACATATAAAAAACAATATTCAATCAATTAAAATCTCTTGGAATCTAAAAACTTGTAACGTCTAATCCGAGACAGTAGAAACATTAACAAAATCAATTGATGTAAAAGTGATGAAGGTCAAGGAGCCAATCATCTGCATTTCGCCATCTCCACCTACGGCAGATTGCGTACTAATACGAGACAATTATATCAAAAGAGCTCGTAATATTTATTTTCATCTGATCACCAGCCTCAGGCTGTTGGAATGATCTGATCGCCCCTGTTACATCAGTCAGAGATTTCTGATCGAATTTTAATTAATTTATAAATAAAAATTATTTAGCACTTCTTTTTTGAAAATATATCTTGACACCTCTAAATTGTTATCCATATTTTGCATAAGAGAAATATTATAAGATGGAATTTATATTGTCACTAGAAATATAACCTGAAACTTTTACCAAAATCAGTTGGGAAATACACTTTTCTTACAAAAGATTTGACTTGCATGATAAAAATCCGGCAGAGTTTGTTTCCATCTCTGCCAGTGATATTAAGTTGGTGCAAAAATAATGTCGTTTTCTCACATATGTTAATATGTGAGAAAACGACATAATTTTTGCACCAACCTAATAACTTTTACTTCACAGCTGGACGGTAGTCAGTTAAATGCGTGTAAAATCTAAAATATTATATAGTATTATATGACCTGATTATTGAGTTTAAGCATGAAACCGACTGTCGCCTCTAGGTGTTGATTTCAATGTACACTTTTATATTTACATACACTATATCTCTGATATTGAGCACTTTAACCCATAAATATAGCATATATATATATATATATATATATATATATATATATATATATATAAACAGAGAGACTAATATACTGAAATTAAAAAATATTTCGGTTTATTAAGTTCAAATAAAAGAAATTTTATTTTTTCGACATATTTACCGTTTTCTTTCACTGTCATCATTTAGACAACTTCATAATTACTTCGGCATTGCTTTTTAAAACATCTTTCTCAATATAGAACTACACTGTGTACAGTTTACAGTTTTACATGAACTTTTTTTAAAAATCAAAACTCTGCAAAAATTGGATAAATCGTGAACCAAAAGTGAAATATCTGATAAATTCCCAGTCAAGCTGTAACAATCTTTATTCAGTCACCAAAAAACAGTCTTGGGCTATCTTTTGATAGTATATTCTTGATATGCTTCTTTTAATTTATTCCAAACGCTTTTTGTCGATTACTACCATCAGCTGACTAACTAGAAGCAATGCTAATTAATCGCTTGGTTCTCAAAAAAAAAATAAATAAATAAAAAAAAAAAAAAATAGAAATATAGATGCTTCCTTCATTCCTGCTTTATTCATAGTATTTCCAGCTTTGGCTGTATTTCATCATAGTTCGTTTCATTTCGCACACAATCTCTTGCACATAGGCATTTTTGCTTAAGTCGTGTGGAAGCTATACATTAAATCGACTAACATAAACTGATACAAATTATTTTAAACATTTGAAAATATTGACGATCACCCGTTTCATATAACGTTATTTTCAAGTAATATTTTGATTTGATCTCCATCAACATCAACTGCATTCCGTGATCTTTGAGCTTCGCTCAGCGATAAATCTTCAGCATGAAACTTCATAAACCACTTTTGACACATTCAGACATTCACACTACCTTCTCCATAATTTGTGAAAGTTTTTCTGTTTTAACATAGTTTTTAACTTATTCAACATTAAAAAAAAAAAAAAAAAGATGCCGAAGGCTTTGCTTATTTTATTCCATCTTTCGTGTTAGAATCGAGGAGAAAAAATTTGACAGTTTTTAAATATCTGTCTATATCTCTGAGATGAGGTATTATGATTACTTACATTATCACAACGTTTCGGCCGTTGTACACATCGGACTTCAGGAGGCCGGTGTGTACAACGGCCGAAACCTTGGGAATATGGTAATGAAGATAAGGATAACAGTTCGAATAATGTAAAAAATGTAAGTAACCAATTTTGAAAGTTTTTGTAAATCCAATTTGGTAGGAAATTTCTCACAAAATCTAAAGCGATATTCAAACCTCGAAAAATGAAGTTGATTAAAATTTTACATTCCATGTTTCAAATAGCTGGAATTTGAAATAATTTTCCCTAATGAAAGGCTTTATTCTAAGTTAAAAGGTGGATATATAATAAAAGTGGGTGATTGGAATAAGACATCCCAAGTGGATTTTTCTCCAGATAAGAATAATTGTCTCTGTTTATATATTCGAAACTTTTGTTTACCATTATGCCTTTATATATTCAAGATGTTTTTAATAATTTGTACTCGTAGTGTTTCATTTTCTATAAAATTCTGAAGACGAATTATGGAATAAGGTGAGTTTATTATTCGAACGAGTATCTTATTTTTATTGTTTACAAAATGTTTTTTTTCAGTTTTCTCAGAAAGGAGAGGCAAAGTGGCATTTGTACAAAATTTGTATTTGTTTGAAAACAACAAGAAGATTTTTTATATGTCAATGTCGACATCTGAACATTTTTGTAATGAATGTTTCGTACTTGGCGCTAGATGTGCGAGTAACGTGGCGGCTATCGGCGTGGAATGTGCAATTAGTATACCGAGTGCAAATTTTGAGTTTGTTGCATTCGCTTTCGCACAAATACCCTTGGAAAGGTATGAATATATATCTTCTCCCAGCTAGGGGATAATAGCAGGGGAGGCTAGGCAATTTTTGTTGGCAAACAGTCTAGGAGAAGGACAACTATATTAGAAAACGTCTAGGTGTGGGACTAGCATTTCCATCTCGTTAAACCACATACCCCACAGTGGGATCTACAGAATAAGCATACATACATACATATATACATACATACATACATGCATACATACATACATACTAATGTTAATGGCACTTGATGATGAACACTTTACCATTGAGCTATACCTGCAATTACCCTTTAGAAATAATATCAGTTAATTTGGCAATAGTTACAATATATCTTGTATTTTATCAAGATTTAAATGTAAATCTATTTAAACTTATTTTAAATGTTCCCATCCTAGCATTTGTAATAATAACAATTTTTAATTACATCTTTCGACAGGATTTAAATTCATGGCGTCGTCAATTTGTTACTTAACTTTTCAGATAGATTTTGTCAATTCTCAAAATGTTTAATGGATAGTATCTTTTGTTTAATGAGTTTTTAATGAATAGTCTGTTTTGTTTAATGAGTTTTTAATGAATAGTCTGTTTTGTTTAATGAGTTTTTAATGAATAGTCTGTTTTGTTTAATGAGCATTTAATGAATAGTCTGTTTTGTTTAATGAGTTTTTATGTGCATTTTTTCAACTGGAAATCAAAAGGAACATTGACAGAGAAGTCATTAATAAGTAGAAATTACAAACGGTACACAAAAAGTGATCAGATTGAATAAAAACGGATACAGAGCTTAAAAGCCCCAATAAACATTAGGCTTTTTAATTTTGACTACATCTTTGGGAGTGTTTAAATCCTACTAAAATCAAAATGATTTTAACTTTCACATCTCTGGGGCTTGTTTTACTGTTTATTTTCGACATTTTCATTTTCTTTCTCTGGTTAAGAGAGAAAATTTATATGGTCAATGTTTACCGTTTTTCTTGTTCAACAAATGCTTTTTTATATTCTATTTATTATCAGAGAGAAATTTAGCGTCACATATGTTCAGATTGCTGAGAGAAATGACCTTGTTAAAATTCACAACTGCTTCATTGGCACTTGTAAGATTAATTAAACTAATGGAAAACCAAGAAACAATATCATGTTTAGTAATTTACGCAAAACCTTTTCAAAATTTGCCTTTAAATCACTCTGTACAATTTTTTTTCAATTTCCTTTATTTGATCTTTCCTTTCTTCAATTTTGATCTTAACAAATAAAAGTGTAACACTGGATGCTTTTCTTGACGCAATTCGCCCCAAACATCAAACATATTGATCTTCAGACATTAATACAATGTCACCATTTTTTTTTCTTTTTTCCCCCAGATGTTTGGTTATTGCAGAAAAAAACAGTAACAAAGAATCTTTGAAATAGAGTCTGCAATTTCGAAAACAAGATTAATCCCAAAGAGTGTAAATGGCTGCTAGGAAAGTTAATTTTTTTCTATAATTGAACATTTTCTCCATATTTTAAGCACAATACAAATTTAATTCTTTCTTACAAAGTTGGAATCGTATGCGCAGACATGTACACATTTAAATACTGATAAGAAAATTTCATTATATAATATTCAACTTTCATAATATATATTATTGAATTGACAATGCACTTCATTGACAAGGAATAAAGTTATGTTGAAAAATAAAGATTATTCTGTATTTGTATTTTGTCATTATATATATATATATATATATATATATATATGTGTGTGTGTGTGTGTCTAAAGCTTTCAGATAGAGTATATCTGTAAAAGGACAATATAAAAAAAGACAAAAAGGAAAACCTATATTATCTGATGGACTTTATCAAGGCAATTGTAAGGATTTCATTTTGTGACAAGTATATTCAAGAGCAATCTGACGAATTTTTCTTTTATCATTTACTCAATTTCTCTCTTTCTTGCATGTCTTCTTTTTAGAAATTTACTTAAAATAATAAACATTCAAAATATAATATTCAGTTTCTAATTTGCTGCATAACTTTCGTCAAATTCTTCTAAGAACAGATCTCGTTTATCATTACCAGCACTTTTTGTGTTTATTTGGTACTCTATAATATTGACCATGTGCCAGTTTTCTTTTAATAGTTTCTCAAACAAACTCTATACCAATAACAAATCTATTCATAGTGAATTAGATTGTTTCAAATTCGATATTAACTGAAATAAATTAATAATCCATAAACGTCTTGGCCAGTCCAAAATACAAGGTGTTGGGTCAATGATTCTCGTTAGCAAAACTCCGCTTGATAAATTTGATACAAATTTATAAAGTTTATCCAACGAAAGTTATACAGATTGTATAAGAAGATATTGGAATGTAATCCCGGAGAAATAATTCTGGTTGTGTGCTTTCTTGTGAGAATATAAGAATGAACTTGGGGTACAAATGGTTAATTGGACAAAGGTTGTCATAATATCAGGTTGGATCCGGTGTGTGGTCGTCTTTCATACCTTTATGAATTTTGGGTTGTCGTTCAATCCTTTGCAAATATAAGTTAACGCTACAGATAATTAATCACGAGTAATGTACATGCGTTTTAATCAATAAGGTCATAACGTCTTTCTGTTTCTTTGTCAGTCCACGGTTACCGATGTTTGCTTTCGCTGTTGTAAATTTATTTTAATTATAGCCTTTAAACTTGAACTGTTTTTCTTTTCTTTTTCGAATAAAAAGATGCAGAGAAACATTTAAAAAAAATAATACAACTGCTGCTTCGTTGGACGAATACAAAATAAGATCGATTCTTGAATCCAAACTAAATTTTCAACACTGTCAGAATGCACACATTTGAAATCGTTCAAAATTTTTTGTATAAATACGCGCACAGGCACACATACACACACATATGCATACACATGTACATACATATGCATACACATATAAGTTTAATTGAAGAGCAACGAAATATTTCTTTCCTTAAGATTTTTTTTTATTTAATTTTTCAAACCAGAGAAAATTCGATTATAAATGTCTTTTGACAGTTTTCGGCTTCAATAAATCAATATGGATGTGCAGCTGATGTCGGATTGGGCTGAGAAATCGATCTGAGTTCAGATTTCAGTCGGTTTCGTTACATTCACTTACATGCGAATCCCTTTGGGAAAGATAGTCATGCATTTCTTTTCTCCATGGGTCGAATAGCAGGACAATAGGCTTGGTTAGAAAGCAGGCTAATACAGAAAGAAATGGTAACCTGCTGCGGGGAAATCTTCTGCCTGGTCAGTCATGAATCGAAAAAGACATGATCAACCAAGCGTGTATCACGTATGGCACCTAACTGACAGAGCATAACCTTAACGCAAAATAACATTTTTGATAATAGTTTATGTAAAACCGATAGCCCCTCCCCCCCGGCCGCCACCACAAAAAACGTTGGATATTTCAAATATTCAAAACTACCTCATAAAACCTAAAAATGGTATGAACTGGAGAAAATTTTAAATTATCTTGATCAACTAATTTTGTTTATCGTCAACAAAATCTGAATAAATGAAAAATTGCTACCCAGATATACCTTACGGATATACATACACACACAAATATTATATATAATATTTGTTATTTTATATGACGAAGAGAGAAATATATATATATATATATATATATATATATATATATATATATATATATATATAGATATAGATATAGATATAGATATAGATAGATAGATAGATAGATAGAGAGAGAGAGAGGAATGGACGAATTAATTTTTAATTTTTTATTGATTTGATGCCAGCAAAAAATACTTCAGTCATTTAGATGCAATTGTGGTATACAAGGGGGGGGGGCATTGAAAATATTTTGGCTCAACCAAAAAGGGATTCCCCAGCAATATTCTGGTGTTTGTCCGTTTCACCACCGCATGGGGATATATATTACCCAAACAATTCTTTTTTGAGCGAAATTGAGTTGACGAAACTGTTCAGGGGCCATTAATCGTTGTGCTATCGTGAAGTAAAATGACCGAGATTTTGAGCGCGCATTGACTGGGGATCTCGCCACTGATCTCTCTCTCTCTCTCTCTGTCTCTCTCTCTTTCGCAGAAACTGTAACTAAGTTTCATTTAGAAATGTTGCAGTATCACCTACAGGTTAGTTCTGTGGATATTAAAGAAACCCAAATGTAATTGAGTAGGTGTCTGCAGTAGGGATTAGCTAGTCTCACTATCGGGTGGGCAGAGTTGGAAAACAGTAATATAAGGGTGAATATTTAAGTATACATTTTTGCAGATTTATGTGTATACTTATGCAGATATAATAACTGTAGACATTATCTTATATTTATTTTTTACAAATTTTTATTGTGTGTAAATAATTCTATGAATATTGTTATTCAAAAATAACACCGAAATAAACTAATTTTTAAATTTATATTTGCAGAGAGTGAGGGACACATCTCAGACGTCGACAACGGATCCTTTCCCACTAATAACAGGACTGGTTCCGAGGACGGTCTTGCCTAAGCAGGATTTCATTTTTTTTAACCAACGACCATCTTGGTTTTGTCAATTCCATAGTCTTCAGTAACAGAGACACCGACAAAAACAAACATGGGTACTGTATTGTCGTTCTCACCTCGACCGAGGAAGCCTCTCTACGAAGACATCAACCTCAATAATTTCAATTATGAAATTTTGAATAATGTCAAGAATCAAGCAAGGGACAAGAACTTTAAACGTCATTCAATATTCTTGAGCGGCCTTAGTTGGAAGCGGTTCACAACAAACACTAAGAAAAAAGAGAAAAATAATTTCGTCCGCTTCACGAATAATACGTTCATCCCAGCCAAGATAGACAACAACTTCAACCTTGAGAATGTCAACATCAACAAAAATATTCAGAAGTCCATCTCTTGCTACAATCTCAAATCGGAGGCGGAAGAATCTCACCAACAACGGATCAACCAAGTGACAAAGCGTCTCGAAAAACTCGCCAGCCCCAAAAAGACGGTTATCCAGGCCTCCACTTCTGAACTGCTCAAATGTTTGGGTGAGTTTCTCCGGAGGCGTTGTCGCCGTTTGAAGAATTTCGAAGGAAATGAAGCCATTGTATGGCTCCGTACAGTCGATAAATCTCTGTTAATGCAAGGTTGGCAAGACATAGGATTTATCAATCCGGCCAATGTCGTGTTTGTTTATATGTTGGTCCGGGAACTCGTCCAAAGCGATATAGACCGAGAGCATCACCTGCAAGCTGTCGTTCTAACATGCCTGTATTTGTCCTATTCATATATGGGCAGTGAGATAAGTTACCCGCTTAAGCCTTTCCTTGTAGAAGAAGACAAAGATAGATTCTGGGATCGGTGTTTGCTTATCGTAAATAAACTAAGCCCGGACATGCTTCGTTTGAATAGCGACCCTAGTTTTTTTACGGAGGTGTTTACTGAATTGAAAGCATTCAGTCCGTGTATATGAATCGGCTTGTACATATTTACATCTTGAACGAAAGAACGAGAAAAGTATGAAAGAAAGAAAAAAGAAATGAAAGACAAAAACTAGAAAGCTCAAGGAGAAAGAAAGATTTAAAAAATGTACGAGTAAAAGAATGAACTATGACCTTTGGAGCGAATGCAACGTGAAAATGAAAAAGGGAAAAGATCAACTATATATGTGTGAATGAACGGAAAAATGAAAGAACGAATGAGAGACAAAAATATAACAAAAACGATGAAAGGTTTTTAAAATCATAACTAAATCTCTACAGTAATAATAACAGAAATATGAATTTACATTCAGGATTTACAGAAACAAATAACTACTAACGATAACATGCGAATAAGCTAAATACAATGGATGAAAATGGAATCAGACCGAAGGAAAACAAAATTAAAAAAGGAATTTAATAAAAAAAAAGTAAAAGAAAAACAAGAAAAAAAAACAAAACAGAACACACTCAGAAAACGAATGAAAAAAGCAAAAGAAATAAATGCCGGACAACATGCAGAAATAAAACACCCCAAATATTGATATTTTACAAAATTAACCGTCAAAAAAAACAAACAAACAAGAAAACAAAACAAAACAAGGTTATCGTTGTTTTCATGAAAAAAACAAAAAAACACAAACCAAAAACAAACACAACCAACACGAAAATCAATACAAAAATGCAAACAATATATATATATATATATATATATATATATATATATATATGTATTTGTATACTACGCAAACATTTTCATACAAAAAAGTCTGAGATATATATATATATATAAAAATGTAGAGTCGTTCATAATACTTTGCACATAGACTAGTGTACACGTACACATATTCAGAATCAAAGAGAGGGAAAATGTAATTTTATCCCTAAAAGATCGATTAGTTTTAGAAGGAAAATATAAAATATATGAGGGATGCTGAAAAGTTCTCGGCTCAATCCACTTCCCAAATATCAGTATTCTGTTTTTTGATAATTAAAATGCTGATACTGTAAAGTCGCTCAGGCCGAGAACTTCTCAGCAGCGTTTCATATACATACATACAATACATACAATACATACAGACATATATATATATATATATATATATATATATATATATATACACACACACAAACATATATATATATATATATATATATATATATATATATATATATATATATATATATATTCTCGTGTGTGCGTGTTTCTACAAATAAATATTTCAATATTTATGTTTAAGAATAAAAATTTTAACAACACAATGGACTCCTAAGACGCTCATTTCTCCAACGAATAAATAAATACATATATATATATATATATATATATATATATATATATATATATCTTGCAATTAATTATAAAATTAATTTGAAATTTTGAAATTATGTTTTATATATGAATGTGTAATAATGTATAAATGTACACAAATCCCTACATGCATTAATAAATATGATAAATATGAATTAATTAAAGTGTGTACACATGTTGCTTGTTTACTTGTGGCAACAAGTCACTTTTCGATGAAGGCTTCATTCGTTGGTACCACTAATATGCATATATATATATATATATATATATATATATATATATGAAATCTACATATAAGATACATGTCAATGTCATAATGATACGGTTCTTCCTTTTTAGCTTTCTTCTTTTTTCTTATAAAAGAGGAAATATTTCGTATATGAGCATTAGCACTACAAAACCAAACAAAAAAAAAAAATTTTTAAATTAAAAAAATGTCAGCCAAACGTAGTAAAGAGAGAAGACAAACAGCTTTTGATGAACTTTAGATGTAAAAAGATAAAAGAAAGAAAACTGAAACTCAGTTGAAAGAATAAAATCTTTAAAAAAATGAAAGAAAGCAAATGGAAAATTAAAAAAAAAATTCTTTTTTTTGTCAGGACAAAAAATTGAACTATAACGATGTAAAAGAGAAAAGCTTACACTAGTGCACACACACACAGACACACACAGACACAGACACACACAGACACACACAGACACACACACACAAACATTGCAAAAATGATGAAAATAAAATAAAACTCTTTCGCTTCTCTGAAAGAGGAAAGAAGGAACGAGAAATGAAGGATAGTTCATTGGAAATTATAAGCAATCGATTTACAAAGGAAGGAAGGACTATTCTAAGCTACAGTAACTGCTACTATTACAGCTGCAATCACTACGACCAATATTCTTACCATTATTTCTCTTGCAAATACTGCTACTGCCTGTTAAGGTCTAGACGCCATGACAAATGCAACTTGGACTGCTATTCCCATCTTTCATTTATGACTATCTAACCGAAATGCGGATGATGTAGCCGTCGTCTTCGTCATTGTCGTTGTTGACGCTCAAAAATAAAACTGAATCATAGTAAAAACAGCAAAAAACAAAAAAAAAAAAAAAAAAATAGCAAAATAAATACATTCACAGGCACATACAAATATTTATCTGTTCTGCTCAATTGGGAGGGAAGGGCTTCTTTTAATTATTATCACTTTTTTTTTTTCATTATTTTGTTATCTCCGTCTTAATGCCAACGGGTGATTGACCATTTTTCCCCTTTCGGGCACATCCATTTACAGATACTCACATAGAATATATGCATTTATTACTATTTACATGTTTGTAGTTTATGTGAAGATATTTTAAATATCAGTATCGCCACAAAAATGGCGTCCGTGTGGTTTTCGATTTTTACAAGACGAACCCAATCCTCTCAAATCGGAAGGCTAATACGAACAAGTAACTGAGAAAAATGATTGAGATATTTTAGGGAGGATTATTAGCCATTTTTAAAAGTAATATGGAAAAGGGGTTGGGAATACGAAAAAGAGGAAAAACAATGGAGGATTATCCTGAAAAATGTATTTCATTTGAAAGCTTTAAAACCTCCAAAACTAGCCACTTTTACGCAACCCCCATAAATAAACAACAGAAACAAAATATACATATGCATAATATCTGTGTGCAATCATAAGAACTATTTATATTAATTTACAAGCGGAGGACACAAAAATAATTATCTTGAAAATTTGAGATCGTTATTGAATCAAACAGGGAGACGAAATCCTTCGTAGAAATACGAGAAATATGGTTAAGCTAAGTTCTATGGAAACTCTCAAAATAGTCAGAACTGACAGATATCCAAAGCAAAAATTAAAATATTTTGAACAATTCGTAG
>OZ010613.1:13891787-13984287 GCA_963932145.1 Acanthosepion lycidas
GCCGTCGTTTAGTCCTTCCAGGCAAAATCAGTAGCTCTCTCTTCATGACGCTTCATTGTATTTTGTACTTCGCCTCTCGTTGCCAGGGTTTAGCTTTATTTAGGGCAGCTGCTTGTGTTTTAATCTGATTTCATGCAAACTAATCCGCACAAATAAAAGCTACTTAAATTTTTCTAACTTTTTGTCTGTGTGATTAACTCTTTTTACTAACGCACACACAGCCACAAGCCAACATCAACTTAAATAACTTTTATGAACGAGAAAACAAGATCTTATACATTATAATAGTACTGATATACATAATAATTATATAATTGAAATAAAAAATAAAGAAATATTAATAATTATTATTATTATGACGATCAATGAGATACAGAATACTTAGTGACAGTTAAAATTACAATACCAACGTATTAGCCGTGAATAATAATAATAATAACAATAATAATAATAATAATAATATGGCAGTCCCTGCTGACTGCAATGTATCTTTGAATATATTCAAAAATCTGTCAAAATACAAGGCCCTTGAAATAGAAATCTCGAAAATGTGGCATATAGGAACATCAACAATCCCTGTTATAGTTGGAGCCCTAGGACTGGTTGGAAAAGATTGCAGTAGACTAATTGAAGGGATTCCTGGAAGTCCATGCCTCAAGGAGATACAAAAAATTGTTCTGACAAGTACAGCCCATAAAGGGCTGTATCTATGTAATATTTTTTTTGTCATTGGAAAGTGTCATGATGCCATTTCTAACCTTAGGTCCCTTGGCGGGAAAAAAATGTGTAAACGCCAGAAATCAAAGATAATAATAATAATAATAATAATAATAATAATAATAATAATAACTGACATTAAGCGAATGGAAGAAAGTAAAAGCAAATGCAACCGACTAAATACAGAAACGATGGCAAGATAAAACGCTTCATGGTCAAAACTCTGCCGTAGCAAACAAGCTAATGTAGACAAACCCCGTACCCCGTTTTATACTTGCTGCATAGGGCCAATGTTTTCTATCTGGAAATTATCAAGCACACATACTGAAAAACTGTGTTAGCCCAAAATGCAGATTTTGTGATAAACATTCAGAATCAGATTGTATTAGGTTGTACAGTATTGACACGCACTGAATATAAAACCCGGCATGACAGTGTGGGCCAATATCTGCACTGAAAAATCTGTAACTTCTATGTGAAGGAAACTGAAAGAAATTAGTTTAAGCACCATCCAAACCCGGTTACGAAGATAGGACCTGTAACAATTTTATGGGGCTATACACACAGACAGAACAATCATAGTCAACTGCCCAGACATTAGAGACCGCAAACAAAAAATTGCCTCCTTATTGATATGGCAGTCCCTGCAAGACTGCAATGTATCTCTGAAGAAATTCAAAAAGCTATGAAAGTACAATGGCCTTGAAATCAAAATCTCAAAAATGTGGCACATGGGAACGTCAACAATCCCTGTTGTAGTTGGAGCCCTCGGATTGGTTGGAAAAGATTCCAGTAGACTTATTAAAGGGAATCCTGGAAGCCCATGCCTTAAAGAAATATAAAAAATTATTTTCACGAAATTATTCTTACGAAGGGCTTTATCTATGTAAAATATGTGTGTGCGTGTCTGTTTTTTTAATTGATCAGTGGAAAATGTCATGATGTCATTTCTGACCTTTGGTCTCTGGACGAGACCCAGAAAAATATGTACACACCAGAAATTAAATGAAATAAAATATTAATAATCGAGATTAACAAGGTGTAGGGAATGAAGGCTGAGTCTGCACAAATAGTAATCAGAGCCTCGTAAGAAAAGGAATGAAGAATTATACTAACAGTGCCCCAAGTAACATCAAATTAGAAGTTGCCCAGATGATCGCTCTAATAGGAATATTCCATATACTAAGCAAAGTGTTATCAATTAAATGACAATTCCTAAGGACCATAGTATGGATCCAGCTCTACAAGATACAAAGCAGGAAACATAACACAAACAACAACAACAATAATAGCAATAACAACATTTCTCATAATTTCTGATTTTAATTGGTTAATGGCATTAATACGAGTTTTGTTGAATGAAGATGGGCTACACTACCCATACCACAGATTTGCTAATTAGATGCCTGACCATGACCATTTGAGCATTTTCCCTTAGGATCTGACGCACTGTACATTTTTGTTCACGTGCGAGAGTACTAAGTACGTATCATATCTAGGTATCGAATTTTTTTTTCTTTTAGTTTGAATGTTGAGTCAGCCAAGGCGACTTGTGAGTCATTTCTAGTTAGTTGACAAGACCACCAATCGAAGTGTGCCTAAGCGAATTGGGTTTACCCTATTTGATGTAATTTCATATTGGACCCCCTATTGAAATGTTATGCACTGTTTTTATCAAACTCTCTTAACAAATCGCGTAAAATTGCTTGTGATATATGTACCTTATTAGACTAGGTGTCATGATGCTTCATACACGAGCTTAACATTGTTGACGTATTGCACACTTTCTCTCTCTCTCTCTCTCATTATTAATAATAATACAGGTTATTTACAACAAGCAGAAGTTGCTCAAAACGAACAGAATAATTAACAGAGATCCAGGATGCGCAACAGCGAAATCTCAAAAATGGTACCCACCAATTCTCTGGGCATTTCTATGGTCAGAAGATAATTCGAGTGAATAACAGATAAATTTACACGAATATGCCTACGAAGAGGAAACCTAAAAAGAGAAACTAAGTCGTTCTTAATAGTGTACCAAAACAATAACATAAGAACCAACCACGGAAAAATTGTAAATTTAAACTGTGGAAATAAAACTAGACAATAACCCCATAAATAGCGATATAGCAAATTAGTAAAAAAAATAGGTATGATTGAGTAGGAAACATGATCCACTGGAAACTGTGCAAGCAACTGCATTCTGATCATATAAACTAATGATATATGCACTGACTTGAATATAATCTAGCAAATGAGACAAATTTCTCTGGGACTTTGGAATTTTAAGGAATCACTCAATCCAAGAAGACCCGAATTAGTCACTGTGAGGAAAAAAGCGAAAATCGTGCCAGATAGTTATTTTTGCTGTCCTGGCAAATGACAGTGATGACAGTGGTACCAGTTGTTATTTATGTTCTGGGAACAATCCAGAAGAATTTAGGAAAAAGGTTGGAGAAATTGGAAATGAGAAAAAGACTCTGGACTTCCCAGACAACAGCATCACTGAAAACAGAAAAAGTGTTGCAGGATATTTATTCTCATTTAATCGCTGGTGTGAATAATCAGTGACAATAATAATAATAATAATAATAATAATAATAATAATAATAAGAAGAAGAAGAAGAAGAATATTGAATATGATTATGATTGTAATGATTGTCAGTTTATTCAAGTCTAGAAAGGAAGAATTTTACTAAATGTCATTTTTTGTTTGGTTGCAGCCCATAACTCCAGAACAATTAGAACTATGGCCACAATATTTTTTGTTGTAACTAATGGGATACCAAATGTTTTTAGAATATTAGTTAAGGAAAAACCCAAAGCTTTTCAAATGCTAAGTTTACAATACAACGATAATGCTCAACTTTTACGTTTTCGTCAGCTTAAGCCGATTTTTTTTTATCTTTTTGTTTAACCGTATAAATTAGGCATTTAGCCAGAAAACAAACTTATGAGTTTTGACTGTTTTTTTTAATAAGACTTCTTTTCCAGTTTTCCAGTTTAAAGCTTAAAAATAACTACAAATTTAAAACCAACTTGCTTTTGTCGTACAAGTTTCTAGGGAATTATAACCATTAAGCTGTCGATGGCGTTTATTATCGAGTCGTTTCAAAAATATTTCGAAGTTTCGAAGCCCGGGTTTACTGTTGTAATAAGACGGATAAATTCATGGCCAGTCGGGTACGTGAAATCTATGAAATTCCTAGAGGTAATTCCAAATGTTCGGGATTTTCAATAAATGCATCAAGTTAGCTACAGTAAGCTAAGTCGAGCAAAACAAATCGTATATGAATTGTCATTTTCTTCATGTTTAGATACTTTTTTTTTAATTTCAATCTTATCTTTGCAGATGGCTGGAAGAAGAATTCCGGAGTCTTGAAAATACGGACGGTTGTTAAGGTTTTATCTTTTCAATCGTCTATATTCATTATATTTCTTTTACGTACAATATTAGCACAAGTCCGAAGGGAAAGTGGAGTGAAACTGGTCGTCATTGACTATCCTAAACCTAGCTAATCTGATTCATGACCCATTCATTCGTTATAATATAGTCCTTCACAAGAAAACACCCCTCTTCGCACAATACTACATTTATCAAAATACCACATACTCACGGAGGAACTTACTAAAACTCCATCATGTAAAAGTTTATGAATATTTACAATTTTAAAAAATTATTATTCTCATTTTTTACAAAAATATAAAAATGATGTATCATGAAATGAGAGGATGGAAGGGGTGATCCTAGTAACGAAAAAAAAACAAAAAACAACCAAATATTCAAATTAAAACAAAAATATGTTATAGTGGCCGCTGTATTCTGCCGATGAACTAAATCAAGACATTTACTCAATAAAGGTGATGGAAGAAGAAATTACAATTGTAGAGTGGGAAAATCTAGCTAACCGAGTGAAGATAAAAAGTAAATACAAACTGGGTATAATGGGAATCTTGACAAGGACCCTAAGAAAAGAGAACGCCGTGAACAATGATTTTCACATCAGCTTGGAGAACGATTATAGATTCCTATCTAGATGATCAAATATTTTGGTTGCTGTCAACGTCAATACGAAATTTACATTGCCTATTGTCGACATTTATATACGTTTTCATGACACCATGAAATGTCGGTCCCTAGAGTGCAAATCAACGGAGGAATGCCTTGTACTTCCGCACACATTTATTGTGTGTTGTTGTTTATTTCGTTTAAGTTAGGCTGTACTGCAGAGTATCCTATGGAATTCAAAATAGCAACACCTATTTTAAATTGCCATCAGCATCTTTATAGACATTTAACAAAGGCAAACTCAAGCGGACAATCAGTTTAATGAGCCACATATGTAAACTAATGATGTGAATTCTTATGAATAGAGCGCGAAGTAGAATTAGACCGGAAATACGACAAGAGCAGCGGAGATTTGTCAAGGACATCGGAACAAGAAATGCGATATTCATGATGAGAACATAGAACACAATATAATTACAGAAAGATGTTTTAGAGATTATGCAAAAGCACTTGACAATGTGCGGCACAAGGATTTATTTGAAATAATGGGAAAATTCGATTTATTGGGAAAAAGATGTTAGAATAATCCAGAATTTATACTGAGAGAAAACCATTCGCATATGAATAGAAAATGGAGTAGCTACACAAAAATTAGAAAGAGGCGTGAGACAAGGACGCGTCTTCTCCCCAGATTTATTCAACCTTTAGAGCGACGTCATTCTCAGGGAACTAGAGACACTGCCAGAATTCACTATCGGTGGGCCTAATGTTAACAATATAAGATACGCAAATTCGGAAAAGAAACTGCAGAACCTATTGTACAGTATATTAGAAGAAAGCGAGAAAAAGGGACTAATTATCAACTGCAAGGAAACAGAAATTATTGTTCATTAGAAAAAGAAGCCCAAGATGTGAATTACGAATTTAAGATATAAACATAAAGAAGGGGCAAAACGTTTTAACAGAAGATGGAAAAGGCAACACCGAAATCCAAACACGCGTGTGATTAACGAAAGAAATATTCTAGAAATTACGTTAGAAAGAAAGAAAACAATGCTGGATTATTTGTGTAGTATTTATCCTCTTATAGGACATTGGAAGATTGGAAAATTTCCGCAAGGATGAGGAAAAAAACTAGAGGCAGAAGTAAAATTAGACCGGAAATATGACAAGAGCAGTGGAAATTTGTCAAGGACATCGGAACAAGAAATGCGATATTTATGATGAGAATGATATCATAGATAGCAATACAAATGCAGAAGGATGTTTTATAGAAGGATACTGGAAATTTAATGAACGGAATGAATAAGCAACAATCAGGAAAAATCACTCCCGAAAGAACACATACTTATAACCGGAAAGAGATAACTGAAATTCTTTGGATACATAGTGAAGAAGGAGGGCTTGGAAAACTAAACCTTCACAGGGCATACTGAGGGCAAGAGAGACAGGGGAAGACAGCGAGCCACTTACCTGGCGAGCCTGTGTGAATATATGGTGGAATGGGAGCGGAGGCCTTATCAAAGGGGGGAAAAACTGCTAGGAGCAGAAAGTTGTGTGAGAGCTATGATCACCTATGTTCTGAGGAGACGCAGTGCATAAAAGATTTTCAATAAATGGAAATTTCCTATTGTTGCGAAAACGGCTCAGCACAGCCAGAAAACAAGGCTATAAGTAAATAAGTGTTAATCATCGTTTTATTTTTCGCCGATGTTTTGGCCTAATCTCTTAGAAGAGTTACAAAAGAAACACATTTATGAACAGGACTGATCAAACTTTGCATTTCGAAAACAAACAAAAACAGCAGAACCCGTCATTAATCACCTAAATGTTGTATTATAATTACTACTTGGTTTAATTGCAGGATGTTTGCAAGCCGATAATATCAAGTATTTAAGTCTCTGCTGCATTTTATTGCGGAACGACATAACAGCCTTTTTTGGAGGAAACTTACTTTACACACGCATCCACACACACATCTCCCTATATATATATATATATATATATATATATATATATATATATATATATATATAATGAAGTCACTGAAAACGAGACATTATCCACATATCGACAGCAAATTACTTCTAGGATAAAGACGGCTTGACGCAAACCGACAGTAATTATTATTTACTCACTGTCTGTAATAAGGCTACAGTTGCGGAGCGCACAGCGAGTTAAAAATTTATTAGCGTTAGGATTACTTGAATTGTTGATTCAATTTAAACTTATTGAGAGTGTGACATAGCAGAAGGCAGAGTTTAAATTTTAAGTATTAGGTTGATGCAAAAATAATTTCGTTTTCTAACATATGTTACTATGTGAGAAAACGAAATTATTTTTGCACCAACCTAATAACTAGAAAGTTTTGTTACAGTTTTAGCTATATATATATATATATATATATATATATATATATATATATATATATATATATATGGAAGAGTTTATAGTTGATCCAACGAGAAAAAAATTATATATTTTAAAAAGAAGAGAAACCGCAATCGTTTTTGGTTATAATGTGGATTTTTTAAATATATATATATTTTTTTCCATATTTTTGCTACACAAGTTTCCGGTTTCGCGACCTTCTTCAGACAAAGAGTGGATCTTTTCACAATATTAAAAGATTAAATTAGAAGAAATAAATGTCTGACCATTGTCTGTTTTGTGTAGTAGCAATCCTCGATGTTTTTCCTTGGACTGATGGCAAAAGTGATTTTCAACTTAAGAGGTAATAAAACCATTTCGATTCGTCCGAGAAAGGGCGAGGACAGATGGCTTCTGCTTATCGTTTTATGACCCCCGAGAGCTTTAGATGAATTTCCACTTTTGTGTATTGTGCGTACGTGCGTGTTTCTGCTAGTATGTACATGTATATTCCCTCTCCATACATGCATACTGTCATATAAGAATCAGAATATATATACATGCATATATATATGAGTATTTATATATATATATATATATATATATATATATATATATATATATATATATATATATATATATAAATACTCATATATATATATATATATATATATATATATATATGTGTGTGTGTGTGTGAAAATATTATAGAAAATAGGAAAGAAACTGGTTTGGTAAATAATCCAAAGTTCCTTAGTATTTTTGTTATTATTTTTTAAAAATAGTGCTCGATACAAAAGTAGAGCATAAATATAATTATTTATTTAAAAATATGATTCCAACTCGCTACATAAGAGGTCTCATGTTTCAAAACAAAAGCCAAAAACTTCAAAATAATATTTGAATTAACTTGAGTTAAAGTAGGCTCTGTTCCATCTTCAAGCGAAATTTTTTTGGGAATAACTTATTTCTGAAATTTACGAGTTTTAATAGTATATTCAGAATTGAAATCAAAATTTAATACGCTACAAAAAAAGATAACCCTTTATGAAGTCGTCAAATAACAAACGTTACGGCTTTTTTATATACACAAATCCCTTTCATAAAGAGATATAATAATAAAATAAAAAAAATAAATAAATCTCCATAGACGCTCAAGCCAGACTATGCGAAAACTTCTTCCGTCGTTAATTTAGCCACCCCCACCTTACCCTGACCCGGCATCTATGAAAGTAACTCTATATTGATACAAATTATTAACACCCCACCCCCGCCTATTCTAAACAATCCGCCCTTGATGTTACCATGGAAATTTTGATTTCAATTCTGAATATACTATTAAAACTCGTAAATTTCAGAAATAAGTTATTCCCAAAAAAATTTCGCTTGAAGATGGAACAGAGCCTACTTTAACTCAAGTTAATTCAAATATTATTTTGAAGTTTTCGGCTCTTGTTTTGAAACATGAGACCTCTTATGTAGCGAGTTAGAATCATATTTTTAAATAAATAATTATATATATATATATATATATATATATATATATATATATATATATATATACATGCATATACACATATACACACACTTCCTGTTGCTTAGGGTTCTTGTGTGTGTGTGTGAGTAGTATATTTGTGGGAAGATCTACTCTTTGTCTGTAGAAGGTCGCGAGACTGGAAACACGTGTTGCAAAAATATGGAAAATAAAATATAATATATATATTTTAAAAATCCACATTATAATAAAAACGATTGCGGTTTACACAGAACAGTTCATTGCAACCTTCTCCGTAAATAAAAGAACTAAATGATCTAACAAATCAAATTCATACTTTAACTTCAGCAATACACGACAAAAAAATAAGAAAAATATTCTATTTTGGACTATTCATATATAAATAGATATATAGAAAAAATAAAATAGAAAAAAATCTGTTTCTTTGCTATGTAAATGAATTAGATGAGTTAAGATTCGGCAGAAAACACATCGATTTAAACCCATTCGTGTATAAATTTCAAATCACATCGTTCAGATGTATTTAAAGGCTGCACACAAGAAAAACGGCGCGAAAACATTGATCATTACACTTGTGACGTCAGACGCGTTTTATTTTGGGTAAATGAAGCAAGTGTTTCCATCATTACATATGGAAGTGTTTACGTAGAAACGTATTAATATACAAAATTGATTGCCTGTCCGTATTCCCCGGTTTGAGAAGCAAATTCTTTATTAAAATAAGACAGATAGGCTAAACTATTTACGTCGTCACCGCAATAATATCAGATTAATTGAAAATCAAATTTTTCTTTTGGCTGTCTACCAGCATTAAGACTAATGATGCCATATACTTAAGCATTCGTTAAGCGTCATAAATACCTAACCCATTTTTTTCTCGTTGAATATTTGACGGCTAAATATGGAAGTTTTGAAGACGCTAAAACAATCGGTCAGTCGCAGTAGTACTTGTTTAATAAAAAAGTTAATCCTTTAATTCAAAGCTGAATAGATAATCCATCGTAATCATTTGTCCAACCGCTGAACTAACATTATCTCCTCCGCGAAATGGTCTATTAAATTATAATTACGGAGTCAAAAACAAAACAAAAAACAAAACAAAAAACAAAGAAAAAACGCTTAATGGTGGAAGTTATCCGC
Organism: Acanthosepion lycidas; assembly: GCA_963932145.1. Classification (NCBI taxonomy): domain Eukaryota; kingdom Metazoa; phylum Mollusca; class Cephalopoda; order Sepiida; family Sepiidae; genus Acanthosepion; species Acanthosepion lycidas. Next base: position 13,901,540 of record OZ010613.1, read on the forward strand.
GCGCAGAGATAATATATATATATATATATATATATATATATATATATATATATATATATATATATATCGTCATCGGCACACGCTCGGAACCAAGCATCGGGGTCGTCATCCTCTCTACTTATTCCCTCTCTCCCCTCTAGCGGCAGTGCCGGAAATGGCTGTGAGGGCCCAGTCTACTCCAGAAGAGTCGTGAGCAGGAGTCACAGAGGAGAGTAGGCGGTGGGCGAGGTTGGGTGGGCCAGGCCCTCCTGAGAGCACGTCGCAGATCCTCTTAATTTTGACGGTTGCTCACAAATGTCTTGGTCCCCACTCCGATACTCGTTGGTTCTACGCCAGGGGCACAAAGATATATCAATATAAGATAAATGATATGAAATATCTGAACAAATAAGAATATAAGAACAACCGAATAAAAATTTCTGAATTCTCATGTTCTTTATAGAAGAATAAATAAAATTAGACCAACTGGCTTTCACATACTCCATCTTACATCCATATATATATATATATATATATATATATATATATATATATATGTATGTGTGTGTGTGTGTGTGTGTGTGTGTATTGAAGATTTCGACTCAATGCTTGAAGAAGATACGTATTTTATACTAAGCAAATATTACCTACATGTACGTTTGGCGCAACACAATCTTATCAGCTCCTGTGGCCTTGGAATTAGACTTAACTGAGTTTAGTAAATCTCTTCAATAAAATTTACTACCATATACCAATGGGGAACACATTGCTTTCCTCACTGGCGATCGTATTATTTTGAATCTGTGCCAATAATTTAGAACATTTCTATAATCAAACAATCTATTAATTACAAAATCAACTGAAGATTTTGTGATTAAAAAAAAACTGTCTTGGAAAGTTATTTAAAGCTTAATCGTTACTAAAAAATAGAATAAAAATACTTTATCAGCTCTAATGAACTTGATGACCAACACGCAAGAAAAGCGAGAAAACCGTTCATATTTTCTTTTAGCTGTGATTACCAAGCTGTGATTTAAATGCTAAGGTTGTCACTGTTTTAGGACAGAAAACTAAATAAAAAAAACTAAAAATGTAAATATAAAAGCCAAATAAAAAAATGGATGATAAATCATTTAAGGATTTTATTTTTAAAACAGAATATACAATTTAGTTAGTACAATATACAAAAATTGTTTTGGAGGACGAAGAAAGAATTCATAAGTTATCATTTATGTCTTTAAAAAGCGACAATTTTAACGGATGTATCCCAGAACATATTGTGCAATGGTTAGCAACACGTAATGATAAATTGGCAATTCGTGTTCGATTTCCGGTCGAGTTCATTACATTCACTTTCACACATACACTCTTTGAAAAGGTATGAAACCATCTCTTCACCACTCTCTAGTGGTTAAGTAGCAGGACAGACTAGGAGCTCTACTCATGGTTGGCAACCAGCCTAGGTGGATGACAACTCTGAATAAAAAAATCAGCCATTTGAAGCTGTACGAATGTGGTTAGACATGAGGGGTGCAGATAAAATGTCGGTAAAACAAGAAATCATTTTAGAACAATTTTTCAGAATGCTGTTGACCCTAATAGACACTGGGTCCAAAGAAGGTCGATGAATGAATAGTTATGAAAGAACCGAGAAATTAGTCAAACTATAAGACAAATACACTGTCTGTATATAATTTATATATAATAATAATGATGCATTATTATTATTAAAACATTTTCAGTAGATGGAAATTTACACATAAAAATACATAATTTCCTACTGAAGCAAACGCATAATATTAATATATATTTATAAACTGTCTATATTTCTGAGATGAGGTATTACGTACATTATTCGGACTATTGTCCTTATCTTAGTCGCCATATTTATCACAACGTTTCGGCCTTCTTCAGGTAGTTGGAATTTTGAACTGAACCCTTTATTTATGTAGACTGTTCTAGTTCCACGTCAGAAATTGCTAATTTCCCTCTGAAAGTTCTCCACTGCCTTTACCGGGTATTGAACTCACACTCTTTTGGTCCTGTCACTGGATCTTTATCCACTGTGCCATGTGTCCGTGAGGACATTTGGGTATGAATTTCTGGGTATTATAAACCTAATGTCTTCAGCAACCATTTTTACCAGTGCTCATATTGCAATTTTGCTGTTATCATTACATGTTTTTACCAGAGCTCATATTGCAACTTTGTTATCATTGCTTTTCTCTGGCACTCCTTATTACTGGTTCCCATATTGTATTTATTTCTATGCTTGGTCGGCTCAGGAGATTTTTGTGGCCTAGCATATGTGCTGATTCCTTAAGTTTACGAATTTTCCAATGGTGTTCCTTGTCTATGATCTCAACATGATCCCACAGAAGGCGGTGATCTCCCTTCTCTCTCCATATGTGGTCAACCACGCCTGATTTTTCTACTTCCCCTCGCGTTACAACTTTCTGGTGTTCTTGAAGCCTTACCTTGAGGGGGCGGCCTGTCTCTCCTTTATACTCCTTTCCGCAGCTGCACGGAATAGCGTACACACAGTCTTTAGTAATATTCCCCTCTATGGGGGGTCTCCCTCGAGAGATATCTGCGAAGTGTCGACAAGCTTTTGAAGGTTGTCCTAATGTTATATAGACCGCAGATCCTTTGTATTTTCTCTGATAACCCCTTCACATAAGGCAGGCAGACTGTTTTCTGAGTGTTGTTGTCCTCCTCCTTTTGTACCCGCCTATCCCAGTTTTTGCAGGCGATAACTGATAACTGACATCCATCAAACATGGCACGTGGAACTAGAACAATCTACCCAGTGATCGAAATAAAGGGTTCAGTTCAAAATTCCAACCACCTAAAGAAGGCCGGAGCGTACAACAGCCGAAACGTTGTGATAAATATGGCGACAAATATGAGGACAATAGACAGAATAATGTAAATAATATTTATAAACATGTACAAAGCGCATACATGAATACACGAAAATACGTCGACACACATATATATATATATATATATAAACATAGATTGTCTTTATTCGAGACACCCAATTCCCGTAAAAAGAGAGCTGGTTATATATGTTTTTTAATTTTTTTTTTTTTTACTTGTGTGCCGATCTGAACTGTAACTTGTAAGCAATAAAAATTGCTTTTATGACCATAAATCTATCTGATGACAGTTCGAGTTTTAATAGTTACTATACTATTTTGACTTCGTACGAGACTAAACTGTCTACCTACGTTCACGGCCTCTCACCGAAAGAGAGATCCCCAAGATCACCTAAACTATCCCTCCATGTATTTATTTAGAAAAAAATTCTTAGATTTAATTTTATGATTATTGCATTTTTCAAAGAAAAAAGAAAAAAAAAATATTCACTAAATTGCATTTTGGCCAATAAAATCCAAACCGACAATATTTTGCGTACGCCTACTCATAAGATGCTCGAAATCATCAATCATTTGAATTCTTGTATAATCGATTTTATCGATCTGACACTAATTAGCCTCAGGAATATATCTCTGGAACTACGAGTCAATGATACATTCTTGAGATATGACCAGAAAGTGACTTAAATGCCTATGTATTCCGACACACACACACACACACACACACACACACACACACACACACATACATATATACATACATATATATATATATATATATATATATATATATATATATATATATATATATATATATGTGTGTGCGCGCGAGTGCGTGTGTATGTATGTATTTATGTTCGTATGGCCCTATTATAAAGATAATGAGGAGAGTTTGTGCATTTATAGCTGAAATATGCTATTTTGATTGGGGTAAATGAATGCACTTATTCCCAAATACATATATATTACAGCGTCTAAAACGCTTCAATTTACAGGACCGAGTAACACTTGGAAATGTACTTATATATAATTATATCTATGTATACAGTTATTTACACGCGTGGGTGGGTATGCAAGAGAAAGAGAGAGAATAAATATCTTATCTCTACGTCTTACTATGATACGAAACCACATTTTTTTTTTTGGCTTTAGGTTATGTCATTTTTAAGGTTTGTAATTCTTGAAATAGTGACCGTGTCTTTTTTACAACACTGAAACTGTAAAAACATGGAGGTGGAAAGACTAGCTTTATCAAAATACAACCTATACCGATAAAAACTCGTAAAAAATATGTAAGGCTTACATGTGAAAACGTTTTAATAATAGTAAGGATGTTTTAGGGAGTGGATAAACTTGTATTATAATAAATGTGTTCGTCTTTGTTTTTTTTTTTTCATGTTTTGGTCATAACTCTGGAGTTAGTAAAACGATTTCAAGATATTCTGCTGAATGCAATAAAGATTTTATATACATAAATAGTAGTTTATTATTAGGACTATAGATATTCGTTTGAAATGGGAAAATCACAACGTTTCAAGAGAAGTATTAAATTCTAAAACGTGAATATCATTATTACTTGAAAAGTCTCGCTCGTCCATAAAAAGTAACTCAGTACAAATTATATATATATATATATATATATATATATATATATATATATATATTAGGCATGTCTGATTGAAAAAATTACAAATTATAGATAATTTTTAACAAAATCCGTTCATACTCAGGAATAACCTTCCGTGTATTGATATTTGATATTAAAGGATGAGCGAAATGTGCTATAAATGTGGATGATATAGTGCGTGGTATACTAATGCACTATATCATCCACGGAGAACCCTAAGAATAATATGATATACATTGGGTCCACGAAAAATGCCTTTAAAACCAGATGGAGGTAGCATAAATGCTCCTTCAACAACATAAACTTTAGACATCAGACCTCTCTATCTAAATATTTTTGGCACCTGAAAGAAAAAAATAGGGCACCTAAAGTAAAATGGAAAATCATTAACATGACTAGAACTTGCAAAACTTGGGATGACCCATGCCCTTTGTGCCTCCATGAGAAACTACACATTATTAAGCTTCTAAACAATAAAAACCTATTAAACAACAGGCAAGAATTAACGGTTTTCTGCCGACACAACCGAACTTACGCTCTGAATAACTACCTAAAAACACGCATACAATAAAATAAATTTTAAAATCCATAGCCCATATACATAGTTTTAATATCCTACAAAAAATGATAACCCTTTATGAAGTCGTCAAATAACAAACGTCACGTCCTTTTTATATACACAAATCCCTTTCATAAAGAGATATAATAAAAGAATAAAATAAAAATAAATAAATAAATCTCCATAGACGCTCAAGCCAGACTATGCGAAAACATCCTCCGTCGTAAATTTAGCCACCGCCACCTTACCCTGACCCGGCATCTATGAAAGTAACTCTATACTGATACAAATTATTAACACCCCACCCCTGCCTATTCTAAACAATCCGCCCTTGATGTTACCATGGAAATTTTTGATTTCAATTCTGACTATACTATTAAAACTCGTAAATTTCAGAAATAAGTCATTCCCAAAAAAATTTCGCTTGAAGATGGAACAGAGCCTACATTAACTCAAGTTAATTCAAATATTATTTTGAAGTTTTCGGCTCTTGTTTTGAAACATGAGACCTCTTATGTAGCGAGTTGGAATCATATTTTTAAATAAATAATTATATATATATATATATATATATATATATATATATATATATATATATATTGAAAACTGTATGGCAACTGTAGCAGCTAGTATACTTTCACTTTTCAGATAATCAAATTTGAAGGGTGGGGTCCATCATTGTCCGAAATGATGATTGAAGCGGTTAAGATCAAATAAACAAAGTGGGGACACGGGCATTATGACTAAGCGTCAGGGAGTATAAGACGTAAAGATATACTTAAGTTAATTAATATACATGTTATTAATGAACTAATATAGTGACTTCGATTTTCACTAGATTCCCTATTATCGTGACTTTATATCTGTGAACAGCTTAGCAACTAAGAATTCGATCGCTACATAATCTTTCTTTGTATCTTGTAGACAAAACTTTGCGATGTCATTTGTCAGGAGTATGACAGTTATTGTGGTTTGCGTCATTTAAAAAAATACTTGAAACTTTATTCGTAGGTCCCAAGGTTATTCATGCAAGGGCAACACAGAAGCCACATTTAAAATAAAAGAGTTTAGATGTATGTAAATATACGACTGCCATATTTTTAGCGACAATTTTCCTGTTATATCTTTAAAATGAAATTTGAAACATTGTTTATCCTGGCACCAAGATTAAATTAACACTTGCATTGAAGACAGTTTTCTTGTAAACAAAGGTTTTTCAGCTTTACGTTTTCATTGCAGAACGAAGAATCGTCCATGGTACCTGACATTTGGTATAGCGCATACTCAGAAATTGATATTTGTTTTACAGAGAAAAATGTAGCATGTTGTAAATCTCGTGTTAAAATATCAGTTTATCATTAAGATAGATTCCTATGAAAACAATTATGAAAACAATTATGAAAACCGTGTACAAAACAAGAGACAAGAAGACGAAGAATTTCAAGCTTAGCTCTAAGTTGTACTGAAATTTCAACAACATACAAGGTGTGGGGGAAAGGTCTAACAAATGTATTTTTTATGTAATTCACAAATCCTTAATAATCGGTTTAGACGATTGGCTGTTGACTGTTGAGATTGGGATTAAATGTCTTTTCTTCGTTTTAATCCTCAATTATTTATTTATTGGCTTTTACTCTGGCTATGTCGAGAAGCTAATCACAATTTTGCTGAATGTTATGGCAAGATGATCTGGAGTTTGTAGACGAATAGACGGGCTAATATTTTTTGCAGTCCTATTTAGATAGGAAAGATTTCATTTTTTTAACTTTCCATCTGTGAACCTTCGACTTAAGAAGTTTTAATTTTCCTTCCTTTCCTTTTTATTTCTTAACAAGTGGACTTTAAAAAATTATTGCTTGCAAGTGAGTGTTTTATAACTAAATCACTGCTTGAAAAAACTAATATATAAGTTACATACTTATCTATATAAGTTAGTATATACATACTTATCTATATAAGCGAGTATATACATATTTATCTAAGTATTAGGTTGATGCAAAAATAATTTCGTTTTCTAAGATATGTTACTATGTGAGAAAACGAAATTATTTTTGCACCAACCTAATATTAGGTTGGTGCAAAAAATGACGTAATAATGTCTTTTTTTGACGTTAAAAATACGTCAAAAAACGACATTATTACGTCATTATTTTTGCACCAACCTAATATATCTAAGTATTAGAATAGAGTTTTTTTCTCTCTTCTTCTGTCACGTTTTTTTTTCTTCTGTCACGTGGTCTTAATGCTTATTAGTTTTTAATCTTTTAATGGTTTTATCAATAAATACTGTTACGTCATTTCCTTTTTTAGGCAGTTTACCCTGAAGATTCATTTAGGTGAAACCTAGGTAGGTTTGCCTGGCTCCTTAGGATTTCTTCTATCACACATATATATATATATATATATATATATATATATATATATATATATACTTAGATAAATATTTTGAAGTTCAAATATGCATTATTAAAACGTAATTTATGATATCTTTCAAAACAAGAGAAAATATATTCATTCAGTCAAAAATAAGAAATGACTATTTTGTAGTAAGATTCTTTTCCACTGATCAGAATCAGACAACTTTAAGAGTGAAAATAGATATTTGCTAAGTTGATCACCGTCACAATAGGAAATCTAGTGAGGATCGAACTCACGACATTAAAATATGAATCATTACGACAGTTGTCCACAACATATATTTATTAAATTTTATTGTTAACTGCAAGAGGGTCACAATAGTTGCGCACACAAAATCGAATCCGCTACACTAACGTAATGTTTGCATGATAAATTTTTTAAAAATAAAATAAAATGTTCACTTAATACATGGCCCAAGAGCCACTCGAGGAAGAGGAGTTAATGAATGAGGTTGTTGCATGGGCGTAATCGGAGAAAATAAGTGCAGATTATGAGGATATGTAGGATAGATAACGGCTGATTCTAGATTTTAAGAGGATATGATATTAGTAATCGGAGAAGCATTATCTTGGGGGTTTGTTCTACAAAGTAACAGTTCTGTAGCTAAGGAGATGAACGGCTGAAAATAATTCATGGCCTACTAGAACGCGTACACACATTTGGGTGAGGATTGGGCAGCTCCAACCCAGACATGGTAGCAATACACCATTTTTTGTTTGATCAAACTTTTTTAAAGATATTACAGGAAGCGTCAGATGCTTTCCGGAGCGGGGTACAAGTAAGCGAACATTTTAGTCGGCATCCTACTAACAAATACTCAACCCAAACGCCTTACTTCCCGCTGGATGTCAGTCTTAAAGCTTCAAACTGTAAAAGATTCGAACGCCGACTGATCAATTACAATACATTAACGACACCAAGATAACAATTTTATTTGTACTTAAAGTTAAGATTTTAACAGAATACAAATATAAGATATGACACACAGTTTTTGTAATTTTAAATAGTATATTATAATAGTGGTGGAAATAAGACAGATTTTTAGCTAAAAATTTACATCATTATGCTTGTAGTTGTTCGACAATATTTGCTCATCACAAGTATTATGTTAAACAGATTGAGGCATAAGCGAGAGCAAATAGGTTTCAATTTATTTTTATCAATCAAGTTAACAGCTTACCTTTCGAATTGGAAAGAAAATATAAACACTGTCCTCTATATATACATTGCAGTTAACACATCCATTATCGAAGGAAAAAAAACCTCGATCGTCTTGTTATATTGGGTGAAAAGATACCAAGGCTATACATACAGTCATGTGATCATATTTTCTGTTATTATCTTTTTTATCTTATTTATCTTATTATCTTTTATTATTATTATTTTATTATTATATATATATATATATATATATATATATATATATATATATGTATATATATATATATATATATAGAGAGAGAGATAGAGATAGAGAGAGATAGAAAGATATATGTGCGTGTGGGGGTATGTGTGTGTGTGTGTGTGTGTGTGTGTGTCTGTTTGGTAAATCGGAAAGCGTTCGAAACAATCCATTGTACAATTTTGGCATTCACTATATCTCCCACAATGTGAAACACAAAAATACTTAACAGAAGTACCTTGTTTTCAACGAAACATATAAGAGAGTGATTAATACCCCAGACACACAATTGAGTGAAAAAAAAGTGAAACAGCCTCTTAGAGTCATTAAAAAAAGAATGGAATCAATTATCAAACTTATACTTTGAGAAACTTTTGCAATGAATACCAAAAAATTTGTTCTGCAGTAATTAAGGCTACGAGAGGATATATTTGATATATATATATATATATATATATATATATATATATATTTCTATGTATGTATATATGTATATAAAAAACACATGTAAACACGTTTACAGTACGACTCAGAGTTTTATGGCTTTGCTAATCATCAGGTACGAAAAGTTACGAACTCTTCTATAAGGTTGTTTGTATTTTTTATTATTATCTGGGTCTCATGGAAGCGACGATACATTGTGCGTGGATTCGAAGTTCAAGATTATAATAAATATAATATAGTATTGGGGTATAAATTCAAAATATGGAGTATTGGTAGGTAGGTATCTCTTTATTTAGATCATTTCTACGTACATACATACATATATATATATATATATATATATATATATATATAAGTATGTATGTATGTATGTATGTAGAAATGATCTAAATAAAGATATATATATATATATATGTGTGTGTGTGTATAAGTTTATCAATAACTATACTTATATAGGTATATATCAATAACTTCGCAGTGTAATTATGAAAAAGTATTCACTTCATGCAACAAATATATATTTTTCAACATAATTTAATACGTTGGGAAGATATTTAAGATAGTGGTAAATATTAATCAGACATCGAACATTATACACTGAAAATTTAAGATCAAAATTCAGCATATATATGTGGGGTGTTTGTATATGTGTCTCCGCGGGCATGCTGAAAAGTTCTCCGATCAAGTAGGCATTCTAAAATAAATGTTGATGTTCGGTTATTGGATCCGATTTTGTGATGTGGATTTTTGGGATGTTTCAGCACACTTTGATAGATATATATATATATATTATAGTGAGAGAAAGTGTGATAGAGACACAATATGTTAAAGGTTAAACAAAAAATGTGTAAAATAATACTGAATTACAAATACAAAAAGAACGAACAAAAGGAAGGAAGGAAGGAAGGAAGGGAGGGAGGAATGAAAAAAGGAAAGAAGAAATGAAAAAAAGAAGGAAAAAAGGAAGGAAGAAAAGGAGGAAGGAAGGAAAAAAGGAAAAAAGGAAAGAACAAATGAAAAAAAGGAAGGAAAAAAGGAAGGAAGAAAAGGAGGAAGGAAGGAAAAAAGGAAAGAAGAAATGAAAAAAAGGAAAGAAAAAAGGAAGGAAGAAAAGGAGGAAGGAAGGAAAAAAGGAAAGAACAAATGAAAAAAAGGAAAGAAAAAAGGAAGGAAGAAAAGGAGGAAGGAAGGAAAAAAGGAAAGAAGAAATGAAAAAAAAGTAAGGAAAAAAGGAAGGAAGAAAAGGAGGAAGGAAGGAAAAAAGGAAAGAAGAAATGAAAAAAAAGTAAGGAAAAAAGGAAGGAAGAAAAGGAGGAAGGAAGGAAAAAAGGAAAGAAGAAATGAAAAAAAAGTAAGGAAAAAAGGAAGGAAGAAAAGGAGGAAGGAAAGAAAAAAGGAAAGAAGAAATGAAAAAAAAGTAAGGAAAAAAGGAAGGAAGAAAAGGAGGAAGGAAGGAAAAAAGGAAAGAAGAAATGAAAAAAAAGGAAGGAAAAAAGGAAGGAAGAAAAGGAAGGAAGAAAAGGAGGAAGGAAGGAAAAAAGGAAAGAAGAAATGAAAAAAAAGTAAGGAAAAAAGGAAGGAAGAAAAGGAAGGAAGAAAAGGAGGAAGGAAGGAAAAAAGGAAAGAAGAAATGAAAAAAAAGTAAGGAAAAAAGGAAGGAAGAAAAGGAGGAAGGAAGGAAAAAAGGAAAGAAGAAATGAAAAAAAAGTAAGGAAAAAAGGAAGGAAGAAAAGGAGGAAGGAAGGAAAAAAGGAAAGAAGAAATGAAAAAATAGTAAGGAAAAAAGGAAGGAAGAAAAGGAGGAAGGAATGAAAAAAGGAAAGAAGAAATGAAAAAAAAGGAAGGAAAAAAGGAAGGAAGAAAAGGAGGAAGGAAGGAAAAAAGGAAAGAAGAAATGAAAAAAAGTAAGGAAAAAAGGAAGGAAGAAAAGGAGGAAGGAAGGAAAAAAGGAAAGAAGAAATGAAAAAAAAGTAAGGAAAAAAGGAAGTAAGAAAGGAAGGAAGAAAAGGAGGAAGGAAGGAAAAAAGGAAAGAAGAAATAAAAAAAAGTAAGGAAAAAAGGAAGGAAGAAAAGGAGGAAGGAAGGAAAAAAGGAAAGAAGAAATGAAAAAAAAGTAAGGAAAAAAGGATGGAAGAAAAGGAGGAAGGAAGGAAAAAAGGAAAGAAGAAATGAAAAAAAAGGAAGGAAAAAAGGAAGGAAGAAAAGGAGGAAGGAAGGAAAAAAGGAAAGAAGAAATGAAAAAAAAGGAAGGAAAAAAGGAAGAAAGAAAAGGAGGAAGGAAGGAAAAAAGGAAAGAAGAAATGAAAAAAAAGTAAGGAAAAAAGGAAGGAAGAAAAGGAGGAAGGAAGGAAAAAAGGAAAGAAGAAATGAAAAAAAAGTAAGGAAAAAAGGAAGGAAGAAAAGGAGGAAGGAAGGAAAAAAGGAAAGAAGAAATAAAAAAAAGTAAGGAAAAAAGGAAGGAAGAAAAGGAGGAAGGAAGGAAAAAAGGAAAGAAGAAATGAAAAAAAAGTAAGGAAAAAAGGAAGGAAGAAAAGGAGGAAGGAAGGAAAAAAGGAAAGAAGAAATGAAAAAAAAGGAAGGAAAAAAGGAAGGAAGAAAAGGAGGAAGGAAGGAAAAAAGGAAAGAAGAAATGAAAAAAAAGGAAGGAAAAAAGGAAGAAAGAAAAGGAGGAAGGAAGGAAAAAAGGAAAGAAGAAATGAAAAAAAAGTAAGGAAAAAAGGAAGGAAGAAAAGGAGGAAGGAAGGAAAAAAGGAAAGAAGAAATGAAAAAAAGTAAGGAAAAAAGGAAGGAAGAAAAGGAGGAAGGAAGGAAAAAAGGAAAGAAGAAATGAAAAAAAAGTAAGGAAAAAAGGAAGGAAGAAAAGGAGGAAGGAAGGAAAAAAGGAAAGAAGAAATGAAAAAAAAGTAAGGAAAAAAGGAAGTAAGAAAAGGAGGAAGGAAGGAAAAAAGGAAAGAAGAAATGAAAAAAAAGTAAGGAAAAAAGGAAGGAAGAAAAGGAGGAAGGAAGGAAAAAAGGAAAGAAGAAATGAAAAAAAGTAAGGAAAAAAGGAAGGAAGAAAAGGAGGAAGGAAGGAAAAAAGGAAAGAAGAAATGAAAAAAAAGTAAGGAAAAAAAGAAGGAAGAAAAGGAAGGAAGAAAAGGAGGAAGGAAGGAAAAAAGGAAAGAAGAAATTAAAAAAAAGTAAGGAAAAAAGGAAGGAAGAAAAGGAGGAAGGAAGGAAAAAAGGAAAGAAGAAATGAAAAAAAAGTAAGGAAAAAAGGAAGGAAGAAAAGGAGGAAGGAAGGAAAAAAGGAAAGAAGAAATGAAAAAAAAGGAAGGAAAAAAGGAAGGAAGAAAAGGAGGAAGGAAGAAAAAAAGGAAAGAAGAAATGAAAAAAAAGTAAGGAAAAAAGGAAGGAAGAAAAGGAGGAAGGAAGGAAAAAAGGAAAGAAGAAATGAAAAAAAAGTAAGAAAAAAAGGAAAGAAGAAAAGGAGGAAGAAAGGAAAAAAGGAAAGAAGAAATGAAAAAAAAGGAAAGAAAAAAGGAAGGAAGAAAAGGAGGAAGGAAGGAAAAAAGGAAAGAAGAAATGAAAAAAAAGTAAGGAAAAAAGGAAGGAAGAAAAGGAAGGAAGAAAAGGAGGAAGGAAGGAAAAAAGGAAAGAAGACTGTGTTATTCTGCTTCTGTGGCATGGTGCAGAGTCCTATTGTCAGACATAGGATCTTCCAGCTGCCACCGTCTTCACCTGGGAAAGCACTACCTCCTCAACAAACTTGTTCTAGGCCTCCGTGTGGAGTCTCGCGAGTTCTTTTCTCATCATAACACTCAGAGTAAGTCTTCCGATCTGTCATATCTTCGTCATCACCATTAGACTCATCAAACTCTTTTCGAATTCTCTGCACTCTCAGATTGACACCCAAACACTCTGAAATGTTAGGATTGGAGCTTCCGGTGCGAAATCCAAGCATGCCAGACATGCCAAGCATGCTGCTTCCAAATTTCTGGGTGAATGAATGAATTGCATCATGGTGATCCTAATATACTATGCAGTCGACAAAATCAGAAACAAACAACGTGCGTCCGCGAAATTACAAATATAAAATAGTGACAATTTACCCATCGCACCCTGTACTAGGAAAGAATGGAGAGAGAAAGCAACGATCGAAGTAGGAAGAAAGGAAGTAAGGAAAGAAAGAAACAAAGATGACGAGAATAAAGGAAGAAGAAATTAAAAAAGAAAGGAAAAAGAAACAAGGACAGAAGGAAGAGTGGATGTAACAAAGAATGAAATCAACCAATGAAAAAAGAGGGGAAAAAATGAAGCAATGAAGAAAAGAAAAAGGAATGATGGGAAGCAAGTAAAAACGATGTGGTGGTTTGAATTAAAGATCGGCTCTTTAAAACGGATGGGAAGAAATGATAGAGACAGAGAGAGAGAGAGAGAGAGAGAGAGAGAGACGCGAGAGGAAAGAAAACGGACACAATAGAACGGTTTAGAAAATGGAAGATGAAAATAGCAGAAGACGTAAAGAAAGTTTTACAAACTGTCAAATTGGAAACAAAAGATATGAAAAAAATAAATTGAGAAAAGTTGAGAGAAAACTGAGTAGAGATTAACATAGAGAGCGGGAGAGAGAAAAAGGAAGAGAAAGGGGGAGAGAGAGGAACAGAAAAAGAATGACGAAAGAGAGGGTTATATTGGAAATAGGAAGAGAAATAACAATTATGAAGGAGAGAAAGAAATAAAGAGGATATAATTAAAAACCCAAAACTAATAATCATCACATCTATATTAAAGTTAGTATATACAAAACCGAACTATCTCAAACGCGCACAAGCACACACATACACGCACACACACACACACACTATATATATATATATATATATATATATATGTGTGTGTGTGTGTGTGTGTGTGTGTGTGTGTGTGTGTGTGTGTGTGTGTGTGTGTGTGTGTGTATGTATGTATGTATGTATGTATATATACCCTCCCTTACAATCATGTTCGGGCGAGGCTTTTGTAACAGAGGGGAAAAATCAAGAGGAAGGTTTTCGCCAAAAGGTTTCTGCCAACACAATTGATGTTAGTTATTCGATTTTTTTTTATCTCACGTTAGAAACATGACGCATGAACTTTACATGTTTTACGCTTTCTTTTTTTATATGGAAGGCATTAAACGCGAGACGAATTGATAGAAAATAAACAGACACACACAAGTATGTGTCACATTTATATAGATTAACTCTCTTGCCTGTGTGTGTGTGTGTGTGCGTAAATTATTTTCAGGGAGGGTGAATCTGAAAGGAACAATATGAATAAAAAAATAATACAGTGATCCATCGTTTATCGCGGTAGATTAGTTCCGAGACGGGCCGCGATAACTGAATTTCCGCGAAGTAGGGTCTTCATATTTACAGTATTTATTTAACGTGTATTTGGACTTTTAAAACCCTCCCTTTACTGTTAACAACCCACCCATTACGGTACTCTATTAATAACAAGGACAACTGTTAAGCAATAACACTTTAGATTTAAAAAAAAAATAAAGATTGTTACTATACTCAACACGAAAGAAGCTGAATTAAAATTTGAATGATGATGCGCAGTAGAAATGATGCTGATGTAGCTGATGATGACATCTACTGTGCAGCCGATGATTGTATTTTACGTCTCTTCAGACAGCAATGCCCTTTCCCTGGGATACCTCTTCCACTTCTTCCGAAGGTGCAACGGTAGTAGTAGCAGCAGAAACTGGCTCTTTTTTGCGAGGCTGCAAAAATATTGTGATAGGAAGTTGCTGCCACTGCTTCTTTTCCCGTTCAAAGAGCATCTCGTTGGGATTTATGTCTTCGTCGACTTTGTTGCAAAATTGCACAAAACGAACCATATCTTCGTCCCATTCCTGTGACCCCTCTTTCTATTCTTTAGCCAGGTTGCAGAGCTTGGCCAGCCGTTCCTAATTCAAGCCAGTTTGGTCGACAACTTCTATTTTTTGTGCGTTTCTTCTTTGCTGGCCGACTTCGTCAAATCTTCAAAGTCGACGTCGGTTAGCGGCTGGGAGTGGCAGTCTAATAACTCGTCGATGTCTCCCGTGGTCATGTTTGCAAAGTTGTCACCACCAATGATCGCAGCCAACTGCAAAGCTTTTTGTACATTCGGAGTGTTGGATTTCGGCAGGTGTAAATCCCTTGTCGTCGTAAATAACCTCGGGCCACAAATTCATCCATCTTGTGTTAATGGTGGCAGGCTTCATTTCTTACAATGCCTTCTGGATATTTTGGAGGTACGTAGCAATTATGTACTGCCACCAGTATGCATTCAAGTTAAAATTCTCGTCTTCGTCTTCTTGGGCAGCATCCACAGAAGCAACCAGGCTCGCCAGGACATTCCTCGTGTATAAGGCCTTGAACGCCCTGATAGCCCCCTGGTCCATTGGCTGAATATAGTGGCATAGTGTTGGGCGGCAGGAACTCAATTTGAATGCCCTCATGCGACAGATCAATAGCGTGGCCACCAGCGTTATCCATAAGGAGAAGGATTTCGAATGTCAAGCCCTTTTCTAATAGATACACCTTGACTTGCGGGATAAAACACTGGTGGAACAGACGGAGGTCAGCATCTTCGTTATCCACGCCTTTGGATTGTGCATCCAATGTACGAGTAGCAGATTCTTGTTTTTGTTTTTTTAAAGCCCTTGGGTTTTTAGACTTGTAAATAAGTCCTGGCTTTAACAAAAAATCCCGCAGAATTGCCACATATCACGAGGGTCACACGATCATTGTAGGCTTTAAAGGCAGAGGCTTTTGCTTCCTCTTTGTACAGGAAATTTCGCGACGGCATTCTTTTCCAAAACAAGCCCGTCTCGTCCATATTAAAACCTTGTTCGGGCTTATATCCACCTTCGGAGATAATATTCTTGTAAGTTTCATTCACGTATGTTTCAGCAGCGCTCGTGTCAGCAGAAGCAGCCTTGCCATGCAGGGAACGCTTTTTAGGCCGAAGCGTTTCTGAAACTTAGCAAACCATCCTATTTGCTAACAGAAAAAAGACGTTTTTTAGGTTGTCAATCACCGGACGTCCCTGGTTGCGGATGTTCTACGTCGTCTTCGTTTTCTTCCTCTTCTTCGTGTTCGCCACTGTCGTCATCATGTTCCTTGGCGGCAAAAGCCTCGTACAGGCTCCTAGCCTTTGTTTGGATGATGTTCGTATCCAAGGCTATGTTCTTCTTTCGGCAGTCGGCTATCCATACGGCCAATGCAGCTTCCATACGGATGATAGTTTTATTACGAGCCGTAACCACTCTCTTCGCTGACATTAAAGGTGATGGCAGCCGTCTTCCTAATTAACATTCGTCCTTCTTGATGTAGCGATCGGTGGATTCGTTCACGCTAAAATGGCGGGCTACGCCAGCGAAAGTTCTTCCATCTTTCAACATATCCAGAAGTTTCATCTTCTCAGCGATCGCCATCATTCTTCGTTTGCGTTTAGGCTCAGTACCAGCTTTGAAAGAAGCAGCACGCTTGGGAGCCATTGCAGTTCAACGCAAAGAAAAAAAAAATCACACAACACAGCGTAAATTAGTACAGTAAACCGCTCGGCGAGAAAGATTGAAGCGAAATGGCCGCGGATCTGAGCTTCGGTCAAAGTACACCTCTCAGGCCAGATTACAAAATAAAAAGCTGTGATTTGTCGTCTCTCTCCATTGCACCAATTACAGCCCGTCTTACAATGCACTTCGTCACCGATATGGTACGCTTTGCATTTTCTCAACAGGATACGCGGGTACTGTATGCACATCGCATTCTAGATGGTTCTTTTTTTTTTTTTTTTTTGTCAATTGAGTTACAAGTTCAAATACCCCTGCATATGTTGTTTTGCTATTTTACGCTTGTTTTGTTGTTCCTAGACTATGAAATAATATTTATTATTAATATTTTAATGGATTTAATGAGAATTTTTTGGCGTTCATATATCGCGAATTTTCTAGAATTTTCCAGAAACTCCACGATATATTTTCCATATATATATTTTTAAAATTCGCGAAGTCGTGAATCCGCGATAGTAGAACTGCGAATTAGCGAGGGATCACTGTACTTGCCTTGTTTAAATCCCTCAGAAGACGAAACGCGTCGGCTAAGAATAGCTTTTCCTTCTTGTATTTTATTCATATATATATATATATATACAATTATTTATTTAAAAAAAAAAATTATAACATAAATATGTTATAAAATCACTACAAAAATAGCCATTTTGTTTCAACACCCTCGGTGTCTTATCAAGTGACGACGTTGAATGTAAAATAAATGGTTTTAAAAGTTTCAAATTAATTAACAATCCTTCGCAAGGGGAAAACGTTGTTACAAAGTCTAGATGGACCAATCAAAACACAAGTACAGGAAAATTCAAAAAGCTTGACAACGAAGTCATGTTATAATATCTATTCAGACGTTTAAAATATGGGTAGTATTAAAAAAGAATTTATTCCAACCAATAATTACTAAATTATATGATAAATTTTAATATTAAAATTTAAAACTGCTAATTACAAAATCAAAATTTAAAATTTAATCGCTATTAAGTTTACAACTATAAAATTACTGAGGAGAAAAGAAGAAATATATATGTTATTCAATTTATTTCTTAATTTAATATCCGGTCCTTAGACAATGTATACATTTTAATCCTAAGAGTGTATGAATAGGGTCCTAAAGTCACGCGTAAAACAAACGCAATCAGATTCTAATATATAAGCACCAAGACATATTTTTATATATATATACACACACAAAAAGAGACGAGACAGAGAACATCTTCACGGTCTGTCATGAAAAAAAAAAGAAAAAAAAAGGGGAAAGTGGGGGAAGGGAAACCAACACACACGTACATACATACGCAATTAAAAGTGAATGCACTTTCCATGCACATAGATACCTATAAATACATGCACACACATCCACAGACATTGACCCAGACAATCGGATACCACAACCGATAAATATTTAAGACGAAAAGTTTCATTACACAAATGCTAACAACCTATTGAAATATAACTTAAGCGAGTAAATATACAAAGATAAACATGATTAAAAATAATATTATTTAATATATTAAAATAGTGTATGTAAATATAAAATCGGTAATCAAAGTCAACAACTATCAGTAACTACGATGTCCACCTCATACACACACACATATATATATATATATATACCTACACACATACACACATACACACACATATACACACACACATATATATATATACATATACACGCACACATACATAAATATACATACATACATACACACCGAAATACCTACACATACATACATAAACATATACATACGTATATATCTCCATGATATTAAGTACACATACACATACATATATACACATATATACCCACAAATATACACACATATATGTGTACACATACTCACATATAAATACATATATACACACAGCAATACACAAATATAAACATATATACACACATATACTAACCGATGTGGCCGTAATGACATACCCAAGTTTCCATACCTACACGTACACATAAACAATTTCATATACAATAGGTGTCAACATACATATATACAACTGCAAACCTACATAAGTAAACACACACACATATATATATATATACATACACATACATATAAATATATTTATATATATATATATATACATATACATACATGCATACACACATACATAAATATATATACACATAAATATATACATAAAAATACCTATCTATAATAACAAATACACATATATACGTGCATACACATAAATACAACGACATTTAACCAAAAACATATATAAACATACATACATACACATACATAGACATAGACATACATCAATATATATGCAAACACAAAAATACACGTATCCTAACATACATATATGAAAACACATTCATACCAACATAAATATACGTAAATAAATTTAATTACACAATATAACAATACACATACAAACATATATACACATATATATACATATACATACACATAAATATACTCATATATATATATATATATATATATATATATATATACACACATACATATATATATATATACTTACACATACACATACATGCACACATACACATACATACACATGCACACACACACACACACACACACACATATATATATATATATACATACACATACATAGACATACACACACACGTATATATATACATATACACACATACATACATGCATATATATATACAACTACATAAACATACACTTACATATATACACACATAAAATACATATATACATACATATACGGATACATACCCACATATATATATACACACACGTACCCACATCTACAAATACACATACATACACATATACATCAATATTTTTAACCTCTTTTCTTCTTCTCCTTCTTTTTACCGTCTTACTTTATATATATATATATATATATATATATATATATATATATATATATATATATATATATATATACACACGCACATACACACACATACATACATATACATACATACACGCACATACACACATATATCTATAAACACATAAAAATACACACACATACACATATACATATATATATATACAAAACTTAGCAACATATTAATACACTAATGTACAAACATACACATTCCGCAGTACAAACACACATAACTACACACAAATATATATATATATACATACACATACAGAAAAATGAATAACATTATGTAGTTATACAATACACATTCATATCGTCAGATTGACCATCAGGCAATAAAAGTTATAATCTATTAAACTTACAGCTACACATCATTATCATTTAAAGTATACGACCCCTATAATAAGTTAAATTTATAACGGTGTTTACAATTAACCGTTAGTGCATATCTTTGATTTAAGAGATCAGCCTTGTTTTTAAATCTAATAATTTCAAATTTTTCGTTAAGACACAGGTAACATGGGAAATATAGGGAGTTACATGTCCGGGCTTTCTTAATCAATGTCCATTTAACCGTAGGTGTTTTGTTCTTTTCTTTTAGATTCCAAAAGTACTTGGACAATGAAGTCATGTACCTATAGTCACTGTTATTAAAAAATTGCATATACCCTCGCCAGCGTTCTTTGAATGTATTCATTGTGCTACCAATGTAAAACTTCTTTATATTTGGATTCTCAATAGTTGAGATTGTACTAAGATAGACTACAGAACTAATTCCACAGTTATTTTGTAGTGGACAATTATTAGGATACCTACAATTACATAAATTATTATTTGTGTTATTACATTTAGTATTTCTGTTAGTAACCTTTTGAGTAATCAAGCTTTTTTAACCTCTATACTTGTTAAAGACTATGTTGTTATGTGATATGTTTGTATCCACTATTTTTGAGTGCAGAATTGTAAAAGTCACTATGTTTATTAAAAACATCTTTGTTAAAAGAGTTAGTGCTAATTCTAAATCCAATGGAAGAGGGTATATGTTTGATAACTGAAGCGGGATGGTTGGAATTTGGATGAACGTATATCGGGTTGGAATTAACCTTTACATATGGTTGGAAAGAGTTGCTAGCAAGGTTTAGGGTGACGTCTAGAAAATCTACTTGTTTAACATTAGTAGTGACTATCGTCCTAAGACCTAAATCCTTAAATACCCTATGAATCATTTTCCTAATACGGTCTACCTTAATTTTAGTGGAGTTTTTAACAACTAATAAACCATCATCTCTATACAATTCTACACTATCGGAACCTATACAATCAAAGGCACTTAAATTATGCAACGGAAATAATCCAACCAGGTCAGAAGCTTCAGCAGAATCCAGAGAACCCATCAAAATGTCAAAATTGTTGTTGTAAGACTTTTTGGTCCACTGTTCATCCTTGTAGATTAGAACAGAATTTCGGCATTTCATGATGATGTCCACCTCACTCTCAGAAATATTAGAGTATTCCCGGGCGAAATCCAAGGCCAAAGTGAAAAGATCCTTCGATATAGAGGGATAATAATCGATAATATCGAACTGTATGAAAGTACAGTTGCCCTTATATCGGATGTTATTAAACCAGTTGATAACATCAGCTGTGTTAACCCACTGTAGTAGTCCAAGGGTGTTTTTTATGGATTTGTTGGTTCTTTCTAAGATGGTCTTACTAATTCTACCGATTTCCGGTCTAGTAGGGTTTATAAGCCTAGTAGATGGCTTAGTTTTGAATTCGGGTTTATGGTCTTTTAACAAGACATAGGCTTCCTTAGTTTGTAGTTTGCCGACCCGATCACTAATCAATAGTTTATCAGTAATTGATTTACTGATACTGTTAATGCTATCTATTTGGTTGAAGTTATTTCTAAGAACTAAATTACTTGTACATTGGCATGAATGATTCTACTCTATTATATATTAAAGCGTAACATTTCCATCTTTTTTAATGAAAAATTGAACTTGTAGGAAAAACTTTCGAGTATTAATGTTTGTTTTGTTTTCTTTATCTCTGATTATTGGTTCAATATCGCCGATTTCCTTCTCTATTATTTATCATTCAAACATTTTTAACAACATTTGTCTATAATTTTATTGATTTATCCTTTTCTTATTTATTGGTTGTAAGGTAACATATTTTATGGATGAGGACGTATCTTTAAATTTACTTTGAGTCCTAACGTTATTTTATTTTTGTTTACTCCTTTTATTATTGGTTCAGAAGTATTGGTCAATTTCTTCTATTTATTTATCTTTCGAATATTTTAACAAACAAAAAGTGTTCTCATAGATTTGATAATAATTTTATACTTTTATTTTTCTTATTTATTGCTTTCTATTATCATTTATAATAATAATAATAATAATAATAATAATTCTAAACGTGGTAAATATATATGTGTGTATGCGTATATATATATATATATATATATATATATATATACTTCGAGTAGGTAGAACTCGTTAGTTCAGGAAGGAAGAAAAACTGATTTGAAACCTCTGCTGCCTTGCGGCCGTGGGAAAGTCTTCGGAAGTAAACACAAATCTGGAGTCAGAATCTCTAAGACAGTCCGATGTTATGTTCTACTTCGTTCTGGCAACTCCTGCGAGACTGT
Source organism: Acanthosepion lycidas (assembly GCA_963932145.1). Taxonomy (NCBI): domain Eukaryota; kingdom Metazoa; phylum Mollusca; class Cephalopoda; order Sepiida; family Sepiidae; genus Acanthosepion; species Acanthosepion lycidas. Next base: position 13,923,930 of record OZ010613.1, read on the forward strand.
TACTCTCATGTGATCCTGTACAGATACCGCACCGTCACCAGCAGCTGAGGCATACATTTGGGCTCAGATCCATGGTCTCTTGAGAGCGGCGGATTACACATTCATTATCTACAACTAAACAATTAATTATATAATAATAACAACAACAACAACAACAACCGCAGCAACAACAACCGCAGCAACAACAACAGCAGCAACAACAACAATAATAACAATAATGATAATAAATGTATATAACTAAAACTCTCCATGGCCTAGAAATAGGGATAATAACCGGCGGGTAATAGCCGTGTCTCATAGGCAGGACGAACTCTTTAGTTTTAGTCGGCAGTCGTCCTTGAAGTGATATCTTCTACATAATTACCCTTGGCGGTTAGAAAATAAAACACAAAAATATACAAATCTCAATGTTTACAAAGAAAACCTCAAACCTGATTGTTCGTCACTCAGGTAAACATGAGGAATCAGTCTGGAGTAGAAAAATCTGTCACTGGAATAAACTCTTCCATCAACAATGAGACACTCAATCACCGAAACTGGATTAACTCCAGCCCTTGACCTGGTGTCTTAATGCCAAATCAATTAATAAAAACAAAAGTCATGTTACATTTTTCACTACATCCGAAAATCCACAAAAGAACATCAAGGATCAGATATAGCAAATATTGCTAACGAACAGGCCATTAGAAAACATCACAGAAGTAAATAATGTCATATAGGCAACAGCTTTACCAGCTACTGATGAAATGTAATGTCAAGACAAATAAAAGATTAAAACAACAGACAAAAAGAGCCCATTTGAAAGACAAAATTAAGGCGATAAATTGGTGAAATCAAATGTGAGTTATCGATACTAGATGAAATTTCAAGAAATTCAAATGTTTCAACACGGAAAACAAAGATCAAGAAGAAATATAAAATTAAAGCAGTAAATGAAATTCCACCAATAAGGAAATACTTAAATAGAAACTTCAATTAAAGGCACAGAAAACAAAGATGATATAAAATGTGTTGTAGGTTCTATCGACCAAATAAGATATTCCAAACGGACATCAAAATGTTTTCCAGGAAAATTGGAAAAGCAGTTATAAAAGTTAAAAAAGCCACCATCTATTGAAGAAATGCAAAAATTCTGGGAGAATATCTAGAGCAGTCCAAAGGAATATAGTCCCAATGCAGAGGCGATCAAACGTGAACAAAACTGAATAAAGCATAAACCTGTGCAAGAATGGAAAAATTCAACCAAGAATAATGTTAGACAAGGTCTAACAAAATCCCAAAAATGGAAATCTCCAAGAAATGACAAGGTACCCAACTTTTGGCTCTGTCATCTGTCATCAATCCATAAAACTATTGCATAAACCTTATTAATGCTAATTAATGACCCTAATGAAATTACAGAATGGATCAATGAAGGTATTACATATCTCCTTGTGGAACATAAACAAACAAAATGGTTTTACTTCCCACACGTAAACAACAAACATACTGCCCATAAGAGTAACAGGATTCGTCCAGTAAATGATAGTTTGGTCTGTTTTGTTAACAGACATAGTAAAGTTTACTCGTTATTCATTTTTATGAATAAATTGCCTTTTTTATGTTTTTTTGTTCAAGAGTATATTATACTTTTTAGGGATCTGCACTAATTTGCCAAACATGGCATACATATAGTTTAAAATTAATTTAAATAATGAAGAATCGTTCTTGAAACTTTCTTTTTAGCTTTAATTCGAAGGTAAAGTAATACATTTACTATATCCAGTAAGTAAAATACTTTGGTGTATTTAAAACCGAATTTATTTTGATTGAAATAAACTTTTTGGGGTTTTCAGTAAAATAGATGATGTCTGCCATTATGGGACATTTGTTAACAATTTTAAAAATCTTGTAAAAATAAAATATACATTTCTCAAAGGTTATTTGAGTAAAATTAGAAAACGCTAGAGAAATGTCCATGGGTATTTTATAGTTGTGGATCTCGCAAGGATATTATTCAAGAATTAAAAATTAGGATTCATCATAAAATTAAAATAGGAAAATCGTGAAATTTTCACGGGTACTGCTAGTATAATGATGATGATAAAAGAGAAATAACAAATAAAAAATATCATTAAAAAGGAAAAAATAGAAAGGAGACAATTATTATAATGAATATTATTAATAACGGATAAAAAATCAGAACGAAATGTTAAAATAATTATAAACAAAATAATTGCAATAAACATCAAATTAATGACAATATACAAATGTAAGAAAATAATTCTTATTGTCGAAACACGATGACAATAATATTTGTAAAAACACAATATTATCATAAAGAATACGAAATATCCGTGCATATTATTAACTCAAGTCAATTATTGCTAAAGGTGACCGCGAAAATATCAGGTACACATAGCAATCAAATAAATTTGTTTGTCAGAGTTTCAATTTGCTTTATAATATTCTATATTTTGTTTCTAAAGCAATAATCGATACGGAATCTTTTCAACAGCAAACCAAAGACTAAAGCATAAACAGTGCAGATGCATTAAACGGAACAAAAATAAGGGAACAGACAACGCAAGACAGTAATTTAAGCAACAAATTACTCGCTGGTATAGCTCAGTTATTAGGAGATACAACTAAGAACTTTGCGTATATATATATATATATATATATATATATATATATATATATATATATATATATATATATATATATATATATATATATATTGTGTGTATTTAGGCAGCATCTTTTCATTCATACACGTTTCATTAAATAATATAGACAAGTGTTGTCTATTTATTTTATGTAAATTTTTTTCATAACGTCTGATAAGTTTAATAACATTATCGTTGAACGAAGAAAGAAATTCACAATATTGATCCATATTTTTTTTAATACAATCTAAGCTTTCGGCTTACTTAAGCCATCATTAAAGATGTCAATTACAACATATTAAGCAATATACGGACAAGACAGTGATGATAGTCTGTCAATGTCTACATAGATGATTTCTAAGCAACAATAAACACATTCTAGCGTCGTATATGCACATGTATAGTGTTTCTATTGTTACTTGTATTTTTATTTTAAATTGCATAAATAAGAGGTTACAACCAAAATTTAAATAATTACGTATCAAGCTACGGACTTACTGATTCACTTTCGTATATTGATCATACCGTATTTCCCAAGTGTTAAGACGCACCCTATAATTACCTAGGTTATTTTTTTTGTGGGGGGGGGACTTTTGAGGATTTAATAGCTTGTCGTAGTAGCATTTCTAAGTTGCCAACTTTATGATGTCATTTTTCTTTCTGTCACAACAAATTAACACAAAGTTGGTGACGTCGTCTGCTCCAATGAGCGTAGTTGACTTTGCTTTTCTGCAGATGGCATCGGTGAGGAAATATGAACAAACATGGCGGATAGGGGAAACTGATAATACATTTGGAATTAATGGTGGGCCAACTGATCTGATTTGTTTCAATAGTACCCAAAATGCGGTAATAAGGCTGATATTCTTGGCCTACGTAGAAAACGTATTACGTGGTTGGTAATGGTACTTTTCAATGCCTTGGTAAACGAAAGACTTAGAGTACCGGTAAAAAGATGCCTGGTTATCATCAATACTCGAAGAACAATATATATGGTATATGATGCTAACGGTATATACGGTATTTATTCCACATGAATGGTAATTGTAAGCTTATATGATTGGTATTCGTTATTGCTTGTATTTCGTGACTGGGGTTCGTGAGAATGGGGGTAAACTCATCTCTACAACTTGAACTATCAGTGCTAAGATATAGGATGATGTCTAAGGTTATTTTTCAGGAACAAATGCATCTTACCGTAAGTAAAATAAGATAATATATCTATTTATACCAATAGTTCCATGGCCTAATAATGAAAATATTTTACATGTAAAAAGAAAATTTTTTCAACATAATCTCTTTTTTATCTTTCAAGTGAACGTAACGCTTCTCTATTTATTTAATTGATACAGTGAAAAGTTTAGATCAAATTTCAGATATTTAAGTAAATATCAGGCGACGAAATGACTGAACCTTCCTTGTAAATTGCAGAAATGACTCATAGGCAGAAAGAGAAGCCCATATATATATATATATATATATATATATATATATATATATATATATATTATATATATATATATTTATGCTCTACTTTATATATATATATATATATATATATATATATTTATATTTATGCTCTACTTTATTTATATTTATGCTCTACTTTTGTATCGAGTATATATATATATATATATATATGTGTGTGTGTGTGTGTGTGTGTGTTTGTGTGTGTGTGCGTATGTATTATAATTATTTTTTTAAAAATATGATTCCATCGTGACACAGAAATTACTATGTTTCCAAACTGGTCATCTGTATTCAAGTTTCAATTTCAACCTCAACTGTTGGATGACAGTTTCATACTCAAGCGATCTTTGGAATAACTAAGCAACGAAATGTTTTACTCATTTATAGTTTTGAAATGGAAGTGTAATCTGGGGTTAGTTTTTCATCATCAAGGTGTCTCTGCTTTGATGAAAGTAGGGGTCTTTGTTATATGTCAATTTTTTGGAGTCGTGTAAGGTTGTTTTTTTCTTTGTCTGGCTACAATGGTTAATTTTATCAGGTTCCGTTGTTTTCTTATTACTATCTGCTAAAAACAGTTTTTTTGGTGTTTATTTATTTATTTACTTTTTGTTGTTGATGATTTCTTAAAAGGGCGTTAAGTTTATGATTGGGTTGTATTTTTAAACTTATTGTTTTAATTGACTTTCGTTGCTTAGTTATTCCAAATATTGCTTGAGGATGAAACTGTCATCCAATAGTTGAGGTTTAATATTCAAATTAAATTTGAATACAGATGACCAGTTTGGAAACATAGTAATTTCGGTATTGCGATGGAATCATATTTTTAAAAAAATAATTATAATTTAGGCTCTACTTCTGTATCGAGCAATGTTTTTTAAAAATAAAAACAATAATACTAAAGAACTTCGGAGCATCAATCTAACAGTACACACACATATATATTATGTTCTCATCGATAGAGGATGGAATTTAGATATTATCATAAAACAGATCAGGTCACGAAGGCCATTCTTAATTCTAATGACAAATTTGAAGCGATGGATGGAGATGAATTTGGTTCCAACTACAGTGTAACCCGGATATAAGAGACTCGGATATAAGAGAAACTCGGATATAAGAGAGATTTTGTCTGGTCCCAAATTAGAGCCATACTTACCTAAAAAAAATAGACAAAACCCGGATATAAGAGAAACCCGGATATAAGAGACTTCTTCTCCGGTCCCGACAACTCTCTTATATCCGGGTTACACTGTATAACTTCATAATTCATATATCCACAGCGCTAACAGTAAGCTGCATACCAGAGGTAAGATTTTGCTGCTGATACAGTTCTACAATATTTTATACATTATATTTAGCATTTTTAAGAATTTCATTGCCTTCGATTTTGCGAGAGAAATACCAATACACATATTCATGGTTAAAAATAACATTTGCATAGAATCTGAACATAATTCGGTCAGAACAGATATAGAGTTTTTTTTAATTTTGGGAGAAAGTTGAAATTATATTTTAGTTCAGTAAAATTTAGACATGACACCAGAATAGAAAATATATAAACAACATTTTTCAGCCTTAAAAATATTACGCAACATATTGTTTTTTCTGTCATATTTCAGACAAACTCATTAATCCATCCTTCCAGAAATGTTCATCTGTCTCAGCAAAGAAATCTCTTTTGTACCCTACTTGTAAATTTATATTTTTCTTCATTCATTAAAGTATTATCTACAAAACCGGAATAAAGAGCAATCAAAAAGCAATATTTGGGAAATATGGCGGATGATTGAAGACATCCTGGCCAAACTATAATCATTTTTGTCTGGTCAGTAAAGACAAATATTGAGCAGTGTTATCTTGCTGCTGCAAATTCATGTCTTTTTTATAAACTCACTTCGGATTCTTTTCATCGATTGGTATTATCGTGAGCCATCTGTCTCTCCGTATGGAAGTTTTCGATCATAACATATGCAAAATTTAACCTTCTATTAAGTTTGACTAAAGAATAGATCATTTGCTTGATCAATAATATCTTAACATCAACGGTGTCGTAAAATCGAAACTTTTTTCGTCCCTCAAAATTTGTTTCCAAAATGGAACATTTAAAAAATTACATTTTTTTCAATTTTAGATTGCTTAAATTATGTGAACATCACGCATCAAAGTAATTACGATGATTATGCCGTAATATTGCCGCATGACAAGCATTCTTTCTCAGATTTTTAAATCTAATAGTTACAGACGCATATTAACGAGAACTAAACATTAACTTTTTATTCGTATCGTATTCGGGGTAGTATGACCGAAAGTAATCTGTATCTTTGATCCAAACTAATTAGTCGTCCTGCGCATGACGATAAACTACATCCGGCAGCAAGGTTGCTGATCGGAACATTGGAGGTTCTGAGGAGCGTAGAACCACCTATTAATTGTTGTTGTTCTGAGGTCCACCTTAATCTGGGATGGTAGCACCTCTTAGGGTCTCAGCTATGAGAAAATAGTTACTCCCCACAAAAAAAAAAAAAAAAAAAAAAAACAGGAGTCAAAGCACTATGAAAGTATAAAAGTGAATTTTTGTAGTGGAAAGAAATTTGACTCACGACAAAAATACTCTTTACAAAAATACTCATTCTATTCATACGAACCTATTCTAAATATCTTGATGACATTAAATAACACATTGAGATTGATAAGCCGTAAAACAAAATAAACCAAATCCAAACTAATTAATCTGTAACAAAGAGCTTAAACCCCTAAACAGACTATGCATTTCTTAAAATTATTCATATAGATGTTAACCACTGGCATACGTGTATGTGTCTGTGTGTGTATCTGAGTGTGTGTGATTTTGTTCATCCTAATATAAATTTATTTTCACTGCAAGCTTATTGCATTTTCGTGTGAATATATCCGTGCATTTGCTCGAATTATTGTGTAAATTATCAGTTTCAAAAAAGCAAAGAGAACATTACTTAAACATTATAAATTCTTATTTTCGTCGATACGAACGGAAAAAAGTTTAACAAAATTGAAAATATCAGTGAGTATTATACACGAGAGATGTTTTTCCAGAATTTTGGAGCTCCAAATGGGTACGTATTATACACAAGATGTGCACGTAACGTAGCGGTAATTGTTGTAGAAATTGGGATCGGCGTAGCGAGTTCAAATGCTATCGGAAAAGCTATGAATCCCCCCAGCTATGAGTTAAATAACAGGATAGACAGAACTCTTTGGGCATGGCTGACAACAAATATAGGCGACGAAAAACTATAAATTCTAAAACTGTGGAGAAAGCAACTGGAAACCACTCCATTATCTTTCCCAAGAACGCGTAGCAATTGACAGATAATAAAGAAAGAGTCTGGAGAGTCATTATCGCCTACGTCCTGAGGGGACATGATATTTAAATAAAAAGTATACCGAGTGAATATTATATACGACTAATTACGGTCACATAACTAAAGCTGGTTTAAATTATTTTCACTCATTGATATGAATATGTTCTTAATATAGACATCTGTATCGTGTAATGTTGATCATTCTTAAATGTCTTCATTTGATTGCTGTCAATTTCAACTGGTCTACTTGACCGTGGAGCTTCATTCAGTGAAAATTCTCAAGTACGAATCTTTGTAAACCTAACACATTCGATTATTCACGGAACCTTTTTTAAAAAGAGAGTTTATCTAAACGATATCACCCAAATTCAGTTTCCTTTTTATTCGCATTTCAGACCAGAGTATTTTCCAGTCTTTCTTTATAGGCCCAGTGAATATTATCGACGGGAGAGAATTAAGTTTGGACTTGTTGATTAAAGTGATTTCAGTTGGAAATACGAGATGACATCAAAATCAGATTTAGTTTTCATTTATAATATTATAATAATAATTATCATTTATATGGCTTATTTGGTTTCTGTTTCTTTAATTTCCAAATAATCCAGGCACACTGAAAAAGCAAAAATAAAAAGCAAATTCATTTTGCAATCAATGAAAGTTTTAAGCTATGATAAAAAATGAATGATCAACCATTATTACTTATTGCACTGAGCAATTTAAATTAAAGTTACTTTATTTTGATTTAAACGCTAATTATTTGAAAAAGTAAAGTGTTTACGGACGAATAAACAACGGCTACACACAAGCAATAAGAATAGAAACTGGAGAAGCTGAACAATAAAGATCTTTGCCAAGGAAGACAGTAGACTCAAAAGGTAACGATAAAATAATCCAGCAATACAGACAAACGAGACAATTTCAAAACAATGAATGAAGAATTAACAGTAAATAAATTAGGAAAGATCGGATAGAATAGAACAACACAAGCGCTACGGATAAAAATAAAACAAAAACAAAACAATTGTGGAATAATTTCAAATGATTTCAAAATGAAAAAGAAAACAGCAACACAGAAGGAACTGAGCTCATCTAGACAATTATTATAATGCTCAACGAAAATGGTGGCTACTAATACCAAAGTAAACTAGAAGGAGATAGCATTAAACTGAGAAAGATGGAGAAAAAAGAAAAGAGCAACGAGAAAAATAATAGAAATCAAACTTTTATGATATATCATAAAATATTAAAAAAAAACAAAACCTGAACGATTTCTGTGAGATTCACTGGGCTATTATTTTCTTTTCGATCTCAGTCGAGTGGGAAAATGAAATAAAATCGATAAATAAAATAATAATGAATAATAAAAAAGAAAAAACGTTTTCCCATGATGCTAAGAGTTTCACTTAGTTTCGTCAAACGTTAGGCGGCGCTAGTTAAGTCTATAAAAAGAGAAACATTTTTCTGTTTCCCTCCCTTTCTTTCCCTTGATCTAAGATGGAGCAGTACGTGGAAAACGGGCGACCCCGCTTTCGGCATGTTAATTTCCTTGATCCACTGACGACCGACTCTCTGTCCACTTTCCAAGGCATGGCATTCGTGTATGGCTTCCAAAACCTCCACCTATGAAGTAAGTCCAGTTTTTTCATTGGTTGTTTTAACACAGGGCTAGGATTACTTGGGCCCGACCATTAACCTTACTTAACCTTACTGGACCAAAAAAAAGACGTACATTAGATAAACATTTTTAAACCTTTTAACGATAAAGTAAGTACCAACTTTTCTTTGCTTGTTCCAACTCTACGCAAGGCTGATTTGAGCTCTACCATTAATACGATGCTTATATTTACTTAGCCTAATTTCTGAATCAAAAAGAAAGCAGGCATACTCAAAAAACATTAAGAACTTTGTTTCACTTCACGTTATATATAAAAACGATAAAGGATCGGTGGTAGAAACTTAGTTTTTGTATGCTCTTTTTAATTGTAACATGTGAACACGCATGCACATCTAAAATAGACGCCAGCTTTTAAATCCCACAAGTTTACAAATCCGCGCCACAGTTAATTGTGGATTCTATAATATCTTCAATAGCTTTGCACGTCACCAAGGTTTCATACTCAGTCTCCCAGGGTAGAGAAGTTCACTACTAATTAGAAAATGGTATCTATCGAAGTTTAAATTGAGATTTAAAAATACGCTTAACAGGAGGAGGAAATGGATTAGAACAAAAGTTAGCTATTATCTGACCACAATCCATATCACTATACCTGCAACAGAATAGGTTTTAAGGTTTACTTCGGATTTAATTAGTACAAGAATTGGTTTTGAATTCAGAGTTATCCTCCTAAACTAGAGAGACCGGTCTTTCTTGCTATTTAACCGACAGCTGGTGGCTAGAAAGATTTATACTTTTCACAATAAAAGTGAATCTAACGAAGTTCACCGATTCCATTTTCGGAGCTGTTAAACATTCCACTAGCAGTAGATCGGAAAGAGAAGACATAGGTAATCTGGGTCATAAGACAAGAAAGCTGATAGCAATATATATTTTGACTACACACAAAACATAATTTCGTGAGTCTGCATGTAAAAATAAAAGTAGGAAGAGAATTAATGAGTATCGAAGATAGGATTGACTGCGCAATCAAGAGTCGCGAAAAATATCCATGAAAGAGAAAGGAAAGATTTACTAACCTAGCCAAAAAGAGAACAACAATGATCGAGAAATCAGGGAAAAAACGAGAGAAAGTGGCGAGAATAAAATTGAGAAAACAAATCAAAGGGATAGTAGCTAAATCGACACTGACTTGGCGACGCAGAAGAAAATTTAAGAAAGAAACTCTTAATAGCATCACGAAACGTCACAATCAAAACAGATAAAAGTCGAAAAACCGGAAATGTTGAGTGTGTAGAAATAAAGATGACACAATCAACCATATAAAAAGCGAAGTATTACAGAAAGAATACAAAAATATATTTGACTGGGTGGGAAGGATGATCCACTTTGGAACTGTACAAGCGATTACCTTTTAACCATACAGATCGATAGTATATATACAAACCAGAATATGTTTGAGAGAATGAAACCTGATAAAAAATCGTCTGGGACTTATGAAATTTAAATAGATTACCTAATCCAGAGCAGAAGACTGGATTTGATTGTAGAAAAGAATAAAACATGTCAGAAAGTGGATTTCGTTACACAGGTGATTAGAGAGTTGATCTGAAAGAAAGTGGATTATTACGTAAATATCTCGACCTTTAATTTTAAATTCACGTATCATATTGAGGATAATAGAGGTAAGGGAAGGTAGCAGGCCACCTACGAACTTGTGTGAATCTATGGTGGAACGGAGACGGGAAGCTTGACAAAGCAGAAAATGCTGGTAAGGGACACGAGAAGTAGGAAGTTGTGGGGAGCCATAATCGTCCATTTCCTGAAAGTACACAGCACATAGACGATCTTGGTATTGTCAGAGAGCTGGAGGAGTTGCCGAAGATCAATTTAAAAACTGTTTCAGTCACTGCTGAAGCACCTGCGACGATCCCGAAGAAAACTACGAAAAGAGTAGGAGCTATCCCCGACGACGGCATCACTGAGAACATATTGGATACTTAGACGGGCACTTGAGTATTGGAGAAATTGTTTTCACTTGATCTCTATTGTAGGCCAACTGGTTGATATTAGTGTGAATACTGAGATATGAACAAAATCATTAATAATGATAATATGCTTCGGAAAAGAGAAATAAGAAAAAGTAATTCCTTTAACAAAGAACGAAACATTAGAAAATTGAATGGATAAGCTCAGTACAATTTACATACCATATCGGAAGTAGATTTAATTAAAGAGAATGAGATTTAAAAGCATATTAAGAAAAAGGGGGAATAAAGAAAAATTATTAAAATCAATCCTTGAACAGAAAACACTGATGAGGAGTATCAACAAGAACCGGACACACAGCACACGAGATACGGGACGAGAATTACAACAAAAAGTTTATTGCAAAAAATGTTTCTGGTCATTCTGTGGATGCAAAAATGTTTGTGCATTGTGTACGGAAAAATATGTAATTTTTGCTTAATAACAAGAACATATGAAATAAAACATAAAGATTTTATTCATATGAAACAAAAATCTTTCCTTTCAATCTCACAAATAACACAGCATAAATCAAATTAACCTTGATGGACAGAAACGTTGTTAAAGAAGACCATATCACTAAGGTAAATGTAAAGTTTGTTACGGAATCGGACAAGTTCCCAGATACACGTAAACAAAAGCATTAAGTCAAAGTATATACAATATCATTCATTTACTTAAAACGAGTTTCGAAAAATTTCAAAGATAGAAAATGGAATAGTAAGTGAAACGATATTTCCCGTATTGTTTTTTTTTTTTTTTTTTTTTATCGTAGTTATCAGGGAAATAAGTAAACGGAAGTAAGTTCCATAGGATGGAAGTGCGAGAAAAGAAACAATCGGAGTAGAAGTGGCAATTATATTTAACTATTTCAACAGTAAAAGGTTGAGATCTAAATGCCACGCTTAATTTCATGTAGTTGGGGCTCCAAGGAAAAAAGCTCGTCAGAGTAGTTGCCATGAAAATATTTGTAGAAAAGACAGAGGGAAGCCAGGTCATGTCGCTGGGAAAATAACTAAAGTCAAGATACCAAGTCAGGATCGATTACACTGCAGCTCCTTCTTTGGATTTTGTCAAGAACCTCTAGATGAGTAGCAGGAGCACCAGACCAGATATGGCAACAGTATTCAATGCACTGGCGAATGGTAGGTTTGTAAATGTGCAAGATGGACTCTGACGAGAAAACAAAAATTCTGGCACGACACAGTGGTCCAACTTTCCTTGCAGTAGATGCAGCTATTGATTCGATGTAGTCGTTCTACTTCAAGTCAATTTAAAAAGTGAGGCCAAGAAGGCGCCATATATTTATCTCCGGGAGTCTAGCATCAGGCATGCAGACGGCGGGCAGGAAAGTTTCTCTTTGGAGGCATTAAAATTTACAAGCCATTTCCTGTCTCAGTTAACCACTGATTGGCGTTCTTTTTCAAGAGCAGCAGGCAGGTTAACTGATGGATTTGCTATTGAGACAGAAGTAAATGTTAGTGCCATCTGCATAAATGCCTATTTTGTAACAGATGGTATCAGGAAGATCATTGATGAAGATCAGAAACAGTGTAGCATCCAGGAGAGTGTCTAGGGGTACACCCGCGTTCGTGCGAAAGGATCGGGAAGAGAGCCCATTCAAAACGAACTTCATTTCACGATTTGAGAGGAACAATTGAATTAAATTAAACAATCGTCCTGTAATCGTTCTGGAGCTTACGTAGAAGACGTGCCCCACCCTGTCAAATACCTGCGAGATATCTGGAGTCACAGCTCGAGCTTCGTATGCTTTGCCGAAAAGCAGTGGGAGGCTAATAGGGCGATAGTCAGAGGTGTCAGAAGGTTCTCCAGAATTCTTAAAAACAGGAACTACAAATAAGGATTTTCAACAAGCGGAAAGTAGGATGCAGCTGTAGAGTTTGGAGATAACTGAAGCCAGTTCAGGAGCACATTTCTTTAGGATAACGGCTGGGATCTCGCCTTATGGGAGTCTAATTTAGAAATGAAATAAGATGAAGGGTTTCTTAGATTTTGAAATTTAGTAGCTGGATGCGGAAGTAAATTAGTTTTCACTGGAATTACTGGTAATAAGTTGGGTATAAAATCCGGAATATTCAGGACAGGGAATTTAGGCCGGAGGCGACAATATGTTGGTAGGGAGAATTGCAATGTCATTAACTCAGAGGTCGCCAGAATGACTCACGTAGGTATACCATCGAAAATAAGTTAATAGACCGAGGAAATCGTAACGTCAGCAACATTTTTTCTATAGAAGCTATGAGTCATGTTTTCAAAAATCCACAAAGGAAATATAATTGAAATCAATAAAAAATATATTTTTATAAAAACTAATACATGAATAAAATATGAATAAGAAGAACTTTGGAAATGCGACAAAATCATCAAAAATAAACAACGCCATCATATCACGGACAATATCGATAGCAATATATTCCAAACACTTCCTAAACTGGATAACATTAAAACAAATTTGGTGTATGAAATAAGAAAATGAAATGGAGTAAGAGGAATCATTAATGTATGATACATTTGTTAGACCATTTTGGGTATTACGATAAACTAGATCTGTCAGAAATGCCTCTGATCGAAAGGTTTTACGGATTGTGGAAGCAGCTCTTAATTGCTGTTGCTCCTAGGTCCACCTGTTAGGGTCTGAGCTTTGACTCAAAACACTATGAAAGCACAAAAAAATGATAGTAAAAATATCAGCAATACATTTTCATAGTAAAAAAAAATTACCAGTAAATACATTTTTGTAAAAACAAAAAGAAAAAAAAATACCAGCAATACAATAAATTTTTGTTAAAAAATAATTACCAGCAATACATTTTTCATAAAAACAAAATTATCAGCAAGATATTTTTCTAAAAGAAATTACTAATGCTCCCAAGAAAATTAAATTTTGGCATTAAATGACGCACGGAGTTAAAAAAAAAACATTTGTTAAAAGAGCCAGGTGTTGTAGTATTAGGTTGGTGCAAAAATAATGACGGTTTTTGACGTTAAAAAATACGTCAAAAACCGTCATTATTTTTGCACCAACCTAATAGAATTGCCAAAATGACATATGTTCGATAAGATGAGGCTAAAATTCCATAGAGATTCAAAAAATAAAGAAAATGAATTGCAAACGAAATGAAAAGAACCTGATATGCAGGCAGTCAATATTTATAGAAATTAATCTAGAATACTAATATTAAAAAGATGATATAACACCAGCAAAAAAATCCCATTTTGTAGAAGAAATGTTTGATTTTCGGCTATTAGATCATAAATGGGGTTAATTGGTTATTTTCATTCGAGTCGAGTGCAGTAAAACTTGTTTGGTAACTGGCGACAAATAAGACTGTCAAATTTATTGAATTTGTATGTGGGTAGCAGTGACAATATACTCAACATAGAATTTGTATGTGGTCAGTGACAATGTACTCAACTTAGAATTCGTATGTAGGCAGCAGTGACAAACTCTTGAACATAGAATTTGTATGTGGGCAGCAGTAACAATGTACTAAACATAGAATTTGTATCTAGGCAACAGTGACAATGTACTCAACATAGAATTTGTATTCCGTCAGTGACAATTTACTCAATATAGAATTTTTATGTGGTCAGTGACAATGTACACAACATAGAATTTGTATGTGGTCGGCAGTGACAATTGTCTGCAACATAGAATTTGTATGTAGGCAGCAGTGACAATGTACTTAACATAGAATTTGTATATGAGCAGCAGTGACAATGTACTCAACATAGAATTTGTATGTTGGCAGCAGTGACAAACTCTTCAACATAGAATTTGTATGTGGGCAGCAGTGACAATGTACTCAACATAAAATTTGTATGTGTTCAGTGACAATGTACTCAATATAGAATTTGTATATGGGGAGCAGTGACAATGATTTGTAGGTGGGCAGCAACGATTTACTCAACATCGGATTCGTACACAGAATACGAAAATGTTTGTTCATATTTGATCGCAGTATTAGAAGGCACGCAAAATTTTAAATATTTTAAAAACTGTAAATGTATTTAAGGCAATCTGAGTTATAATGGGATGTGCAGGTGGTATAAGGGATATCGAAAATGGAATCAGCGTGTCGAGTTCAAATTCCAGGCTAGTCTGTTGCATTCACTTTCTCATTAATACTCTTAGGAAAGGCATGAACCAGTCTCTTCTCCTCCAGAAGTTTAGGCTTGGCTTTCTAGTTTGGGGTAGCAATCAATCTAAGAAGGGGAATAAAGAGAAATCACTGTCATTCCTCAGAATGCATGGCGATTTGCAAAGAAAGAAAAATCTGTAGCGAGACGTGAACGCCTTCATTCTGAATGGGTATAGCATTAAAAAAATATATATGAAGAGCAGCGTATATAAACACAAACCAACCAGTTTCATTAAATTCAACCGTCAGTGTTTGTGTAGCTATTATATTTTTTCAATTTCAGAATAAAATATTATGAATAAACGATCAAAAGTTCATATTTTTTCTGTTTTCTCAAATTAATTTCGATTATTTCAATCTTTATCAAGAGAGATTTCCAGTATGGTGAACAAGATTCAGGCGGGGAACTTTCTGTTATCCAGTTAGTCTAACGGGTGCACCTTATATGTCCACTTTTGTTGACCAACGATTTACATGTCTGGTGGGCAGATATTAACATTCTTTAGGGTGTGATCGTGTACCTGATGACCAAGTGATTCCCTTTCAGTTTATCTGGCTTCTATGACCACCTAGATTGACGCTGAATGCATGCAAAGTATACTTTGTTATTTCTTTGAATGACTGCAGTTATTGTTGGTGTTACCATAGATTATTCCCTCATAAAACAATGGCTCCTTATTGACATTAAATTCTATTTCGACATATTTCGTATTTCCCGGACTGGATCAAATTATATATATATATATATATATATATATATATATATATATATATATAATGGACTCTCCCTTCGATTTCAACGTATGAGGATCTGACAGCTTAATTGGGACCACCGTAACTGAGACTGTATGATAAAAGTCTCGATTCCTCCAATATTACACCTGTTAAACAGTTCTAAGTTAGATGTCCTACCTTGGAGGTTAACTGCGCAGATTGCACGCAGACAGCTTTTATGGAAAACATCTAGCTGGCGTATATGGTACCTGTATGGAGTCCACGACTCTGAGCCATACAAAAGGATGGCAAGTACAACAGTGCTGTAAACCCGAATTTTCGTATCCAGTCGAATACCCCGCTCATTCCACAAGCGATGGCTAAGTTTGCCGAAAGCACTGGTAGCCTTAGCAATCCGATGCATGATTTCATCATCTAAAGTTCCATATATATATATATATATATATATATATATATATATATATATATCATTCAGCGTAATGTATTACTGGTTTTTAAGGTTGAAAATGATATGGGGTAAGTTTAAACGACAATAGAAATAATGTTATTATTCTTGAATAATATATACTTACAAACATATAATATGGTACTGATGTCAAAATATCGATTAAATAAAGAGCCTCAAAGAAAAGATGACGATGGAAGAGACGCAAATACATACGAGAATGTAAAGACATAAAATTGCTCCGTCATTTACACCATAAAATACAATTTGATGAATAGAAAGAAAGATCCAGGTGGGACCAAGAGTCACAATTCGGTATTCAGCTGAAAATAATCTTTTGGCGACAAATTATGTAAGGAGAGAAATCACTTTTAGTTTCTCTTTTTACCGCTTAATAATTAAAATGACTTTGCATCTGTTGACTAAAAATGAAATGCAAATAATCACACCAGAATCTATCAATAAGTCCATAGTCTGTCATGTAAATACTTGCTTGAATGTTCAATGATATAATATTAATTCAATAATATTATTAATATTCACCACTGAACTAAGTACGTTAATAAGGGAGTTACATTGAAAATATATGTTATGCCTGATAAAATTCTATTTTCACTATTAGGCTGCGAACATATGTAATACATGAACATAAACACGCACACACACACACACACACATTCACTTCTTCCATCTACCGTATCCTTTCAGGACGTGGGCGATTATGATCACCACAATCTCCTATCCTTTGTAACAGTTACCAATGTCTTTTTGTGAAGCTTTCCCATCCAATCACACAAACCTGTAAGGTTGGTGGACATCTACCTTGTCTCTTTTTCTTTTGATATGCCATGTCTGTATCAAATTCTCCAAGCCCACCTTCCTCGTTATGTGGTCAAGAAGTTTCAGCTTCAGCTGACTAACCTTTCTGTTTCCATTTTCATTAATGCTTCTTAAACTTAAACTTAATAGAACCTTATGACTGGTAGATACGTTCCAAGACCTTTCCCCCACAATGGATTGTGAGGTCCACTTGATAACACTAAGAAATCTATTAACTGACTGAGTAAAACATTATCGTTCTGACGATTAGACCTGATTTCAAATCTCACAATGATCGATTTGTTAAAGAGGTGACCTTGATATTATGGGCCTGAGGAGATTATCCCAGGGTGAAACAGCGTTAGGAGTGTTTGAAAGCCATACCACAGGTGAACCCAAGCATTGTAAGTAAAACTGGGTAGACGAAAATCCTCGGAAGCGGTCGATGTTTGGACTGGCACCAAGTCACACGTCATCGCGATTGGCCTTGTTCAACCACTGATTACATCAGATTATGCCATCTTTCTCAGAAAATCTAAGGTTCACTCAACATACAGTGTAAAGCACAGGTTTGCTCTCGTGATTCACTGATACGTACATATTTACTGACTGATTTATTAAGATTATACATAAAAACAAGACGAATGAATATTGCAAGTAAGGAACAGTAAAAAATCAGTATTCGAAATTTATATCCCCGTCCTTTGGCACACTAATGGAAAAATGCATGCATAGAAGCTATGAAGCTGGCTATATATTTATCTTTTTCATAAGATGAATAGATTTAGTCGGAGACTCAAACAAAAACAACGGATATGAAGATAAATGATTCAAGCAATGTATGATAAAAATTATACATTTGTGATTATTAGTTATTTCTGTCACGCACAAAACGGATGAATATTTTTTCTCGGCCGCTGATACCATTTTTAGATAATGGTTTTTGAAAAACACCAGCAGAATATAGTCTTTGTAGAAGTTACCAGAAATGCTTTATTCTTATAAGGTTTGGTTAGTAAATTATAGCTGAAGTGCTTCCAAACATGATTTGTCTGTCTCTTTGCTTTCTTGTTAACGCCTATGAATACAAATACACATAGTTCACTATTTTCCTAGCAATATATATGTATGAGAGAGAGAAGTGCTTAAAAGTTCTCACCATAAAATTTGGCTGTTGGGTATCATCTCATCCCCGAACACCAATTGTTGCCATTCTCCTCTTCTTCCTCCTCCTTCTCTTCCTCCTTCTCCTATCCCCCCATAGGGGCCTCTTAGTCCCCACCCAAATGAGCGAACTCTTCTCAGTGTTTGTGTTGACCGTTCAGACATGATGTTCCCAACACAAAGAGAAATTCTGCTGCTTTCACTCGTCGGCAACGACTACATTTAGTAATTCTCTTTCTTGAGTGGCTCTTGCACTTTGTATGTGGTGAAAGATAATTAAAAAATTAACAAGCATCAAAATCGGCTTTTTAGAAGAATTGATCATTTTTCAATATGATATTATGCATGTATGTATTACGATTATCATAATAAGCTTTTGTCTTTTATCATAGGTTCAAACTTTTCTTCTCTTAGGACCACTGTTTATGTTAAAATGCCTAAACAATATTTGCATCACTCACAGAAATACATGCACGGTTTATATTAATTTGGTTTTGAATTTTAAAAAGTAGGTCTTTTCATAATATTGATAGATAAAAAGATCTGTAACTATTTAAAAGAAAGAAAGAAAATTTAAACATAATTTTTTCAGTTTTTTCATCTGCTTTATAATATGGACTCTTAAATTTAACAAACTTACAGATGTTCATATTTTGATAGATTATTGGTTTGAAAGATTTTACTCGGACAAGGTACCCACTAAAATTGAATTTTTGCATACACAGAAAAGAGTAAATCTTTAGTTTAATTTACTATTGAAATAGGATCCCTAAAAATCAACAAATCTATAGTAGAGTCTGCGCTTGATACTAGCCCTGATTATAGTATCGATATAATCTGTTCGTTGCACAGGGTTAGTGTTGCCAACGTAATCAGATTGCTTGATTAGTCAGGAAGCATTCAATTTCCAGATTTACAAAATCATTCATTGTTTTGTTTCTTACGAGTGTCAAAGGACACATGGACATTGAGGCAAAATTATCAGAAGAGAATAATTTAAATACGAAGTCCGTCCGCAAAGCTTCCAACTAATGGATGTAACATGATGCAACCAATGAAATGGAACCTTACTACACATATATAAATAGACACTCTTTGGGAGAGGGGTCTACTCAGTCGTCAGTGAGAGAGTATAAAAGGGGGACTGCTACATTATGACAATGTGTTTGCTATTCTTTCGTATGTCGTTCATGAGTTTTTGGCAGAGTAGCACATCACCCAGATATGTCAGTCCTTCTCTCACCAAACCACAATCCAGTTATGTATCTGCGACTTCTAAAATTATCTGAAATGAACAATCGAAGACTAAGAAACAATTCTTTTGATGTCTATCCCAAAAGAAGATGTTGTTGACTGCTTCAGAGAATATTTTGAAGTGGACTAAAGTGTCATTGCCCTAAGGATGTTATGTTTTATTTTTAATATTAAATGGCTGGATATTTCCAGACAGACGTCATCTAGCAACTTAGATTGGATTGTGAAAAGAAGGATCATCAGTTGGGATAAAAGAAAGAATCCGTAAAAGCAATAAAAGAAAAAGAAAAAATAATCATATAAGAAACATGTGAAGAAAGAAGATTAGACAAGCGTGGAAGTAGAGAGTAATGAAGGAAAGGTTAGAAAAAAGGTTTAAAAGAAATTGACGAAAGAGAGAAGGAGGAGGGAAAATGTGACAAAAGAGAGAAGGAGGAGGTAAAATGTGACGAATGAGAGGAGGAGGAGAGAAAATATGACGATAGCGAGGAGGAGGAGAGAACATATGACAAAAGAGAGAAGGTGAGAAAAGATGACGAAAGAGAGAGAGAGGGAGAGAAAATGTGAAGAAGGAGAGAAAATGTGACGAATGTGAGAGAAATGTAGGAACTACTCCAATTCTGAAACGCATATTCTCCGCAGTTCCACGTTTGAAATGATGAAAATGTTTTATTGCAAAGAATAAATCCAGCATCCATGTTTTCCTTCTAAACGAATGGACAGATTCCTCTATGAAATTATCAATAAAGTGATCAGAAAGAAATACCCAGCCTCTTATTAAAATGAGACAACAAAGTATGTGTTTTGACCTTCCACCTTTGATAGTCATCACAAGCTTTGCCCCTGATTAAAGATAAAATGACGTTTTGCATATCTGTCTTGAATTCAGTAAAATATTTGAGAAATTTATAATTTAAAATCCCAATTCTTAAGATGACAGAAGAGAAAAAATCCTGGCCTATTTACTGTGTTAGATTTAGATGAGAAATTTGTAACTTAAAATGATATTTGCTACAAACACAAGTAGAATAAATGAGGAGAGGGGAACAGAGAAAGAGGGGGGGGTGAAGAGAGAAACAGAAGAGAAATGTGTGAAGGGGAAGCGAGAGACTGGAAAGCAAATATAATCAGGAAAAAATAAGGTCTCATTAACTGGTCTTTTTGCAAAAATCATATTAACTTAGCTTAGTTTACATATAGTGATAAAGAGACTCGAATACTGCAATGTATGTGACCTGTAATATAATGTAATATATAAACATATGAACTCAAAAACATGTGACTATACGATATTGAACTTCCTATCTCTTTGTTGTCATAAAGAAGGTTATATATATATATATATATGTATATATATATATATATATATATATATATATATATATATATATATATATATATATATATGTATCACTATTATATATAATATTCTAATGATAATAATACTTAGATTTTACTACTGTCTGCGACTAAAAGTTTCATGTGGCCGCGTACACAATTCCGTAAAATCCTTGTTGAAAATACAATTATACTTAAACATGAAAACAATAAACAAAAACTCAAAGTTCTTGAAGCTATATACATAAAACAGTTGAAACCTAACCTGAACAAAATAAACTATGAAATCTCCACAAATATTCTTAAATGTCTATAATTGGTACAGAAGCCATTGGTTTATACCAACGGCTTCCCATACTTAATACTTCTCGAATTCATTCTCGTGTGGTCATGTGTGACGTCATGAGCTGCGCTGCGCTGCGATTTTCGCTTCCAGCGTCTTATATGCACGTGTTCACATGGAAGATTTCCCAGCAACGATAAACAGAAACAGACTATCATCACATTCTTGTACGTGTATTGCTTAATATATTATACTGTAATTGTCATCTTTGATAATGTCTTATGTAAGCCGAAAGCTTAGATTGGATTAAAAAAATATGTGTCAATGTTGTGATTTTCTTTCTTCGTTTAATGATAATGTTATTAAGCTTATCAGACGTTATGAAAAGAAATTACATAAAATAACTAGATAACACTTGTCTATATTATTTAATGAAACATGTATGAATATATATATATATATATATATATATATATATATATATATATATATATATATATATATATATATATGATATAATGATGTATAATTTTGTATAATTTTATATAGAAACAAACAGTATTTAGAAAAATATGACAAAAAATAAGGCAAAACTTCATAATTCAGATTATGCAGCTTTTGGACACTTGATTGAGAAGTTTGAGTTCGTGCCTTGTCGTACAGGAAAATTAGGTTTTCCTTATTCACAAGTCTAGGATGTTTGCTTTTCAATTTTTCGTGCATACACTCAATTTCTTCACAATTCGAGGTTGCTGTTATTGTGTTTCTTTGAGGTAAGAATGGATAAGAAATAACCCCTTTTAAAGACCACCATACAATAACCATTAACTTTTTAGGCTGCAGTGGCGATTTGGGGTATTCTTTTGGTGATTCATTGCATCTAACCACTGGCAACTTTCTTGCTGTTGTTAAAGAGCATCCATTTCTCATCGCATGTAATGATTCGATGCAAAAATTGTTCTTTTTCCCAATTTGTATTCATACAGTATGATTACACGACATTGTTACATTGTAATTATTTTCATTGGGCTTGTGAATAACAATATATCGAAAGAAAAATTATCTGTTAAAAAAAAGTGTCAGAAATAAGTCAAGATATTTTTTATATTATAAAGAGGTTACTTTACTTCGTAAGACGACCGGATCAACAACCAACCAAAAATGTTTTATGTGTGTCAACTTAATAATGTCCGATTTTAGAATAAACATTTTAACTGTATAAATGAACAAAAATATACGACATACGAAATGATTAAAGGGTCCTCTTTGATAATTCCATATGAATTTAACATAAAACAATTTATATGTCATATCTTAAACATAATAATTAAAAATGATGAGATGCGTTCACTTTTTGACATGAGTTCAAGTTTGGCCATCATGCTTCTCAAACTGCTGCCAACATAGCATAGGACGGGGGTGTTCATTTGTAATCGAATAGTACGACGCCAGTTTCTGAAGCACCACAGTGGGAATACGAGTCTTTAAGATTTAGGTGGTAGAGTCCACCCATCTGTAATTGGCAACATTTGAAGGCATTAATTAAACAAAACCCACGTCAACGTATCAGGGAAATGACTCAGATAATGGGTTTCAATATTTCAAAAATATCAGACCATCAAGAAAATTGGCAAAGAAGAAATTCGATACATCGGTTACTCATGAACTTCACTTTTGTCAAAAAAACAAAAAACAATTCATGATTGTTATTTTATATCTGATAATATTTCTGCGATAGATTTGCCAACTTTTCTTGTCCTTAATTCTGAATTGAAGTCTTCCGACAATTTGTTTTCTATCCCTCTAAAATATTATTGACGTGATCATGAAAACTCTTCATAGAACGTTTCGAATGTGGCGCATATCTTTTATATAATAATAGAATTACTGTCCTAGTCGGTCTAATATACGGCCGAAACTTTTAACGTTGATTGAAGTTTCGTAACTGCCTAAAAAGAATACGCCACTAAAATAGTTATTCCTCTTTTCATTATAATAATATACACGGCTGCTTATATTTGACTATAGAAGACATTCTCCTTTCCAGTAAGTCTGAGTAATGCTTAACATGTACCAAATGATGTTCGCTAATTTGTTGGTCCAATCTGTAGTCTTATGCTATACTTTGAACGTAATATGTATAACTTCCTGATTTTGTTTGATGTCCAGGTATTTATCATGCTTAAACACTGTCACTCGCCATCTGTAACATACTCCCCAATAGGTACACGTGTTAATACGATTAAACACTTGTATACGATGGTCCAAGAAAAACATCACAGTATATATAACTTTGGTGTCATTTTAGGAATATAGTCGCTATCTGAGTCAAACCAACCAATTTCTTTTTTATGAAATGGTTCCAACTGATAATAATCAGGGTCACTTCAGAGAATCACCCTTCTTGCGAAGCCATTGTATCCCATCTCGTTGAGTTGAGATATAGATATATGCAAATTTGGAAGCCATTAAACTAAACGGTCAAAAGAGCAGAAGAATGTAATGACTCATCAGCGTATGCATGTGTGAGCTCGACCCCAACAGGGAATGGCAATATAGGTTGTTCTTGGTGACCATAATCGATAAGAATAATTAACTTAGGGAGATAAGAAGAATTTCGAAGTCAGACTATGTGCAGGCGTCCATAGTAAAGTTAAGTGGGATAGAGGAACAGTATCAAGGAGAAGATGGCGAATAGTATGATTAAGAACGAAAGGAAAGAAAAGAAAATTGTTAGAAAAACGAATTTTACAGATGTCGTCAAAGAAATTAAACGGAATGATTTTAAGACATATTCCCAGATTGTTTCTCCTCGCTGACTCGATCTACTTTACGCAATTTAATCTGATAACGTAAAAGATAATTATGCGTTTGACATTCTTTAATATCGAGCCTTGAAAATTATTAAATTCGGAAGGCGAGAAGGAACGGTTTTTCCCCGACGTTGGAAAGAAACGTACAAAACTCTTAAAACAAGATACTAAAACGGATTAAAAGTTAAGTAAGAAACTCTCGTACACACACACGTACACACACATATCTTTTCATACGTATATAAGAGCGTTCAATTTTAAATACTCTTAAAATCTTTTTAATGCATCTTAAATATACATAGGCAGCAATTCTTCATTTAGATGTGTTTTTTAATCGGTTTCATTCCATACAAAGCAGAAAAGCCACTAATATACAAGGGGTTACTGGGTGTGGAAGAATTAAGAACAGAAACATTAATAATGAGTGGGAAGACAAAAGAGGCGGGGACAGTTGATATCGATTGACTTTGCCTTTAACTTTTTGCAGATTAAAGTTGGCTGGAAAGCATGAAGTCAGAAGGGACTCACACTGGCGGGAGGTGTGTGAAAAGAAACTGTTAGGATAGAAAGAATTTACAGCTATATTTAGCCAGCTCAAATAAACTGTAAATTGGTGAGATCTCGACGCCATTTTAGTACTGTGCTAAAATTCAAAATGTTTAGGTATCATAGCGAAAAGCTCATCCGAACTATTACCATGAAAGTATTTATAGAAAAGATACAGACAGGCAGCCTTACAGGGCTGCTAAAATGATTGAAGCCGAGCCGCCAGATTAGGACCAATAATATTGCTGATTCTTTAGATTTTGTCAAGGAGCTTAAGGTGAACAGCAGGGGTACAAGAACATATGCGGCAGAAATATTTTAAGCATGGATGAATGGCTATGCAAGATAGATTCTAGAGAGAACTAACTTTGTTAGCAGCTGACTGAGCAATGGATTCAATATAGTGTCTTTCCGCTTCATGTCAGCTGAGAACATCAAACTAAGAAGGCGCAACAAACCACTTCATTGAATATGACGGAAAAGAGAATTTTGTAAGTCTTTCATTCTATTTTTTTTTTTCAGTTACAATTTTTGTTTCATGAGAACGGGGCGTGTAGAAAATATCCATAGTAATTATTGATCCAAGCGCTCTCGGGGAATTATTTTTAGCCATTTACAAGTTATGGAGTTAATTTTCGATGTTATACTTTTATATTTGTATTATTTATATTCTGTGTCTTATAGGGTTAGTTGTAATTTTATGTTGGCGTGTCTTGCCGGGTGTTTAAAACACACACACACAAATATATATATATATATATATATATATATATATATATATATATATATATATATACTGCTGCAAAGATATAGATATAAGCGATCTTCTACTACTTAAAAAAAAAACATTACAATTCCTAGCTCATCCCCATTAGTAATGACATTCTTCCAATGCGCAACTGCAGATCCCAATTAAAACGCCTCATAGTTTCTCGTCGTTTCTCGTTAGATTGCATGAGAGATGAACATGGGTTTATGTGGAAAAAATGATGAACGTCCGCAGTGAACTATGCTCCATTAAGGATTCTGCTTGCCTTTGATAAGCGAGTGCCTTTAATTACGTTCTCTTTCTTATTCATAATATAGATAGACATTAGGAACACAAACACACACTCACACACACACACACAAACTGTTAAAGACAAATGAGGGGGTGCTGAAAAGTTCTCGGTGCGGTGAGAAGGGATTTCAGAAATTCTGATGTTTGTACTGATTCTGTCTGGAAGTGGGTTGGGATGGGAAATTTTCATTACCTACTCATGTGTCTGACAGACTGTTTTTATAAATGTGCGTGTGCAAGTGTATATATATATATATATATATATATATATATATATAAATATCGACCAGGTGAGACGAACTCGGCGTTAGAAAATGCCCGAGAAACCATATCACTGGTTAAGCTAAGATTTGTATTAGACACCAATAGTTAGAATTGCTCGAATTCGTCACTGATGGTTTGTTCGACTACAGATCCTACCAGATTAGGTACCCTCTCCTATAAATTTCATAGATAGCGCACTCGCTATAGTAGTTACTATAAAACACAGTTTGGTTTTGTATTTGAGTGAGCATATATTTGGAAACAAATACCAATCTATTTAATTTGTTTTTTTTAATTCAGCCGGGATGTTCTACGAAACAAGTACCCATCCATTTAATTTGGTTTCTGTAATTGAGTCGCCATGTACTCGGAAACAAGTACCCATACATTTCATTTGTTTTTTTTCTTTTAATTCAACGTGGATGTCCTAGGAAACAAGTACCCATCTATTTCCTATTTCTATTTGGTTTTGTACTTGAGCGGGCATTTCCTTGGAAAATAGTAACCATCCATTTCATTTGGTTTTGTACTTGAGCAGGGACATCCTAAGAAACAATTACCTACCCATTTCATTTTGTTTCCTACTTGAGCCAGCATGTACTAAGAAACAAGTACCCACCCATTTCATTTGGTTTTGTACTTGAGTGGGCATGTAATTGGAAACAAATGCCCATCTCTTTCATTTCGTTTTGTAATTGAACGGGGATGTCTTAGGAAAAGACATTTCCTACTGACACTTATACATACATAGAGAAATAACTAACACACACATAGACACACACTTTTTGTCATTAGGATATCCTGTATTTTTACAAATAGGAGGTCTGAAAATACTGTCTAACACGGAAGTGCGTATAGAATTTTTAATTTTATGACGTGGGAAATAGCTCTGTTAACCGTTTACTGAGACTTGAGTATATTTTGTAACTTAAAACCTTTTCTACTCCATGGATCTTTTTTCCCCGTAGTAACAAATCGGAGGCAGTACTTTCTGAACGTCCTTATATGAATTTGAACAAACGAATTATTTTTCGGCGTATGTATATATATCTATCTATATATTCATATCTCTCTCTCTCTCTCTCTCTCTATATATATATATATATATATATATATATATATATATATATATGACGTTCCATCCTCACTGAGCAGACTCAGACCTCAACCCAAACAACAATGCTGAAGATGCTGTAAAAATGCCCGTTCTTGATACCGCTCTAGTAAGTACCTAACCACCTGTTATCCTCTCCATTTACAAACGCCTGATCAAGCCTGAAATGGAGTTCTGCTACGATATATGAGCAGGAGTTGCCCAGTCTTAACTTTTCAGTCTCCTCGTTCTTACAATCCCTGCTCTATCACTATTTCCATTGAAAGTGTTTAGAGAAACTACATTCCTTAGTTTCACCAGATATGACCTTCACGGCTAAGACACGCCATCACGGATACATTGTAGCGTCCCACCCTCATTCTCTTCGCATTCCATAGGTGAGATGTAAGTTTCACTCAAGCAGCTTCTTCACATGAACCACTGTTTTATGTAACCGACTCCCAAGAGGGTGCTTCCCCGATCACTCCAATCGTAACCTTTCCCACATATCCCCATAAACTGTGCCTCTTAGTCTCTATCCATTAACCTCGCGGCGAACTTCATTATATATATATATATATATATATATATATATATATATATATATATATACGATATATTGATATATAAAGATATTATGAAATGTAAAACAACACAATAAGAATACGCATGTGTTTATTTTTAGGTAAATGGATATATGCTGATGTAGTCATATTTCTTTCCGTATTCTTCACACTTCGTATTTGCTGTAATGGCCACCTCCACTTGTAGACATCTTAATGTGTGTCACTATAACTTGGCACATAAAGTTGGTATTCTGACTTACGTTCACCTGCGTCTGGCTACATTTGTAAAAAATATGCATTTGCTTCACTGCGCGTGCGTATGCGTACATCCGTCTGTGAAGATTAGATGAAAAATGGTTTCTTGGCAATACACAATAGCGTCGGCTGATAAATGTCAGAAATGGATGAAGAGAGAAATCTTTACTACGGCATCTCTTAAAAACAATATGGCGGATAAGAAAAGCTCCTGGGAAAAAATTGAAAAATGGAGATAAATAAGGTAAAAAAAATAGGGAGAAAATATAGAAAATGATGTTGTAATTCTGAGAACAAATATATTGAAGGCAGAAATATCAGTTTGATCAAATGTTGCTATATAATAATAACATTTAATAATAATAATAATAATAATAATAATAATAATAATAATAGTAATAGTTTAATAATGATAATAATTTAATAATAATATTAAATAATAATAATAATAATAATAATAATTTAATAATAATAATAAACGTTTATATATAATAATAATGTACTCCATAAAATGCAACAAGCCATTTAAAAGTTCTAGTTTGATAGCATTTATATTTGTATTTCGATAAAAAAACAAGACAATTTGAAGATATAATGGATAAAGGTAATTTAGAAAATATCCTTTAGTGTTTTTGATGTACCCTATTTTAAAATCATTTTTCTTTTCAGTTTTTCCAGGTTTTGTAATTATATGTAACCAACTGTTCCAAGAAATTGTATTTCTATAAATCAACTTGATTCTATGCTTACAGTTTCTTTTCTCGCGCTTCTCGCTCGTGGAACACCCTTCCGGCTCCATGTTTTCCAGACAACTTTAATCTGCAAAAATTTAAATGCAATGTCAATCGCTATCTACTGTCGTCCTGATTACTCTTTCCTCTTCCCGCTCTGTTAATTAATGTTTCTGTTCGTAATTCTTCCACACCCTGTAGCCCCTGCATCTTAGTGGCCTTACTGCCTTGCCTGGAGTGAGACCGATTAAAAATATCTATTTCTTATGTCTGCGAATATAAATTGGATTAAAGAGTCACTCTTGTTCATAATTTCATAAAAACACAAATAAACACTTAAATAGTATCAAAATATTAGAAAAACACACATGGCTCTTGTTTACCAAAAACATTTCTGGGCTGACATCTGTATTATAAGCGAATGTAATAATAATAATAATAATAATAATAATAATAATAATAATAATGATAATAATAATAATAATAATAATAATAAAGAGAAGTGTGATGTCAGACACAGCAATGTGACATCAACGGAGCGTGCAGAACATTTTATTACAAACGACTGTAATTTCTCGAAAGCATCTTAAGGTGCAGATTCTGAAAAACAAATATTCAGAATCTACTGACCTTTCAACTCTCAAAACGCATGAGGATAGTTGCGTATGCAAATTACTAACTTCCCATCCTGAAATGAACAGGACCACAAAAAAGTTCCATAAGTTTTATTCTAAGCTGTTTGATTAATTCAACTTAGTAACTAATCAACTAACGGAAAATTCCAAGATGTACAACATTATCATCATCATCTTCATGATGGCGGCATTTCATTCATTTTAACGCGTGGATTACCAGTACAGTCCTTTTTTTTCCATTAAGACAGGCAACGTTTGTACAAAGACAATTTTTTGTAGAATTATATATTTTTATACTTGAAAATTTATTTCCGTCAAAATATTAAGTGTGTTTTTCTTTTCTTAAACAGCCCACTTCACTTAACTTTTGAAAAATAATGGAAGAGCTGGTATCAATAATTTTGTTTAATAATAATAATAATAAATATTCTTTAGTCTTTGACTGAGACCCCGAAGGAAATGAGTATACAAAAAAAGTGGGGGAATAATAGGTCAGAACAAAAATTCGTATCGTTTATAAGTCAATTTCAAAGAGAATATTTAGATATTTATATGTAAATCTATCTAACACTTTATGTACCATTTTGTCTCGTTCCATTTCTCCATGTTTGAAGACGTTACGCGATTCTCACCACCCAGAACTTTGAAGAATTGATCTAAGGGATTTTGACAGATTCCCAAAGAATTGAAAATTTTTCCATTAAGAGAATTTTCAAAAATTGGTCGTTTTTGTTGGGCTTGTGAATCAGTGAATCGCAGATGGAAAGTTGATTATTAATTTCTTTTTACGGCTCATATGATGACAGGAGAGTCCATGTATGTGCGCGCGCACGCGCGTGTGTCTGTATGAGAGAGAGAGAGAGAGAGAGAGAGAGAGAGAGAGAAATTAAATGACTGATAGAAAAGTCGATGAGTAATATACAAGAACAAGAACAATTTGAATTTGTAGTCCAAATTATTTGCATGAGGAAGAAAATATATTAAAAGTCTTCAATTATCCTAATTATTTCACATGAAATGCAAAAAGGAAAGCTCCCTAGATCTACTAAAATGAAACAAAGAAAACAACATAAATAACCTAGGTAAAAATAATGCTAAAAGAAAATAACACAATGATGAAAAAAAAAACTTTAGAAATTTAGTGAACACAAAACAAAATAACATTAAACCTATAGCAAAAAGAAACCCCCAGAAATGCACAGAGAAGACATCAAGGGATATAAATAAAATATACGATCATAAAACGATGAGCTTAATGCATTAGTAGTGGCTTGTCATAATAAGTTTGGCTATAATTTAAACTTTGAGAATGCAATTTTGATTTAAAGAAAAAGTAATATATTAAGATTGAAATGTATTGTAAGTTCTCTAATTTCGGAATTTTAAACTTTTTAAACTAAATTCTTGTCCACGATTATACAGCATATCTCCCTTTCTGACAAAATTACTAATACTATGCGGGATAATTGAAAACAAACAGAAATAAAGCGAAGCCGAATGAAGTAAGTTAATATCTAGGTACATGGATCTCTAAATTTCAACTTTGTTGAGTGTCGATGTATCTTCATCAGATCAATGTAAACGGTAACTGACATTACTTCTCTCAATCCTTAGGCATAAAAGATTGGCTATCAATAAAATATTCTGCTAAACGAAATGTTTGTCATTCATTTGCTCGATGATTATATATATATATATATATATATATATATATATATATATATATATAT
This sequence comes from Acanthosepion lycidas, assembly GCA_963932145.1. Lineage (NCBI taxonomy): Eukaryota > Metazoa > Mollusca > Cephalopoda > Sepiida > Sepiidae > Acanthosepion > Acanthosepion lycidas. The sequence goes on from OZ010613.1 coordinate 13,954,926, forward strand.
ATATATATATATATATATATATATATCTATTGATATGAGTTTGTGACCTTGGGTTTAACGCCCTTGTCGGACAAACACTAGTTTGCCTGACGATCGCAAGGGCGTGAAACCCAGGGTCAAAAACTCATATCAATACAACTAAGTATGTTAGCTCTATCACTGATATTGAGCGCTTTCCAATAAATACCGCGCATATATAATATATAAATAATATATATAGAAATTACACACACAAGCGCGCGCGCACACACGCACACGCGCGCACGCACACACACACACGTATATATGTCATGGATTGTCTTTGCAAAACGAAGATCATGAGGGAGTCTGTACACGTCACTTGCAGACTGATAAGTCCAATGCAGGACAGGCATACACGGTTGCAGTAGTTGCAGCTAAAAGTCTGGCCTGGGTACGATGGCATAGCATTGCAGTACTTCCTCCTCTGCCTCTTGTTCCTGAGAGCGGCCCTGCAGGTATTTTCAAAGAAGGAGACAGCATGTTTGGTGGTGAGAAGACAGCCGTTACGGTTCTCAGCTAGGGTTGACCATTAGCAATGGTTAATGTGACAGGCAACAAAGGATTTTTTCAGACAATCTTTGAATCGATTCTTTGGTGACCCTCTGCCACGATAGCCAGTGGAGAGCTCGCTGTACAATAAAATTTTAGACAGGCGATGATTTTCCATCCCGGAAACATATCCAACCCAGACCAGCTGGGACTTCAGCAGCATGGCCTCAATGCTGGTGATCTTCACCTTTTCAAGAACTTCAATATTGGAGACGAAGTCACTCCAGTAATGTTAAGGATTGTGTCGAGGCAACGCTGGTTGAACCGTTCTAGTAATCGCAGGTGGTATCGGTAGGTGATCCATGAGTCTAAGCCGCACAGGAAAGTGGCGAGGACGATAGATCTATACACATCTTAGTGCCCTTCTTCAGATGTCTGCTGTAGTGTGATAGTGTAAGATGTTTAATTAAAGAAACGCTTGTGTGTATAAGGGTATGTAGAACGGTAACGTTAATTCATGTAAGCGTATAAGTGTGTATATGAGGGAAGTCTATAGATGTCATCCTCGTATTTTGTCGGTGAAGTGTAATGATATGTTGCAAAATGATTTTGTATTTCGTTGGATTTTTATATTCTCATGTATGTATGCGCGGAGAAAGTCTGTGGTTGTCAACTCTCTGTGGATTGGTGAAGCGAAGTAAGATATTGTAATAATCTAGTTTTGGTTAGAATTAACATGCGTATTTTTAAAAAAAGAAAATTTGTAAAATCTTCATTATTTTAGCCATAGGTTAAATTCATGTATAATGGAGTCGTAGATAAATGGTGATATGATGTAATGTTTTAAGCGAGTGTTTATATTTGTTAATAATGCTATGAATATATTTTTACAAGATTTTCTCTTTAAAGGGTTATGTTTTTTTTTAATTAGGCTAGCATTGGTGAAATCAAAGTTATGTCACACGTCGTTTCGATGTTAGACGAGAGAGAATGTCTGTCTATACGCAATTCTCTCTTGTGTTCATAGATCCGGTTTTTTAGTTCACGTGATGTTTCCCCCACGTAAACGTTTTTGCATTATAAACATTTTATCTGATAAATTCCAGCATCTGAAATGGTGTTTGGTAAAGACCCTAATGTTAGGGATGGTTAATTTGTTAGCAAGTTTAGTCGAAAGGGTTTTGGAGGGCAAGACTATGAATTTTGTGTAATTTTTTAGAATATCTGTTTTTTTCGTTGCACGGATTTTGTGAATTCTGTTTTTAGCGTTGAGGATAAAATAATGTGGGCAATGGTCTGAATGTTTTCTAAATTTAAAAATAATTTAAAATACAATATAAAATATGTATATAGTATATTGCAAAAAGAAGCTGTAAAGGGGGTGCAATCAAAAAAGCACCCATTACAAAATCCGAAAAATTTGACTTGTAGAGCAAAAATGTAATTAGGAACACCAAAATTCAAGCTGCCACGCTACGCAGTTTTCGACCGTTAGATCTCCTCATGCAGGTAGGATGAAAGATATTAGTTGACTCCACCACCTTTATATAAGTTAGGGGAAAAACGGAGGAGGAAAAAGTCGAAAAAGTCGAAAAAAAAAACGAAAAAAAAACACAGCAACAAAATATTTTCATCCAGGTTCGTACATACACACATTGTACATTATAATCGTCCATAATGTCTAATAAGTTTTTCTCAAAGCCGGGCAACTCCTCTACGGCAGGTGGATATTTTGTAGTGCCCAGGTGGTATACGTCGTCAACTACATGTTTTCTTATATATTTGTTTAAAGTTCTTCGAAATATTCAAAAATGTGATCTTTAAAATCTCCCGCAAAATAAATATGAAAATAGTCAAATTTTTAGATGTAGAACTCGATGCTGGTACTGTTTCGCCGTATTTAAAACCGAATACCAATATGTAAAAAACAAATCTAACCCCACATCAAATGTTATCAAGCAAATAACTAAAGGGGTGGAAAGTGGAATCTCCCGTAATTCATCCAGTGAGGAGATTTTCAACCAGAAAAAAATGGTGTATGAGAAAGCATTGAGAAGGGAAGGCCATAATACTGGTTTGTCCTTTTTACCACCCGTCCACCTTAAGCGTACAACCAGGAGAAGGGACGTGATTTGCTTAACCCCCCCCTACATTCAACGTGTAATTGAAAACCAAAATCGGAAAAGTATTTTTTAAGCCTTTGCATATGCATTTCCCAAGAAATTCTGTCTTAGCTAAGATGTCTAACAGAAGTAAAGTAAAGCTCAGCTACAGTTGCACAAGTAAATTATTAAACATTCTAAAAAGACGCAACACCAGACTATTAGAAGCAGAAAGAGTTGGTGAGGTAAAAACGAAACTAAGCAACCACAGAGACAGCAATAATTGTCCTTTGAACAGCAGGGGTCAGATAGGTGTCGTTTACTCAGCGGAGGTCAGTGACGACAAAAATCTTAATAAAACATGCATTGCTTGCACAGAGGGTCCATTCAAGAGAAGATATTACAACCATAGGCTCGAGAGCCATAGAAATGATACAAAATTGGCAAATTGTGTTTGGAGGTTTAAAGAAGTTAATTTAGAGTCCCACACATAAAGTTGAAAATTATCAAATAAATAAAGCCGGGGAGTGTCCGAGGGAACTACTGTAAGCTATGCTAAGCGGAAAAAATGACGATGGTCACATACCCAACAAAAGACGAACTGCTAAATGAAAGATTGGAGGTGTTATCTAAGACACTTTGGTAAATATTTTTTTTCCCTCCTATGTTCCCCGCTAACTTCCGGTAGGATGCAATAAAATCTTTCATCCTACCAGCCTGAAGAGACCTAACGCTCGAAAGCTGGGTAGCGTAGAGCTTGAATTTTGGTGTTCCCAATTATATATATATATATATGTGTGTGTGTGTGTGTGTATGTATGTATTAATTCTAATATTAATTGGCCGAACAACCCAACTGGAGTAAATATGGAAACGGCCTAGCCGACCACTTAACTCCTGTGGTACGCATTATTATAATTATATAATCATAAAAATATGATTATCTCAATCATTATATATATATATATATATATATATATATATATATATATATATATATATATATATATATATATATAATGTGTGTGTGTGGCCTGTCTGACGATCGCGTTGCGAGAAATTCGAAGTAGTAACGATTTTGACCAAGTTACTTTTTGCGGTTAAATCGGTTAAGTTTACTTCTCTGTTGTGGTATATTGGCAATAGGCATTGAGCTTTTTAGATTATTTAGAAGACTGTTGGGTCATTTTTTCTTGTTTGTCTCATTTTCCTTTATTTCCCGGTTTTTATTTTTGCTTTTTCAATAATTTTCCTTTTTTTCTGGCTTTGCCTTGCGTTGGCGAAGTTGCAGTTGCAAGCTTTACTTTAGTTTGTTCATATATATATATATATATATATATATATATAAAGTAAGTTTGGTTAGTTTTAGCAGCAGGGTCTCTATAGATGACAGTTTGTAAAACATGTATAGTATGTCAATAAAAATATTATTCAGGAGGCTAAAAGGATTTTCTGGAAATGTCAGCTCTTAAAGACAGAAGTGAGAAATCGTTAGTAAATCTGTGGAAGTTTTAGAATGGTGAAGAAGAATAACGTTAAATTTGGAAGAATCACTGGAAGCTAACTTAATCGATATGCAACAGAGTTTTGCCCTGTTACACTAAAACTACAAGACGCTTTGATCAATGAATATCGATTAGATTTGTTCAACTCTCTATTATGGCACACCCATAAATTCTTAGTCTGGCGCCGGCTAAGAGCCACGTTTGTACAGATTGACAGCTCGCTAGCCAACAATCAATGGTCAATATAATCTCATCAATTGTAGGAAAAAATTTTAAAGCAAATAATCATCGTTATATATATATATATATATATATATATATATATATAGAGAGAGAGAGAGAGAGAGAGAGAGAGTGATTGAAAAGTAACTCCCTAAACTATGTATGAGCGAGTTTTTTCCTTGTTTAAAGGAGCAAGTCTACTATAGCAAACCAAGACTTTGGAAGTAATGAAGGGCGAATACAAGAAGTTGTCCTGCATGCCACCAATACTTGGTGAGATCAGTTGACGCGATTCCTGGGTGGCTCTAAAAGCTGGTAGCGAAATCTAGTGCCACTATGGAATTTTAATTAAAACCTCTTGCTAAACGCTTATATCCATTTCTTGTAAAAATTGTAGTCAATAGATAAATTCTAAGTATTTTAAAATGCGGATCTACATTTCAATCACCCTGTACACACACACACACACACACGCACACACACACACATATATATATATATATATATATATATATATATATATATATATATATATATATATATATATATGTAGCATCAACTATGAGCACGGCCACAATGTGCTGACCATGTTTGGAATATAAAACGTCCCATAACCCCATACACATACATAAAAACCACACATTCAGTTAAAAATAAAAATCGCCCTTGATAATGACTAAAAGAAAAGCCGAAAGCGGTTGGCTATGCATAAAAATATAAAATTACACACTTTATGTCTAGGAAAGAAAACACTTATGCGAAGACAAGAAAAGAACAATTAAATGAAACGTTAAAACAGTAACAGTCAGCCATATTTAATGAAACATGTATAAAGGAGGGATTACTGGCCAAATACACAATATATATATATATATATGGAAGAGGTTATATATGTTCAAACGACAGAAAAGAAGATAAACCGCAAATGTTTTTGGTTGAAACGTGGATTTATAATTATTTTAAAATATATATTAGATTCTATTTTCCATAATTCTGCTACACGACTTTCTGGTTTCACGACCTTCTTCAAGCAAAGAGTATATATACAGTAGTCGATGCTGACATAGAAGATTGCTATGCGACGATAACAGTCGCGAAATGTCGGATACAAATCCTAAATTCATAATGCAGTTCTATGACGTCGTACCACGCGAAAGAACGAAATATTAACAGAAGAACTATATGCAATATATATATTCATTTTTATAATATGTGGAAATATATACTGTTTGCTTAAAGAAAGTCGCGAAACCAGAAAGAAGACGTGTAGCAGAATTATGGAAAATAGAATCTAATGTATATTTTAAAATAAAAACTTTTCAACCAAAAACATATATATGATATATAATAAAAATATGAATTACGACAGAAATTATATATATGTATTTTAAATTTAAAAATAAATTAAGAATAAATGTTTACCAAACACCAAAACCAGAAATCCACCCACAGAACTCTGTACTCTGAATTTGGTGGAATAGGAAAATTGTCTCCTATTAAGAGTAAGTGAAACATCGAAATCCCATGACTTCAGACGTTTATTGGCAACAAAATGGTTTGGCTAAACGAAGCTTTACATTAAAAGCGCCCGGCTTTGATAAACAGAAAAAGATGTTCTTCAGCATTATAATACAAGGATATACTTCTGCATACTCCAATACTCGCAAAACCAAGCACCAACAGATTTAGTACCTATAGATTTTCATTTGTGTTTTTTTTTTGTTGTTTTTGTTTTTTAATCGGTATCACCCCATGCAAGGCAATAGAGGTCACTAAGACACAAAAGGTTACAGAGTGTAGAAGATTAGATACACAAACATTACTAATGAGCTGGAACAAAAAGAGCAATAACGAGAAGTGTAGATACCGATTGACATTGCATTCAAATTTTGGCAGATTAAATTTGGATGGAAAGTGCAAGACAAGAAACTGTCAGCATAGAACTTACGGTTACATCTAGCCAGCTAAACTGTAAATTGATGAGATCTCGGCGGCTGTATAGTATTTCTCTTGAATAAAAAAAGACTAAGCACCATAGTGAAGAACTCATCCGAAAAATGGAGGTATTTATAAAAAAAGACATAGAGAGACAATCTTACGGCGGTGGAAAAGTGACTGTAAATAAGCTACCAGATCAGAGCCAATAATAATCGTTTTGAACAGGGGAAAATTCATAAGTTTCAAAACAATCAGAAGATATTGAAAACAGACTTTCAAAAGTTTGCATGAAAAATCCCAAATTTCATTAAACGTGAAATAGCAAATTTGACTACAGTCGCAGAAAATGAAGGTGATTATATCCTTGATAAATAATATTTAAATAAATTTAACTTTTATGTAATTTTAATGATATATTTGGATAATATCTAGCTGCCAATGAGTTTCTAGACATCTTTACATCTGTGTCAGTCTCTCTATCAATGTATCAGCTTATAGGTATATTTTTGTCATTCTCAGTCTATTTATAGACCTGTTTAGTGGCTGAGAAATAAACCATCAATTCCATACATATTCATCAAAACCATCAATTCCATACATATTCATCAAAACATTCATTTCCATACATATTCCATACATATACATCAATGTCATCAATTCCATACATATTCATCAAAACCATCAATTCCATACATATTTATCAAAACCATCAATTCCATACATATTCATGAAGACCATCAAATCCTTACATATTCATCAATGTCATCAATTCCATACATATTCATGAAAACCATCAATTCCATACATATTTATCAAAACCATCAATTCCATACATATTCATGAAGACCATCAAATCCTTACATATTCATCAATGTCATCAATTCCATACATATTCATGAAAACCATCAATTCCATACATATTTATCAAAACCATCAATTCCATACATATTCATGAAGACCATCAAATCCTTACATATTCATCAATGTCATCAATTCCATACATATTCATCAAAACCATCAATTCCATACATATTTATCAAAACCATCAATTCCATACATATTCATGAAAACCATCAAATCCTTACATATTCATCAATGTCATCAATTCCATACATATTCATCAAAACCATCAATTCCATACATATTTATCAAAACCATCAATTCCATACATATTCATGAAAACCATCAATCCCATACATATTCATCAAAACCATCAATTATATACATATTCATATCTCTTAATCTGACATTACATCATTTTTCTCTCTTCTTCTATTCATTTTTTATTTTTAAATTCTCCTGCACTCGTCTTGTTTCTTTTTACTTGCTTTTGTATCGTCATTTTTTATATCTTCATATATATATATATATATATATATATATATATATATATATATATATATATATATATATATACACTATCATATCTATCCAGTCATTAATCGGCTTCTATTTCTTCTCTGTTGCTCTGTTGCTTTCATTTCCACTGTTTTTTACCAGATTCAGAACTTTTAAAAATTGACATAACGTGGCCTATCATAATCATTTAATATTCACGAAAAAAATATACAGTTTAACAGAATTAATGTTGCCATCTAATCATTAAATGCAATCAACAGCCAATTAAAAAATACAGTTGAATGCAAATCAACCAAATCTAAGCAAAACAAAAATCAAAGACATTAAATATTACCAATTAAAACGATGGTCTATGGCCTAGAGCTGACAGATCACCATTGAATATCGCTAATCAGAAAACTAGCACTGCTCATGCTCACTGATCTCTGTCAACTGACAACGTATGCACTCTTTGATTTTCATTTCGGGTACAATCTTCGAACCACGAAGAATACTAAATTATCAATGATCGTGATTTGACATTTTTCGGCTCGAACGCATTTATTTCAGGGTTTTTTTTGGGGTTTTTTCACATAGTTGGATAGTTAAACTATTGGAAATCGGAGTGAATTACTCCAGAAGCGAGTAGAGAATTTTTCTTATTTCCATAGATAGACATGTGTGTGTGTGTGTGTGTGCGCGCATGTTTCAAATTGTTAATGCATATGCCTTTTATTATGTACACATAGGTTTACATATGAGATTATTCTAAATCTGATTAAGTGTGTTTGAGAAAAAGTTAAAAATGAAAGAAAGAAAAGAAAGTAGACATTCGACTTTGCCTTCGATTTTACGCTCAGTTTTGTTCGCCGATGTTTTTTCGGTTATTTTTCATAAATGCAAACCCTTTTCCTAGCAAAAAGGAAATCAGTCGTTAGTTTATACAGTAATCCGTGTTCAGAGCATGCGATGTTTGACTATAAACTCACCCCAGCACCATCAATACAAGACATTTTCAAATGACAAACTGATTAACTTCTTCAAGCATCATTGTTTTCCCGTCAACCAAACTGCTTTCTCTGTCAACACACTCTTGCTGGTGTATCGAAAAGACAGACACGCGTTAATAAAAGAAATCCTCCATCCAGTTTAATAACGAGGCAAGCATATTTTCTGCATCGCAAGTTTACTCGCTAGTGTTCTTCTGCTACAGTTTATAAATTAGTCAATATTGTTTAAATTTCTTTGTGTATTAACTTTTCATCGGTTGTGATGTCGAAATAATATTCTAATGGAAAAGGATAAGAATGAATTGATTGTGCCATAGAAATGACAGATGGAATTATTTTTCACCTAATTTGGGGCGGTATACGTCTAAGTATTATTAGATATATTTTTATAAAATGTCAAAGGCCAAAATTAGAGAATTTGCCCTCCTCTCCCACTTGTAGGAATAAATGCCATGTATATAGGCAAAACGTTAGTGTAGCTGTGGCAAGCAGTAAACGCGGAAAGAATTTAACACTGAACTCAAAGTAATTGTTGGGATCAGAAAGAAAAGAAAATGTGTAATTGAAGTTTTCTATCTCTTAACAGCAACAAGTCAGAGCAGTCATTTTGTCAGAGATGTATAAAGTGTCGATTCTCTTACAGTACAAGTAATGACTAACGAGGATAGTGATGTGAAGAGAAACATTTCATAAAATCATATCTCAATTCAACGTTCAGGATTGTGAAATACTGGATGCATTTAGTCTTTCAGAGAGGAGGTTGAGTGCGTTTGTAGGAGGAACTGTATGCAGTTAGCAACAAGGCCTTTCCGCAGGCTAAATCTTAACGTCTTTGGATGTAAAATAGTAATGGTTTGTTCCTGCAAGACGACGCAATCCTCCACCATTAGTAGGTAAGATGAAATTGGATCCAAGACCACTCAGTCGAGATCTGGGTGTTCCAATAGCCTCTGCGCTGAAGAAATTGAAATTCCACTGAACAGGACAGGTGCAAACTGAATAGGACAGGTGCAAACATCACTAAATCTCCCTGTAGCCACACTCAGCAAACACAACATAATCATGGGCAGGAATGGAACATATCTGGATAGATAATCTCACACAACGACTCCATCGACGATACTTTTGTTTATTATCTGCCACGTCAGCTTAAGCGACGGAGTAGGTTACGCGTTATTATTAGGTTGGTGCAAAAATAATATCGTTTTTTGACGTATTTTTTTAACGTCAAAAAACGGTATTATTTTTGCACCAACCTAATACAATACTGTTTTTAATATTTTTCTACTTTCCTACTTAACAGGAGTTAATGAACTAGTTGGTTAAGAACCAACTAGTTCATTAACTGTTGTGGGGGTTACCCCATTTGGTTTTGCCCAAAACGCTCGTTAGGGTGCGCTGTTTAAGTCTATAGAAATGCAAGCTTATTCTTCCTATTTTTATCTTTCTCCTTTTACTTTCAGATGTAGATAAAGACGTAGAGAAAGAACACTACCGCTGGGTCGCATCCGTTTCCTTTGGTCCCATGTTGACTTTTGAACTCTCTTACACACGCACATACACACACGTGTATCATACACGTTCAACCCCCTCTCACAGACATGCACATACACAGTCAATCACATTCTTATACCTAGATTCAATGTCTTTTCCTTTCATTTTAATTGTGTACACATGCAATTACCTTTGTTAATACATGCATATAATTGCCGTTCGTTTTAAATACATTCGTTTCTGTTTTTATTTTTAGCCGGATTCACTTGAGATCGCCAATATTGTTTGCGTGTTAAATATTACAGGCGGCCATAGATTATCTACTAGAAAACATCAAAACCTTCGTATCAATTTACCGGAACACATTAGAATTCCGCAATACCTGCAATCCCCTCCCCACAAATGATTGATACACAATTACAATTAATGCAGAACCCTGCACGCATTCATTTGGGATTTCATTTTTGGGACGCTTTAGGCATCTGACCGTGACCCTCTCCTTTAAATGCAATGAGGGAGGTGCAGCCTTCGGTGAAGCCCTTGGATCTTAAGTTAGTTGATGCTAAACAAAATCAAATAACAACTGATTTCACACAATGATAATTTAATGTTGTATAGTTCTAGTGTAACTTAAATTGATAATTTTATAAACGATTGTTTCTTCTTCACTAAGTCAGGATTTTATTTCTTCTATTAATTTTAATCTTCAGACATTTTCTTCTTTAATAATGTGACCTTGTACCAGACTTATACCAAATTTAACTTCTTTCGTATTAATTTTATTTATCTCTCATTCCTTTATTAAACGATTTTCATTTTCTTTTTCATTTTCTTTTTCATTTTCTTTTTCATTTTCAATTTCATTCTCGCTTTTTCTCTTCACTCATTTCTTAATTTCTAAGAGAAAAATAATTCAAGGATATTTTTTCAAATTTTCTTCTTTGTTGTTTTATCACGTCATTTCGACCGATTTACACTTCAGCTCGGTTGAAAAGGTTACTCTGAAATTCGAAGGCACATTGGAAATGTGAAAGATGCTTTCCAAAAGGCTAAACGAAATATTAAGAAACGGGAAGTTTTCGATAGAATCAAAGAAAAATGTGCTGAACTGCTATGAAATATAAATCCCTATATTTGGCAGAGAATACTGAACAATTTCCCCACAGAGGAAAAGAAGACTTGAGGCAACAGAGATATGATTCTAAAGAACAATGCAGAGAACATTATATGTGATCATTGAAGACATTTTAAGGAAATTGGAATAAAATAGGACGATTATACTTAAAATCAGAAAGTGTTAGAATTTTCATGACATGGGAAAAAGAAACATGGAAAATCTGATGCTCACGTGGCATAGAGAAGAGAGAATGACCTACCTAAGAAGCCTATGGCAAAATAGGGTCTGGGGGGGATAGCAAGGAGATAAATATTATTCTGAGCGACAAAAGATAGGAAGTTATGGAGAACTGGGAAGCATAATAAGGAGATATATTGATGAGAGTTACAAAAGATGGGAAGTTGTGGAGAGCCATGATCATCCATCGCCTGAAGAGCCATGACACATAAAAGTTCCATTCAGTGTCACTAAGACAAATTTAATACAAAGAAGCAATCATGGTATCTCGATTTCATTATTAAAGGATAAATAAATAACGATTAATGAAATACTGTAAATTGAGAAAACACTCATCGAAATCATCATTGATACTGCCAGCTTCTTAAATTAACACCAATCAGAAATTTCGATTAAAATTTTATATATTAAAAATTTTATTATTAAACATGAACATTTTAAAATTTATTCTTCTGATTCAAATGACACATTTGTAATTACGCTGATCAATCATTACACGAGCTCTGATTTCTGCTGTTTTAACTGTAAACCGCAGAATAGACTTAAAACATCTTTGTTTTAAAAAGTATGGTTGGTGGACAAATGCTCCCATCTACACTAATACATATCTTCGTGTATTCCTATCGTTTCGCTCCGTTTCAGAAAAATCCTCAGTTTTTTTTTGTTTGTTTGTTTTTTTGTTTTTTTGTTTGTTTTTCGGCAGAACGCCGCCAACCACATTGGTAAAGCGAGTTATATATAGGTTTAGAATTGCTTGTTACACACTTCGATTAAATTGGTCATCTATTCTGGGATGTCAGCTTCATTCGTGCAGGCTTAAATCACATTCCTTTAGGACGTGTCATATTTATCGCCCCTTTCTCGCCATTTTCACTTATAAACATCCATTTTTAACATTTATCTCGTTATCTCCTTCTCTCTTTTCTTTCAGCTTCCTTTCCTCTTCCTCTTACTCCTCCTTCAACTAACTCTCTCTACTCTTATTTCTTTCATTTACAGTAACAACATCTCTTCATTATTATTATTATTATTATTATTATTATTATTATTATTATTGTTATTGTTGTTCTTGTTTTTGTCGTTGTTGTTGTCGTCGTCGTCGTCGTTGTCGTCATCGTCGTCATGTGGGAGGTGTTCAAAAGTTATCCATTCTATTTACGTTTCAAAACTTCATCAAATGACTAAACACCAAAATTTTAAAAAATCTCGATTTATCAGCACACCGTCATCTTATTATTATTGTTTTATTTTCTATGGTTTCTGGTGTATATTCATTTCTTTCCGGGTCCCGACCAGAGACCTAAGAAATCATGACATTTTCCACTGAGCAGTTTAAAAATATCGCACCTATTTTACATAGCTTAAGCCCTTCGTAAGGTGTGTCTGTACTTGTGAGTATATTTTTTGTATTTCTTTAAGGCATGGGCTACTAGGGATTCCTTCAATGAGCTTATTCGAATCTTTTTCAATCAATCTGGGGGCTCCAACTACAACTTGAATTAAAAGATTCATTTCACTCATGAATTTTCATCTTTTTTTAGTTTCATTCATATCTTTCCTGCACGTCTTCCGATTCAGTCTCTCTCGTAATACTTCATTCACTTATTTCATCTTCTTGTTCAATTATTTCTTCATCTATTTAACGTTATTTTCTTGGGCAAAGTTTAGCCAAAATTCGTGAATACATCAATAAGTTCATAGCCCATTGATAACAAAATCATTATACCCAACAAATTTATTTTGCTGCATTATTTCCTACCTTGTTAATGTACTGAACCCCAAGCTACTACATAACATAGAACATAAGACTGTGGAAATGTCAGATAAAAATTCAACTATTTTTGTATAACCTAATACAAAACTATTGAGGCTAAAAGACCACAGGTGATAGACATGATGCGAAAGATAGAAATGTGTTCATAGCAGATAAGTTAAAACATTCCCATAGATACATACATGTCTATATCAAAGCCACTTATCCATCCGAAAATTCTGTGTACTTGTAACAAACAGCGACAGATTCATTAAGACACCACAATTTTTATACGCACTCATATTGCAACTATTTTCAGTAAATATCTACTATATACTCCAATATCTATCGGCACATTTTCACAATTTTTAGTCTATATTCATATTATTAGATGTGCGCAAAAGTTACCAGCGCTTTTTTTCTGAAACTTAGAGACTGACTTCCCCATCGCATATGAGCTGACTCAGATTATCGATAAGGGTCAGTATAAGCTAACCTAAACCATTTCCTTACCTTCTAACTGGAGAAATATTCCGCTGAAGTGTGACCTCCCTTGGAAACTTCAGACCACTCACTAATCAAGGTGATCATTGATGCCAAAGTGAAAGGCATCATCCGATGTCCCATTTCAACGGAAAATCTACATATGCCTGACTGGGTCTAGGATCAGATCTTACACTACGGAGGCTTTTCTCTCGGTATTCTTCGAAAGTAGAGCTTCCAGAACAGCCTCTCTCATTTGCGAATAAATTCCTTCTGGCATAGAAAAGTTTTATACTGCACAAAAATATAAAAGCCGGATAGCCTACCTTAGTTCACGCCTCAATGTACTGCGGTAACCACTACTGCAATCTCTATTAGAGAGAACGTTGCAGAAGAATTCCTCATTCAAAAATGTCTGAAACCAGTGCAAGAGTGTTCCAGAAAATGTAAAGAGTAGCTATTTACAAGTAGTTCAAGAGACTTGGTTCCCGTGAATTCTGGAAAATAACAAACGAGGTTCTCAATAAAGTCAAATGGATCAGATAAGGCCTCTTAATGTTAAACGACTTGTGGAGTACAAAGTTTGATATATATAGAAGTCCTGAATAAAATTGTGCCCTCGACATGAATGAAACCTTTTTTCCATTTTCCATTAGGGAAGCTACTTCATTAGTCGACATTCACCCTACCAATTTATCGAAATCTAATTGGTAAAACCAATTTTATCTAAACACTCGAACCCATTAAACATGTCTAGTAGTAGTAGTAGCAGACAGAGGACATATATATATATATATATATATATATATATATATATATATATATATATATATATATATATCGGCTCGGAAAGTTTCAAGATTTATAAAAGTAAAACATAACTCTACAAAAGCTACTGGTTCCGATATAATTCCTGTTGTTCTCAAGAGACTTAACCCAGAGCTGTCCTCACTGCATAAAGGATACATGTTTACCAAATCTATGGAAGATGCTGAATAATACTGAGTACTTATTAAAAAATTAGTAAATACTAATATATCTACAACAGATCCTAGCAAAAAATTAGCTTAATCATATACTACACTAAATCTAGTAAATCCAACTTAATTATTCGCAATATTTCTTTCCCCCTCCCCGTTAGTGATTTGCGAAAAAACAACATAGTTTACAAATCCAAGTGCCCTTTGGGAGATTGTATCTCCAATGGATTAAATAATATTTATGTTGGTCACACCACAAACTCGTTTTCACGACGCTTGACTCTACATTAAAATGTTAACTCTAACAATTTTAGGCATTTAAAACAACATGCCTGGCCGCGTACACAATTCCGAAAAATCCTCGTTGAAATCACAACTATACTTAAACATGAAAACAATAAAAAAACTCAAAATTCTTGAAGCTATATACATAAAACAATTGAAACCAACCTGAATAAAATAAACTACGAAATCTCTACAAATATTCTTAAATGCCTATAATTGATAACTGATGCCATTGGTTTATACCAAAGGTTTCCCATACTTAATACTTTTCGTTTTCACTCTCGCGTTGTCATGTGTAACGTCACGAGCTACACTGTTATTTTCGCTTCCGCGTCTTGTATACACGAATTAGTAGTTGCTTTGAAATTTTTCATGCAGCAAAAACAGACTATCATTATTGTTTCGTCCGTGTATTGCTTGATATATTGAATTATGTTATTAAGCTTATCAAACAATATGAAAGGAACTTACTTAAAATAAATAGACAAAACTTGTCTATATTACTTAATGAAACATGCATCAATGAAAAATTGCCGCCTAAATATACACAATTTATATATATATATATATATATATATATATATATATATATATATATATATATATATATATATGTACAGATAATAATGTATTAACAACAACAGATTACAAGTGGTAAAGACAATAATGTGTGCGGCAAATGAATGCGAAAACTGTTTTTGTCCAAAATGTAATTGTAGTGTGTGTGTGTGTGTGTGTGTGTTGTTCCCGCGATATTCTGTGAGAGATTTACATGTTGTCGTATAAGCGGAAAAGTAAGAAGAGAGCGAGAAAAGATATCGCCGAGTATTTACAGTCCGGAAAGCGTCCTCTTGTAGCTGATTCGACAATTAGGAGGAGGTAACTCGACAGTACATTAGCAAGAAAGGTATACATTAGTTTTTCCAGGTAAGGGAGCTAATCCAACAATAGTCATATTGTTGGGTGCAGCATATACGACCTATCGCTGAAGGTGCCCGAAAATGTACCACTTGTACGACTCCAGAAAGTCTCTGACTCCTGTCGTGCTTTACCGTTACAAGAGCCACATCAGAACAGTAATGGAGTTAGGCCTCTATATATGTGCTGGTGCTGCACAATCTTACTTTTCGGCCTTGACAGTGTCCAGTAGCGATTCCACAACCTTGTAGCTGATGAATTACTTTTCACTCAACAAGCCCTTGCCCACAGACAAAACGTTGCTAACCTCTCGCTACTGATGCCGCTTCCATGGAAGAAGTTCAGTCGAGCACCAGTTCTTTGCTCCACCAGTTCAGACCTTCACAGCCTCGGACCCGCCATGCCATGTGAAGTCGACTCATTTTTATTCCCTTTGGTAAGGAAGAAGATCCATTTGAAAACCATTTCCCCAGGACTGTTCTTCACTGTAGAACAGACTTGCGAATGGATGTTCCTTCGATAACCACAATCTTCACCTCCAAGTTTAGAGCCAACTACATATCAATAGATGCATTTTACACACACTCCTTGTCTGCTCTTACAACAGCCTCATTCAGTAACCCTCTACCTTCAATGTCTCTTTGACCTATTCAGTTATCAGTATAAAAATATGGAATGCACAGATGAAAATCAATTCTGAGTTTTGATGAAAACCTTTGTTCATACTCAATACATTGTTTCACTTTTTTTTTCTATTAGGTTGGTGCAAAAATAATGACGTTTTCTCACATAGTAACATATGTGAGAAAACGTCATTATTTTTGCACCAACCTAATACAAGTTGTAGAAAATACGTATTACCTCGTAGGTACATTCTCCTTTCTTGTGGTGATGTGTGTTTGCTTACTGAAAACAAAATCAAAGATGAAAGGTCGCTCACTGTGTTGCTATATTTAATAAACACATTTATTTCTTTATTGGGAGAATAAGTGCGGCAACATGAATCCAGGGTCATGCACGCGCATGGGAGACGAAAGGTATTTCATTTAATTTAAAAATAATTTTGTGATATAATTATATTTCTGTGTTTGAATAAATCAATTCTGAGAGGGACAAGGAAAATAGGAATTTGTATCAGAAACCTCGAGGAAGTAGAACGTTTCTAAAATAAATAAAAAGTGGTTAATAAAATTACTATTTTAGACATTGCAGCAAATTAAGATAAGTATTAACAGATTCCAACAGAAACATCTATTACTACGATTATTACTACGATTATTACTAAGATTATTACTACGATTATTACTACTATTGTTATTACTATTAGTACCCCTATTATTACGACTCCTATTAAAACAAAGATGTGGTTGCTTTTTTTATAAATAAAATAGAATTAATAATAATTATATTAATTTGAAAAATTCGAAGAAATATTTCGTAATTTCTATTTCGCAGTAGAAATTACGCCAAAAGATTTCCTGCAGGGTTGATAATATTTAGAACCATTTGAAGTCGTCATAAATCACGTCGGCACCTGCTCGCATTGGAGCATTGGGATCATTATCCTCTCTCATTATTCCCTTTCTACTCTCTGGTGGCGGTGATGGAGATACCTGTGAAGACCCAGCCTATTCCTGGAGAGTCGTGAGCAGGAGTCAGAAGAGTGTAGGTGGTGGACACGGCTAGTCATGGTATCAAATAGCAGCTGAAAAATAACAGGAGAAAACCTAATTAAGTTCAAAATGTGCGTTTCTATTCAAACAAGTCACAGTAAAATTGGCATTAAACAGTTCCTTTGACTTTTACATGTTGATAGGCTCTTGGCAATTCGAGTTTAACAATGAGATGACAATCGTTAATCCTGAAGAAATGATGGTAATAGCTATAGGCGTTGATGTCCTTTCAGGGTTACTGAAATTTAGAGATATTATCGAACAATTGCATTGTTTCGCTAGTATTCTTTATTAGTACTGACGACTGAGAAGAAATTTATCAGTGATGCCACCAGAATATTGAAGGTTTTTTTTCTCTCTCTCTTCTCGTTGGAGTGGGTAAGGAAGGAAAATAGATTTTCCTATTTTGATGAAGTTTGTTAAATCGATGTGATTCACTCAAGTAACAATGTCTTATTCCATGAATCTATAACTGTATAAGCAATAAGACGTGGGGATCATAGCTTTTACAAACTCGTTGATGTATTGATCAACTATGTTTTGAGTCTCTTCAGGGAGTGGGCGATCATATCTCTCCACAACTTCCTATCTCTTGCAGCTTAGTAAATGTGGTCTTCTCGCTATCCTAAACCCTGACAACTATTTTATGCGCTGCTTCCTCTGTCCGTCTTGTCTTCAATCTATTCTGTGAGTGTCATATTTCCCAACCTCTCTTTCCTCATTATGTACCCTAGAGATTTTAACTCTCTTTCGGATGTTAAGTATAAGTGTCCTTTTTGTTTCAATTTTCTCTAAAATTTCCTTGTTCCTCACATATTCAGTCCATGGAGAACCACATTTTCTATTTCCACATCTTTCTTCATATCTGACGGAGTTTTCCAGCTGAAGAAAAGTTTATTTTTCCAACTTACAACAGAAAATTACTGTATATTTATCATAAATTCTTATATACGAAAAGCATCATCAGTCACTTATGTGTCATGCATGATACACGCTTAGACGATCATGTATCTTTCGATACATGACTGACGAGGTAGATTTTTATCCCGCAGTAGGTTGCCATTTCTTTCTGCGGTATACCAGTTGCCATCCCAGGCTATAGAACCCGGTCTGTCCTGCAATTTACCCACAGCTGGGAGGAGAAGAAAAGGATTCATACCTTTCCCAAGGTATTATCATGTAAGTGAATGTAATGGGTTCAACTGTAATTTCAACTCAGCTCTCCGATTTCTCAATCCGTTACTCCACTCTTTCTTCGGTAATGGCTTATAAAAGCCGAATGATGTCAGGATAGTTTGAAAATTTGTTTAAATTCTCCTCGGAACCCAGAAGATTTGGTTCATATCGTGAAAAAATACCTTGACCCTTTTCAATATTTAACTGAAACCCTTCCCATATATATATATATATATATATATATATATATATATATATATATATATATATAGATAGATAGATAGATAGATAGATAGATAGATACATTTAGATG
Source organism: Acanthosepion lycidas (assembly GCA_963932145.1). NCBI lineage: Eukaryota > Metazoa > Mollusca > Cephalopoda > Sepiida > Sepiidae > Acanthosepion > Acanthosepion lycidas. Next base: position 13,973,979 of record OZ010613.1, read on the forward strand.
TAGAAATGAGATAAATAAAGAGATATATGTGAGCGATTACGTACACATATAGGTGAGTAAATAACTATTTATTTAATCAACGGTGTAGACAAAACAGTGCTCAAACAGAGCTATAAAGTATATTTTAATAATTGCATATATACCTACATTTAGAGTACGATTCAGAGTTTCATGGTTTACCCATTCATCAGGTACAAAAAGATATGAACTCCATAAAGTGTTTATGCGATTGTTTTGATGAGGATCTTAGACTCTATTATCGACTAATGGCGATACTTCCTGTTAGATCCAAAACAACACGGACAATGATTTTGCGACTGAGTGAAAAAAAAATGCTATTGACTGATCCACCCTTTCGATCATTTGTTATTGTATCTAAACGCGTAGCAAATGAACAAAAATCTCACTAATATTCATCTTATTTTACTAGCATAGTATATTTTTCTAAGCATGCGTGTAAGTTATTGATACGCCAGCTCGTCGATTAGCTGCAGTGATGAAGCTGCACTATTCACAACAAACTGGAAATCAACATTAATGACACAAAAACATAGAGATAGTTGTGACACTAAAAGTAATTTTGTTTGTACAAGCAAAATAGCGGCAACCGATACAGAATGTGCAGCAGTATCAGCAGCTGCACTGTAAAATAAAAAGCAGACTTCCATAGAACGAATAACGAATATAAAAGAAAATCGATCGATAACTCACAGAAAGTAAAGCAACATAAAGCTGTAAAGTAGCGTCTTTATCAAATGTCTCGTTCGTGTCTGTAAAGCAGATTGTATGCCTTAAAGATTCGAGGTCCGCTGGTGAAGTTCCTCACCATCATCGAATAAAAAGAAAGAAATAAAAACACTTTTCCAATGACACAAATAAACATAAATTACGCATTAGTTATTTTAGTAGGTTATGGTGTGTGTGTGTGTGTGTGTGTATATATATATAATTTTACAATACTATTGAAGCTTTCTGATGTTTATCTTGTCCATGTAAAGGTTGTTAATGGGTGTAATATATTTTATTCTTCTTACCTTGACACTTACATAACCAGCTTTAACTTGAATAGGGGGGCAAACTTTGCTTGAACCTACGCAGGATATGAAGTTGTGGAGTGCCATGATCGGCCACGTCCTGAAGGGTTAAAGCACATAAAATATTAAAAGTTGTCAGACATACAAATACAAAAACTGACGAGAGATTTATTTACAGGATATTAACATTGTATATTGTATAAAAGAAGTTGAAATAAGATAATTTATTGTATTTCCAACTAATGAATAAACATACTTTTCATATAATTAACTGTATACAGATGCATAATAACTAAATCTGCATAGAAGACAGAAAAAATTTGATTTAACAGACATTATTTCATATATGGTGTGTCATATTAGATTTTCAAAATATACTTTTAAAAATGTGAACTTTGTTTTCTTTATATATTGCTTGTTTTTATTCATTTACTAAATGCTAATTTGGCTAATACTTTCAGGAAAGGAAATGGGTTTATTTGAATAAAGATACAATTTTAATTATAAATGTCAAAAACAAAACAATTACTTAGTTGTAGTGGTTACAAAAGACTGCAAATAGCAATAATATAGTTATTTATAAAAATTTGAGTTTTAAAACTGAATATGTAAATTAGTTACCTTCATAAAAGAAGGACAGCTGAGTTAGGCAATATAAAAGATAGTCCCATTTATTTGATGTCACATCTAATGTATAAACATACTTTTCATATAATTAACTATACACAGATGCATAATAACTAAATATGCAGAGAAAGCAGAAAAAAATTTGATTTAATAGAAATAAATCCCATTTATCCATTTTAATGTGTGAAAAAAGTATTCATACAATGCAAATTTCAAATTTTAAAACTTTTAAATTTCTTTAATACTTTAGATTATTCAAGTGGAATATTCTAGAATGTTCCAGTAATATTTTCAGTAGTTATTTTTAGCTTAAAAAATACAAACAGTATATTCTTAAATTGATATTCGTGCAAGAAGGTTTTCATCATGGCAAGAGGTAAAGAATTGACAAATTCGCAAAAAGAACTGATTGTTAAGCTCTGGAAAGAAGGTAAAAGTTACAGGAAAATCTCAGACAACCCGAATATTTCATTTATTACCATTAGTTCATTCATTGCAAGGTATAAAAACTGAAAACTGTTGAAAACCAAAGAAGAACAGGTGCTCCACGAAAGATTTCTGCAAGATTTTCGAGGAAATTAATGCGTTAAATTAAAAAAAAATCAAATGGCTACCTGTCAAGAGTTGCAGAATGATTTACTTTCATCAGGAATCTGTGTCAGTAAACGGACACTAAGCAAGGAACTTCATAGGAACAATCTAAAGTCACGCACTCATCGGGAAACTCCACTGCTATTGCCGAGATGCCAGGTTGAAATTCGTTCGTGGACATAAGGATAAGGAAAAATCCTATTGGAAAAAGTATTATGGACAGACGAAACCAAATTTGAGTTGTTTGGATATAATTCTAAAAATCACATATGAAGTAAAGATGATGCCTGCCTTCAAACAAAAAAATACATTTCCAAGAGTGAAATTTGGTGGTGGCAGCATCATAGTTTTTGGATGTTTTCTGCAAAAGGAACATATCAGTAATATTTAGATAGTAGAATGAATGCCGCAGCATATCAAAATATTTTGGAAGCAAATTTTATGATTTCGGTTGAAAATCTTGAGCTTCCACCGGATCTTCCAACAAGATAATGATCCTAAGGACACTGCAAAATCTACAAAGAAATGGCTTGCTAAAATTAATGTAAATATCCTGAAATGGCCAAGTCAGTCCCCAGATTTAAATCTAATCGAGAATCTGTGACGTTATTTGAAAATTCAATCGGGAACTCCAACAAACATCCCGGGTCTGAAGACCATATGCAAAGAAAAATATCGACTAAAATTTGCAAATCATTAAATTGGAAACTACGAAAAGAGGTTGGTTGCTGTAGAATTGAATAATGGCTACTCTACAAAGAATTAAATGAAAATTACATATTCTTTTTTGTATTGTACGAATATATTTTTTCACCCGTTAAAATGTATAAATGGAATTTATTTCACTTAAATCAATTTTTTCTGTTTGCTATGTATATTTAGTTATGCAGCTGTGTACAGTTAATTAAAGCAAAGTTGGAAATACAATAAATCAAATATTTGTATGTGTACAAATATTTGTTTCCCCCCCCCCCACTGTGAGTAATATATATATATATATATATATATATATATATATATATATATATATATATATATATATATATATACCGGGTGTAACAGCAAAATTGTCCAATTCTTAGATTAAGCTTTGAACCGTTGTATCTTAAAAATGCTTAAAGGTATCTTACTGAAATCTTCCGAGGTTTTTATAACACTACTAGACTCTACATTGAGCAATAAGAATGTATAATTACTCTCCAAGCTTAACAGAAGAATCTTGGTAAAATCGATCATAAACGAAAATGACATGTTCATCATTAATTAATCCCAGCTAAGGATCGTAAGTTCATGAAGCATCGAAATAAAGTTCAAATATAATAATAATAATTATTATTTCAGGATCATTTTCCAACTTATTAAAGATGAACTTCGCACTTTATAACCTTATTATAACTTTCTGTCCTGGTGTAACAAAATGCCACAGAGGATTCACGTACGATTTCATTTTCAAGTCTTTTTTCACTACTCTTTGGATTGTCATATCTGAAACTCCTATCTCACATTCCATAAGTCTTATGAATTGAGTTAGATCTTTTCTAATTGATATTTTTAGCTCTAAGTTGAAGTGATGATCCCTATTCCTGTTGTGACCGCCTGATCCAGCTTTCCTCTCCATTGTCCCCACTTACTTAAACTTATTCACTGGATGGTTCTTGAATGGATTTGAAGATGGGAACCAGAGTATGAATGTTGGTACCATTACTGAAGGCCTGAATGATCTATCTTTTTCCTCACGCCATTGCTCAGTTGTAAGACAGTGGGACTGACACAAAATGATTTTGACCTGTTCTCTTTCTAACTGATGAACTCAAAGTGCTTTTCAGTGATTCTTCCGACACGATGGCTAAACGTCTTATCTAAAAACATGGGGAAAAAACTCATTTTAGTGTTTTTTAGATATAAAAATGTTGTTGTTACACCCGATATATATATATATATATATATATATATATATATATATATATATATATATATATATATATATATGGGAATACAATATATAAATTTTGATGTATTCAGAGAACCAATTTTGTGGAATATATGGCAAAGCGGAAAATAGTTTTTGTGTGACGCGTTTCGTGTTTTAGAACTTCAGCAGATTAAAGTGACATTGACGCGTCTACACAAGCGTGCAAAGGACAAGTAGATGCTGAGTATTTTAGATTACTTTTAAAAAAAATATGTTTTGGGTATGTAGTCTAGCCGGTTTTATTTAGTTTCTTTTTTATCAATTGTTATTAAACATTGTGGCCATAAAAGAAAGGTCAAATGTAAGAACTTGCACCTAAATTTACTATGCAGGATTTAACGATTAAAGAACTTTCTATACACTTTCGACGAAGTAATTTTCTTTCTTTTAATTAGAGTAAGATATTTTAAAATTAAAATTATGGTTAGACTCATAACTGTGACCAATTTTAATCCGATGAAGTCCTAAAGGACGAAACGTGTCACACGTAAACTGTTTCCACTTTGTCATAGATTTCACATTACACACACACACACGCACACACACACATATATATATACACAAGAAAATGCGGACTTGAAGTTTATATTGGTCGGGAGATGTCATAATGGATATGCGGTTATTTTTAATCGGGTTAGGTTTAATAATGTTGGTAGGACAACACATACAGACGGCAGAGAGGTGCTGTGGATGTTAGAAGTTTTTTTTATCAGCCAAATTCATTTAGATTCTTTTTCTTTCTATCATTTTTGTAAGAAGATATTCCGCTCTGTGATATTAGAAGATCGACCAGGAATGGTGAAATGTTATAAGAGTCAGGGCGCAAATTTACTGTAGAATGCCCCCCCCCCCTTTGTGCTAAGACACTCTCTAGTCATTTACGTCGTAATGAATTATTTTCTCCTTTGATCAGAATACCATTTTTTTTTATGTCAGATTTGTGGTCAGTCTCGTTACTTGATGCATTATTTTGTAAAATGCCCTTTTTGTGTTCATATAATCTTTTATTTAGATTAGTTGAGGTTTCTCCTATGTATTTTTGTGCCAATTATTACAGGTGATGGAATAAACTTCCTTCCTTATTGTGTTGTTTAATATTGACTTAAGTCTTTATTGTTTTGGATATAGTTGTAACAACTTTTTTTGTTGAGTTTAGATTCTTTTTGATTGTAAGGGTGATAAAATTAGTAGACAGGATAATACATTTTTTGATTCATTGGTTTTTTTCAGGAGGGGCCTTTTTTGTTTTGGAATATTTTATGGGCCTTTTGTTTCGCATTAAATTAGGGTACTGGAAAAGTTTAAAAGTATTTTCAATGCATTTCTCCTCTTTTTGTAAATAACCCGGGATGCATATTCTTAGTGCTCTTAAGTAGAATCCGATGATTATGCTGGATTTTATTTTTTTGTTATGATGGAAATAAAAATTTTTAGGTCGTGTTCGTTGGTTGATTTCCGGTGGACATCGAATTTTAAACTTGTTAATGCGGTGTAGCTTGATATCTAGGAAGGGTAATTTCGTATGTAAATTCTATTGTGTGTTCGACTTTGTTTAGTTGATCTATTAGATCAGGTAAATCAGTATTGCGAGGATATATAAGTAGAGCATAGTCTATATAACGAAAGTATGTTAATTGTTTGCGTAAAATATTTGGGAAAGGACTTGATTACAGAAATTCTATGAAGATACATGCCATCTCTCCACTGCAAATCAATTTTTTGTTTTTAATATTATATTATTAAATGTGAAGTAGCATTGATTGGTTATGAGACAGCAGATTTTTATTATTTTAGCTATTGGTAAAGAGCGCTTTATCTTTGTGTTAGATGCTTTTTAGGAGATTTAACTATTTTTCCCCTGGGACGTTGGTGTAGTGGGATTTTATGTCTAACCTGGCCATGTGTTTGTCGGTCATGTTCATTTCCCTTATTTTTTCAATTAGGCTGCCTGAGTTCTTTATATGAGAAGAACTGATTGTTCTAAGGGGAGGGGTTAGAATATTTTTTATGGCTTTCCCCAGTTTATGGGAGACACTGCCTGTTCCTGAGATAATGGGGTGCATTGGGATACCAGTTTTGTGGGTTTTAGGGAAACCGTAAAGTTTGAGTGTTTCTGGGGTAATATTCTATGAGTCTGTATCACGATTTCTCTTCATTTTTAATTAGTTTGCTTATTTCATTGTTAAATATTTGTGTTTTGGTAGTTTTTTTTCTTTTATTCTTTCGTATGTTTCCGTATCGTTGAGTATTGAATTAATTTTTTCTATATATCTATTCTTGTTCATGATTGCAATCCTCGGTCACGTAGGACTTGATCAAACAAAGGCATGTCAGATCTAATGACGGTTTCGCTAGGGGTCGCAGGATCGAATTGTACGGGAAGGTACATATTTTTCTAATAAGATTTCTCGAATTTCAGGACGGTCGACGTAAATAAATAAATATACTGCTTAATAAATAAATAAAAACAGAACATTTACTCAAATACGAGTATCTATTTAAAAATAACGTTTAGGTTTGATTTGTTTTGTTTTACGGCATATCAACCTCAGTGGTTTATTTAATGCCGACAAAATTTTTATTGTTGGCCAAATTTTTTAACAAAAATCGGTTTCTGTTAATATTTTTCCATAAAAAAAACTTTATTTTTATAAAAAAACCTATTTCTGGTAATATATATTTTTTTCAAATATGACTCGCTGGTAATACTTTTTTTTTTCAAAAATGTACTGCTGGCGATAATTTTTCTTCAAAAAATTATTGCTGGCAATAATTTTTTCAAAGTATTTCCGTTTTTTTTTTCCCAAAATAGTATTGCTGGCAATATCTTTTCTTTTTTCTAAAAATGTATTGTTGTAATATCATTTCTTTCAAAAATGCACTGCTGGTAATGTCTTTTTTAAAAAAATGTATTGCTGGTAATATCTCGCCTCTTCAAAAATGTATTGCTGGTAACATCTCTTCTTTTTCCAAAATGTATTGCTGGTACGATCTTTTTTTTTTTTTTTTTTTTTTTTTTTAAGGCTTGTTTGGTTTGATTAGCTAAGTCAAAATTACAAAGAACGAACATTATCTATGAGTTCAAATGCCCCTTATGGAACTGTGTTCCTGATCAAACCGGACTCATAAAAAATTACATCGGTTACACAACTACATGTTTATCCAGACGTCTTACATTACACCTATCTGATCACAGCTCCATTAGAACCCATTTAAACACACACACAAATTTACCAGACTCCATTAGAAACATACTAGTAGAAAACACAAATATATTAACTGCATCCACCTGTAAAAAAAGACTAAAAATAATGGAAGCTTTTTTAATAAAAAAGAAAAAGCCAACTCTTAACAATATTAACTACGAACAATGTGCTAACCGTATTCGGAAATAAAAAACATCCCTACCACACACTAAGACATACACAGAACGCACACTCTCAAGTAAGCTTAAAAATCGAAACATCCTTGATAATGGATAAAGGTATAGCCGAAAGCGCTCGGAAATATAAAACATTTGGACAGTTCTTACACACCCTTTGTCCAGAAAAGAAAGCTCTTGTTCGAACACTAAAAAATTAAATAAAAAGCTTAACCGTAGTACCTTGTCTGTCGTTTTTAATGAAACATGCATAAATGAAGGATTGCTGCCTAAATATACAACTATATATATATATATATATATATATATATATATATATATGGTGACGATCAAATGTAATGCACCCTTGACTTTTGTTCTTATAGTTCAGGTGAATATAGTAAATGTTTTGGCTATCCTGAAGAAAAGAAGTTCATTTTTGTCCTGTTTCAGACCTACGTGATTATCAGGTCGATATCGCCAACACTAGAAAGTAGCAGTTGTACATTAATTATTTTTCTTTTTACTATCACAGTAAGTTCTAATGCTATTTTTTCAACGACACCTCGCGATAGCAACTTATTTATATAACTGTTGTGTTTTTAGTATCATCACATTTAAAAAATAAAACTTAAGCTGATGAAAACGTGTTAAGTTAGTTATGTCGTGATTTGGAGGCAAGGCCAGATTCTTCATGAATTTAAAGACGCGTTCATTAATCATCTATTTAAGCGAAAATAAAGAAAAGTATTATGACAATCATCGGTGTATATTATTACTATCTGTGACAGGCAAGATAGCTGATTGAGTTATTCTCAACATAATTACTCAATTTGTAGATCATGTTTATTCTGAATCCCAGTGTAGTTTTAAAATGAATGGATGAAGGACCATATACATAGATATTGTTCGTGACAGGTTCAAACAAAGTTCGGGTGAGTTATTTATGGTCGTTGTTTATTTAATTCAGGCATTTGGCATCGTTACTCGCTATGCTTTGTGGTCAGTGCTGAAAAAATTGGGATTCATGATACGAAGCACAATCTCATAATATCCTTCCATGAAAAAATAAGTATATGTTACGTTCATAGTATCCTTCTCATGTTAAAAATTCAACAAAAGTAACGATATGTAATGTCTACTGTTTTATTTGCTATTTACTTTGATGTTGGAATATGCGATTATTATTATTATTATTATTATTATCACTATTATTATTATTATTATATAATGCTTTTATTTGCTTTTAGTTGTTTTTATGAATATGGACAATATTTTCTGAAAGCAAAAATATTTTTCGATGAAAAATGAATTTTTAATACAATTATTTGTTATTTCTTTAATTATAATAGATTTTTACGTTTAAGTCGTTAAAATATTATAAAATTACTTAAAAGCCGCATCCACTTTTGTAAGTGTCCTTATGAGATAGATCTTTTTTTTTTTTTTTGACTAATCAGAAGACCCGCAGTAATTAAGAAATGTAATTTTGTGTTTATAATTGGGCGGTAATTATAAAGTACGGAAAACCAATTTGAGTTCAGCATTGTTCTCGCTGTTAACAGTTAAGGCCTTTACTTTAGCGAAACACGTGTGGAGAAGTTAATTTGTTTTTTCAATTTCAACTGAGAAGGGTACCTACAAGTATCAGTATCATCTTATGAAATTAATATGATCTTATTTTTATATTAATCTCAGTTATGACATTTTTCCATAAATGAAATATCAAAATTAATAATAAAATGAATGGAAATACAAATAACACAGTAAAATGTAATAAATGTACATAAAATTATAGTATTTTATGTACACTTCTGATAAAATTTCATAAGAAAGGTACCTATAAATTAATTAAATACCTTTCTTATGAAGTTTAATCTCACTCTTAACAGTCGTATTCTTTAATTTCTTTATATTTTCCATAAAGCATCGTAAACGTAAAGGTGAAAGCAAAGTACAATAAAAAATTGTGTGCGCTGAAAGTTTTCCTTAAAAATAACGAGCTAAATAATTTGTTCCCTTAAATCTAAATAAAGTCACTTTTCTCCTACCGTAGAACAAATTATCCTCACGTAATCCGTCAATACGTCATTCATCACCTGTCAAGTGACGCGAAAGGCTTTGATTTATTTTCAAACTACATCTTTTTGCCGCAGAAGCTAAGTTAAGCTTGGTTAAAAATATTTCAAATTAACATTATAATTTCTGATTTTCTTAAAATAAGTTTTGAAAAAATGATAATTGATTTCTAAAAGAATTTAAAACTGAGATTTTCATTTTTTTATAAAATGGAAAAAATGGTTGCCATGATTGATTATCTGTCAATTTTGCTGACTCAAAAAAACAAGATTTTTAACGTAAATTTCAGACGTGATAGGAGCGATTAAAAAATGTTAAAAAAAATAATAAAAAAATACCCCAAAATGCTTTGATCTTTCCTCTTAATAATAACATAAACATTTAGACGATATAATTTTGTTTTCGTCAAGTTTGGCATCTTTTTCATCATGCTATGCTCTTTTTTAGCGATCTTATGGAGGTACCTAAGTTATATATTCTCCATAAGAGATATGTTAGAAATATATGTAGTTTCACAGGGAAAGACGCCCTCAAGTATGAGAACATGTGTAATAAATTCTATATACAAATCATAAAGGCCTTGATGCAGTCTGCAAGGGGATTGTCCATGTTAGGATGGAGGATAAAATACTTCCGAAAATTCTC
>OZ010613.1:13991787-14029287 GCA_963932145.1 Acanthosepion lycidas
TGGTCATCGGTATATCTTTCAGTCTATCGGAATTTAGTGTTTTTCAGTCTTATTTTTTTTCTCAATTAAAAATAAATATTCCTTTCTTTCATTTTCTTTCGTCTGGTCATCAGTATATCTTCAGTCTATCGGAATTTAGTGTTTTTCAGTCTTATTTTTTTTCTCAATTAAAAATAAATATTCCTTTCTTTCATTTTCTTTCGTCTGGTCATCAGTATATCTTCAGTCTATCGGAATTTAGTGTTTTTCAGTCTTATTTTTTTTCTCAATTAAAAATAAATATTCCTTTCTTTCATTTTCTTTCGTCTGGTCATCAGTATATCTTCAGTCTATCGGAATTTAGTGTTTTTCAGTCTTATTTTTTTTCTCAATTAAAAATAGATATTCCTTTCTTTCATTTTCTTTCGTCTGGTCATCAGTATATCTTCAGTCTATCGGAATTTAGTGTTTTTCAGTCTTATTTTTTTTCTCAATTAAAAATAAATATTCCTTTCTTTCATTTTCTTTCGTCTGGTCATCAGTATATCTTCAGTCTATCGGAATTTAGTGTTTTTCAGTCTTATTTTTTTTCTCAATTAAAAATAAATATTCCTTTCTTTCATTTTCTTTCGTCTGGTCATCAGTATATCTTCAGTCTATCGGAATTTAGTGTTTTTCAGTCTTATTTTTTTTCTCAATTAAAAATAAATATTCCTTTCTTTCATTTTCTTTCGTCTGGTCATCAGTATATCTTCAGTCTATCGGAATTTAGTGTTTTTCAGTCTTATTTTTTTTCTCAATTAAAAATAGATATTCCTTTCTTTCATTTTCTTTCGTCTGGTCATCAGTATATCTTCAGTCTATCGGAATTTAGTGTTTTTCAGTCTTATTTTTTTTCTCAATTAAAAATAAATATTCCTTTCTTTCATTTTCTTTCGTCTGGTCATCAGTATATCTTCAGTCTATCGGAATTTAGTGTTTTTCAGTCTTATTTTTTTTCTCAATTAAAAATAAATATTCCTTTCTTTCATTTTCTTTCGTCTGGTCATCAGTATATCTTCAGTCTATCGGAATTTAGTGTTTTTCAATTTACTATCGCCTTTCCAATAGTGTCACAGTTTTACGTTCCTAAAAACCTCCTGATCAGAGGCCTTGCTATCAGTCGTAGTTTATCGTCTTACCCAGGACGCGGATATAGTTTATCGTCATACCAAGGACGCACAGTAGCTTCTTTTCTTTATTTTAGGCCCAACATAAAATAATAGAGGAGGATGGTATGTGTGTGTAATGGTGAAATACCACCACGACAAAAAAAAAAACAAAAAAAACAAAACAACGTTCTGGTTTGGATGTTTGTTTCTGAAGGTGCTCATTTATCTGACAATGACGCTTAAGTTTGCTGTGAAATAGTGAGTTGCTATTATGACATATTTTTTACCATCGCGGTATCAATGCTATTATCCAACGTTAGATAAAATACATAGCCGTCATTTTTCTAACTTTTCTGTCTCCGATGTTTTTTTATTGTCTCTGTTGTATTTTCGGTGGAAATAAATAAGAGGCATTATTTTTGGAGAATCCTTCATAAAATAAACATCTTTACAAATAGAAAAATAGATAAGCGTTTAGGCAGATTGGTAAACTGAGTTGGAATAATTCGATTGTGTAACAGAAAGAAAGGAAAGAGAATATGTCGTGTAGTTCAAGTACGTAACTCTTAAGTGTTAATAACTGTACTAATTTCCTCCTCCTGGATGCGATCTGCTGTTTGTCAACATCTGTTGTGATAATGACGGCCAGTTTGACATTGCAATAGCATGAACACACCTGTGATGGTTGAATTTTATACATCATCTCTTTTGGGTGGTGCAGACAAGTTAAAACAACGATATCGATAATTAGAAAACAACTTAGTAAAAAGATCGATATTGATAAGAACTAATGACAGGCAATTGTAATAATGTGAATTAGCAGCAAGTCTCACGGACTTTGGATAATAATGGTAATAATCCCTCGCTGAGGGAGTTCGTCACTGGCACCTCGAGGCAAAGGTCAGAGTATCTAATTTTCAAGGCTAGCAAAATCTCTATGGGGGATTAAATCTCCAACAACCTGTAAAGTACAGTTTGATAGCCCACGTACAATAAGGCTTATGGCCGTGTCACGTTGAAACATCGGTTCTCTTACGATCACTGAAGTTAAGCAACGTCGAGCCTGGTTAATATTTAGATGGGTGAACAGTTGAGAATACCAGATTCTGTAAGCTTAGATGTACGACTGGTGTAATGGAAAACGGCTCGAAATTGGAAATCGAAAAGCAGAGTTCCAATTTTAGTCGGGTTTTTTATATTCACTTACACGAAAATAACCTTGGGAAAGGTCAACATCTTCTTCAGCTATGGGTTAATTAGTAAGACTTATGTCAGTAAATCATTTTCTCTGAAAAAATTCATATCTCTAAAAATATTTTCTGGCTTTAAATAAGCGGAAAATAGTTGATAAGTCGTAAAAAAGAAATCAATCAAACCCACGTACAATAAATATAGGAGGCGCAGATAGTGTAACGATTATCGGCTCGGAAAGTGAATTCGGAGTGCCTTGTTCAATTCCAGGTCGATTCTGTTTAGTTCCTTTTTCACTAATGCCATTGAAAAATGCATAAATCTTCCTCCAACTATGGGTTAGATACAACTCGAGCTATCTTGTATTAGGCTAGGAGAAAGAAAATTCTGAATTCAAGATTAGCGTGAAGAGTGATGTACCATGTTAGGTTATTTTGCTGAAGACATATACAATCGTAAGGATAGCCCTGAATTCCAAACCGTGTAGATGTCAACCGGAATCTATTTCACTGACTTTCCCAAGAAATCATAGCAACTCACAGACAATAAAAATGAAATCTGTGGAGAGCCATGAACGCTCACGTCCTGAAGGGACATGCAATTTAAAGGTTTTCATTATTAAAATAATTATCATTATGATAATCGTGTTTACACAACATTTTTTAATTTTTGGATTTGTTTCGATACTAACATCAAGATTATTATTATTATTATTATTATTATTATTATTATTATTATTATTATTATTATTACTATACTAGTAGTAGTATTGTTGTTGTTGTTGTTGTTGTTGTCGTCGTCATAATCATCATCTAGTTTTCTTGCCAATAGTTACTGCTGGTTCATACTGTACGGGCAAGATTCTTCAATTCTTCAGCATCCTTCTCAGTATCTTAATTGCTTTATTCACTCAATAATAAAGAAACGAATCTGAGGAGGGACATGACACTAAAAAATAATCAAATAAAAAAACTTGTATTTTGTTATTATTTTTTCTTTTTTGTAATTTTGTAAATAGACGTTTCCTTTATCACTCGGCTTCTTTGTCCGTTATTTGTGCAATTACTAGTTTGTAACACATTGCCATTCAATCATTATCGTTGTGTTTAGAGTCCACGAACAATATGTATTGCAGCAACGTATCTTTCTGTTCTCAATTCTATTTTGCCAGAATTGTCATTCTTATTTAGAATGAGGAGTCCAAAAATTGCGGGGCAGAATTTCAGCAAATGATTTTTGCGTTATAAAACGATTCGACACCTGAATTTCGGAAATAGCTGAAGAATTTGCCCTTCTGGAAGAAAGGCAATTTTTGTCGGACTATATGAAAAAGATATTCAAATAACCCGTAACGTGTATTGGCAACAAATAGCTTTTATATAGATTGCGAACAAGTTCAGTGTTTACACAAAAACAGAAAGAGGAGTACACCTGGGATGTGTTTTCCCATCGGATTTATTTAACTTGTACAGCAAAATGATTCTAAGAGGATTAGAAAAACTAGCAGGATTTATAATCGGCGGTCGTAACCTTGGCAACATAAGCTACGGAGACGACACCATACTAATTGTAGATTCAGAAAGAAAATTTTAAAAAAATAATCAAGATAATTAATGAAAGGAAGAAAGAATTAACCATTAACTCTAACAAGACAGAATTAATGGTTGTCAGTACAAGTTGTGAGTTACATATTTGGGATCTCAAACTCAGGCAAAAACGGAAATTGAAATATCTGTTTAGCATAATTACAGATAATAGGAAAGTGTGACATAGAATGACAAAGAGGATAAACGAGGAAGGGGAGTCATTTTCTTTTGAAGGGGAAACCAACAGCGATCGAAAATGTTCTTAGATAGAAGTTTTATATTGTATGTAATGATTATCGCCCTACAATGAATGCTGTGTAATTTTGTCATGTAAACGAAGAAGAAATTCAAACAGCCGATATGTGAAATCTATAGAAAACTATTTAGAATAGCATGGATAGAATAAGAGATAAATGTTCTAAGTAGACATTTATGGTTTCTGGAGATAAAAAATGTAGGAATTCTGAGTGATACTATTAAAATTTACTTAAAACAGGCCTTAATTTTTTGATCGACCCTCGTATATATGAGGTATATCACTAGATCTATATAAGAAAGTTGGTTGTAAAAGTTTTATGTTGGTTTACTGAAATGTAATAATTTTAAAAGCAGATGCTACAAGGAAAATGGGATATAAAGTAATTATATTTGGGCAGCTCCGAAAGTAATACCTACTACTGTATTAGTATGTTAGTCAATGGCGGATGTTGGTTTTATGACAATAGTAATAACTTACTTGGCGATCTTGTGTAAAAGGTTGGCGGAAGAGGGTAAGATAACAAAAAGATAAAATTTATTAAGAGCTACAAAGGATAGGAAATTGTGGAGAGTCATGATCACCAATGTTTCGAAGGCAGAAGGCACACAGAAGTTGAACTACGTCAATATATTCACATATACAGCATCTATTGAAGATGGTACTTTCGAAAAAATGTCTTGCCTTTGCCGCACTATTTATTCGACAATGTATATCATTATTAAACAAACCAATTGCAGTTTACTGAAAATTAAGTAAAAAGTAATAACTAAATGTCAAACAGTAATTAAAAGTGTTCTTTTTAACGCTTAATAGTTGCATGAGAGATTTCGTTCATAAATGTATCATGTTTTTCTCTTTATTTATTAGTCTGTTTATAATTTCGTATACAATAATAGCAATATAAAATACAAGCTCTCTTCATAATTATCTATCTATCGATCATGAAAACTATAGTACGACGCCCAGGAATCAACTATTCTGAAGGCAAAAATTGCAGCTGAATAATAAAAGCATCACCTAGCTGCAAAATACACTTTTTCGGCAACATCCTATTTATCTAATTTTTGAAAGTAAAAACGTGTTTGTACATTTATTCTGTTTTATATAAGCCAAATTCAGACTTTCAAAAATAAATCTTTTATCCAATCGGGGAAAAAGCATTTGTTTCGATTTCACTGTAAGGCGATGAATAATGTGGCATACATCGTGCTTAGGCAAACCATGGCTCGATTTCATCGTAATTGATCAGATTTAAAATGGCGTTTAAAAATGAACACGTGACATATCCGTTAATCCATGTTGATAATGAGTCTAATACTTTATCAAAAAGGATGGAATTTACTCTCGTCATTTATATATATATTTTTAATCTTTGAATATTTTAAAGAAAAAAAGAAATAATCTGACAGACGATCGTTAATAAATGAATGCAAAGTGAGATTGATATGAGTCTACTAAGATAACGGGATCAAAATGAACACAGACAAAAAGATTGATATTACGTTGAATGTACTTTGATATTGGGCCTTATGAACAGATCATTATGTTGGAGAAGAAGAAAACTCACGAGATAAGAGGCAATAATGTAAATACGGGGGAAGGGATGCTGAAAAATTGTCTGCTCGATCCAATGACAAAAGCTAACCAAACAGATTTTTTGTCCGGTCAGATAACTTTTCATCACTCACTCCATAAATTATCTTAAAATTACACTAGAAAATCGGAAACTGTTAACTATAGATTGCGACAATCTGATGTTCTCATTTTGCAAAACTTGTCAATTTCTATCGCACGAAGAATCATTCATAATTTATCATAGAAATACAATCTCGTATATTCTCTTCAGATTTTTACGTGAAATGAGATACATTGTAATGCATGTGAGGACGTTGCTGCCAAGACCCAAATATTGGAAAACATGAAAATATGATGAAGAATTCCACTTGCAGAGATAGATTTATATATAAGGATGTATCAATAAGTCCATAGCCTGGCACCTAGTTGAAGTTTCATCTGAAAGTTTCACTTTGTAATATTCGATCAATGTAATTTAATTAGCGCTGAATTAATAAGGAAGAAGATTATGTTGGAAAATTAATCTTTTGTGTAAAATAAATGTTTTTTCAGTATCAAAATGAAGATTTATTGATGCTCCTCCGTTGACTCTATTGGAAGAGGAAAATTTAAAAGTCCCTGAATGCATTATTGCTTACTGATGTTTATAAATAATCTCTTGAGAAGAGCTCTGATTTTACGCTAATTTAGCATTCATAATCTTGTCCATTTCTAGAAGTCGAACAATTCTCGATGGCCACTAATTCTAAGTCTACTCATATCTGTGTATCTATCTCTTCCCATATATATATATATATATATATATATATATATATATATATATATATAAAGTCAAGTCAACACTCAGAGGCAACAGACTATTTCATGCTGAACGCAATCATCAGACCACTGCGTTTAGCAAGAAACAGTGTTGACTTCAATGTTCACTTTAATATTTACATACGCTCTATATCTGATATTGAGCACTTTATCCCATAAATATAGCATACCTTAAAACTATATTTATTCATATATATATATATATATATATATATATATATATACATATATATATATATAAAGAAAAAAGGTAAAATTATCTTAGTCGATTCGTTTCGTCCTCTGGGGTACTTTATCAAGCCAATAAAATCCCTCACAAGTCGAAATATGTCGGCTAATATAAGTTTTCCTTTTGTCTTTTTTCATATTGTCCTTTTACAGATATACCCTATCTGAAATTTTTACACACATACTATATATATATATATATATATATATATATATATATATATATATATATATATATATATATATATGTCTGTTCATATCTATCTGTGTGTCTATCGCTCCCTTATATATATATATATATATATATATATATATATATATATATATATATATATACATGTGTGTGTGTCTGTTTATGCGTGTGTGTGTGCCTTGCAATTATTCTGTAACCTATAAAGCAAAATAACATTTATTTTACATTAAAATATAAATATTTTTTCGACATAATATACTCGCTTTTCTCAACATTATACAATGAGAATTTATAGGTCAACATTATACAGTGAGAATTTATTTTCAAAATTCAGTAAATGACTGTGTCTAACCTATTTACTTCGTGTATGTGTGTATGTGCGGGGTGGGAATTCTACACAGGGGAAAAGTAGAGACAGACATGAAATGAATAAATAGATGTCAGTTTTTATTTGATACTCTTGTTTATTGAGCGATCGTTTTGCACTGTGTTCAAATTTCACTCAAGAATAGTTTCCTTTTGTCGAATTTCATATCTTAACTTGCACACTAAAATTGTTGCAACGCTGTCTTAATACCGCGTACGAATTATTACATTCCTAATTTGATATAAACGATTTCGATCTGATCTATTTCTCATACTCACTCTCTATGACTGCATGTATATTTGTCACTTTGTTTAGCGAACCAATTAAAATCACCAGAATCTAAAAATATCTCGATGAACGCAAAAGTTATTGCTTACAGCTAAAAAAGAATAATTCTTTATTATTGACGCTGGACTATTTCGTTTGAAATCAAGTCCCTATAGGATTAGTATCAAATGATACTTCGATTGCCTCACTGCAGGAATCTTCTTGACTAAGCCACCTTTTATTCATCGGTCAAAATTAATGTATTTGTCCCTCGGGGTAGAGAAAGCAAGCCGATTAACGTTCGAAAGAGCGTGATTTCTATCCAAAATAAATTAAACCAACCTGTTCATTTGCCCCTTACTGATTGCAATCCATTAGGAGTAAATCGGTTTTCTAACGTCATAAATGTTACCATATTGATTTTTGAACCACGTGGACTTTTTTTTTTACTTATAATACTGACCGCTTTCTCTCATTTAATCTTTTTTTTTTTTAAGACCAGTGGGGTCTTGTCTATTAATTTCTGTTTAAAATCAATTCATAGCTGTAAAATATATGCGATATGTGCTGGCCTCACTTAAAAGTAGTTCGTTGAATTTGTTGAAATTTGTATCCTTCCATACATCTTATACCATTTAAATATTATGACGTCATAACCTGAAAATTATGACCAAATACGAACATATAAACAAAACCGAACCCTTTTCTCATTTATTGCTAAATTTTGGACTACTTTTTTTGCCATCTTAATTTCAATTGCAGATCCTATACTATCATTCATTGCAACTCCCACACTATCATTCTCTGGCATCAGGAAAGTAACACGAATGGGAAATAAAAGGAAAATTGATACGCAGACAAGTCTCGTACTCTTTTTTTTTTCATAAGAAGAATATATTAACATTAGGTAGTTTCATCCAACATCACAAATTGCTAAAAAACAAAACATTATCCTGAAAAATTGAGTCATGTTCTTGTCAGATCAAGACTTTCATATCGATGCCATGCATGAAGCCAAACCTGTTGAGAAATATCTAAACTGTCAGCTGTATACAACCGTTTTCTCAGAACGATGGTTAAAAATACCTTTGAACGAGTTAAACCTGAGTATCTAGCAAATACTAACCTTCTTTGAACATTGTAGGCTGACGCCACTGAAATGACTTCCCCCGTCACAGGTCTAGGGCATCATTTATAAACTAGACTCCCATAAGGCTAGTAAGGTTGATCAGCCGTCGTCCTAAATAAATTAGCTCTTCAGCTAGCTCCAGTTCTTCCCAAACTCTACAACTATTGCCTCACTGCTTCCTGCTTTCCAGCTTGTTGGAAGTCCTTCTCTGTAGTTCCTGTTTTTAAGAACTCTGGAGTACCTTCTGACACCTCTATTAGTCACCTACTTATTTTCGACAAAGTATTCGAGGCTTTAATCAGTGCTGACGTAGTTAAGCATCTTACCTTTCACGACCTACTCTTTGACAAACATTTTGCCAGGACTATCGTTGATATGTTAACAGTCATCACTGAATATGTATCTCAAGCTCTTCATAATAACAGAGAAGCACGTTTTGTGGCTCTAGATAATTCAAAGGCGTTTGACAGGGTTTGGTACGCTGGTCTTCTACGTATGCTTCAGGGCTACGGTATTACAGGATGATTGTTGATTTAATCCAATCATTCCTATCAAATCGTGAAATAGAGCTCATTCTGAACGGGCTCGCTTCCAGATCCTTTCACACAAATGCGGGTGTCTCCCAAGGCTCTACTCTGGGTCCTGCGCTGTTTCTGATCTTCATCAATGATTTTCCTGGTGTTATCAGTTCCCAAGTAGGCATCTATACAGATGACACTACTATTTACTCCGGTCTCAATAGTAAAGCTGTCAGAAATGACAAAGTTCACCTAGCTGCTACTCTTGAAAAGAACCTCCAATCAGTGGCTAACTGAAGAAGGAGATGGCTTGTAAATTTTAGTGCCACCAAAAGTAAACCGGTCTCATTTAACAACCATAGAGAAACTTTCCTGCCCGCCATCATCATGGCTAATACTAGTCTACTGAAGAGCGTTTCACTGCGCCTTCTTGGCCTTACGTTTTCAACTGATTGACGTTTTCAACTCATTGAATAAATAGCAACATCCACTACAAGGAATGTTGGTCCATTGTGTCGTGCCAGGAGGTTTTTCTTGTTCGAATCCATCTTGCACATTTAAAAATCTGCCATTCGTCCGTGCATAGAATATAGTTGCCATACCTGTTATCGTGTCCCAGTTGTTCATTTCGAGGTTCTTGACAAAATCCAAAGATGAATCTGCAATTTAATCGATCATGACATGGCATCTCAACTTCAGTCACTTTCTCAGAGACGTGATGTGGCTTGCCTTTTACAAATATTTTCATGGCAACTGCTCTGACGTGCATTTTCCCTGGTGCCCAAGACTACATGGTTTTAAATGTATTATATTTTTATCACACACACACACACACACACACACACACACACACACACACACACACACATATATATATATATATATATATATATATGTCTGTCTGGGTGACAATATATACATGTTCCCGAAAAAAATTATTTCGCTTGAACTATCGAGGAGAAAGGTGAATTTGTAAACAGTAAATATTACTGCTGCTGATGCAAGACTCTTCGTTAAAACGAATCGATTTCTCCACTCACTTGCGTGTTTATCTAAAAATAAATACGTCTAAATTCCCCTTCATCCCTGCCGACTAATACCAAATCGGTCGGATGTCTACCCACACTGCTGAGCTGTGAAACGGCGAAACAGTCTGTCCGTGAATGACAATCTCTCTCTCTCTCTATATATATATATATATATATATATATATATATATATATATATAGTAGCGAGAAGAAAAAGACTACAGGAGTAGCCTAAAATTTGGTCATTTCCAAACATTTTACTTGTCAAGTAAATTCAAATCAAAAAATGCCCAGTGAATATCTCGATACTCATTTTATGTATATTCTATTTCCGCCGAGTATTACAATTATGTGTTCAATCCTTGGTGTATGCTTTTCTCTAGTGTCCATCAATCCTCTGAACTATTCACAAATAATTTTTCCACGTATAATAGGCATAAATTTATAGCAGCTTACATACTTAACTGTTTTTCTCGTAAAAATACAGTTGATGTTATTAAACCATTATGATTAGAAGATCCAATCTAAGCTTCCATCTCTTAATTTTCAAAACAAAGATTGTTGAGAGTTTAAAAACTATTTCATTTCTTGATTTCTTTACGATTATTGTGTAACATTTGACGTAAACGGTGTCAGTTGATGAGTCAGTAACTCCAGAAGCCACTCGCGCCTGCATTATTAATCTTTGTTAATTGATACGATAAAGAAAAGAAAATAATGAATATAATTTCTGTAATTTTTCGCAAATGTTACTTTTAAATTAGTGTTCTATAATCAGACAACATAAAAATAAAGATGAAGATTAATTGATAAAATGTTGAAAATTAAATATGTAATAATGGGGCAAATATGATTCCAAAAATGAAAAGAAAAAGAGAAAAAGAAAAAGAAAAAGAGAAAAAGAAAATGTCAGGAACTGAAACGCTGTGAATCAATGAATGACACACAAGTGACGAGAAATGAAAACAGGAATTGACTGAAAACAAAAACGAAAGGAAAAATGTGAAAGGAAAACGAAAAAGTCGAAATTTATATACATCATTCCATCTCAATTTTCATCAAAACATGACACGATTATATTCGAGAAGGTATTTCAAAAGAATCTATTGACTTATGTATTGGAAAATAAAAAATATCTAAAACTTGTTTCTATTGGATTTTTATTTCGTTTCTTTCTTTCTTTTTTTTTATTTGTTTTACTTTCCCACAAAATTAATTTGGTTTCTCTCAGAATTAAATGCTTCAAAAATGGGGGCGCGAATATTTTAGAGCAAAAGGAAAAATTGAGTGGCACGTCTGCGCTTAAAAAACTCATTTCCGCTTGAAAGGTAATTTTACCCAAAAGAAAAGTGAATTACTTCCTTTCTAGGAGACACGAAGTGTTTCAAGGAACGTCTGCGAGAAAGAAAGAAGAAAAAAAAAAATAAAGTTAATGAAATCAAACCAAACAAGTTGAAAATGATGAATTTGAAAAAGAATATCTTAAGGACATTACTTTTAAATGAGGAAAGAAAATGGCTACGATATTTTTATCTTCTCTTCCGTTTCTGTTGTCTCCGTTTCGTATACTAATCTTTATCTACTACATAATATGACAGGAACAATTCATGATTCTTACTTTCTTTTCTTTCTTTTTGATCACCTTCTTCTTCTTCTTCCTCTTCTTCTTCTTCTTCTTCTTCTTCTTCTTCTTCTTCTTATTATTATTATTATTATTATTATTATTATTAATATTATTATTTACTTAGGTTTCTGTTGTATACTTATTTCTTCCTGGGTCTCATCCACAGACCAAAGGTCGGAAATAGCTTCATGACATCTACCACTGATCATTTTTATAAAAAAAATATATAACAAAAAAACCCTCGTAAGATCACACACGTTTTACATAGATAAAGCTCTTTGCAATGTGTGAATTGTACTTGTTAGTACTCTTTTTTTTTGTATTCATTTAGGGCATTGGCTACCAGGAACCCCTTTAGTGAATGTATCGGAACCTTTTCCAATTAATCCGAGGGCCCTAACTGCAGCTGGAATTATTGCTGTACTCATGCGCCACATTTTTAAGATTTCAACTTCAATATCCTTGTATTTCGATAGTTTTTTGAAGATCTTCAAAGATACATTACAATCTTAGAGACAGTCATGCCACTAAGAAAGCACATTCTGTTTTTGTGGTCTTTGATCACGATTCCCGGGTGATTAGCTTTGATTGCTCTCTCTCTCTCTCTCTCTCTCTGAGTGCTTTGTAAAATCTAATAAAATTGTTGCAGGTCTTATTTCTATATGCATTAGGTGCATTATGTTTTACTCGCATTTCTTCACCCAATTCAAATTCCTTGTTGAACTTGTTGACTTTCTTTATTACTGAATAAAGTTTCTTACTTCTTTCTTTTATGTTCTTTGATACAGACCCTCATCCTGTCTTCTGCAGTTTCCAGGTATCTTTGAAGGCCGATTGATGTAGTTTTGTAAGACAATTCTAGTTGAACAAATCATCTACCTTCTTCGGATCTGGGCACATACAGACGATCAACATCAGCCTTGGGATGATGCATGCGATGACAAGCTAGAAGCTTTCTCGTTTTGACGTCCATTTGCTTAATGTCAACTATGGTCCACTTAAGGATATTGAAACTGTATTGCTCCACGGGCACAACCATGGTGTTTATGGCTGATCTTCTGTTTTGTTTTTAATTCAACTCGGTATTCAGTACCAGACGCACACATCTGTAGTATTCTTTTCTTACCTTCTCCTTCATATTGATATGCTGTATTCCATCTCCTTCGTTAATTTCTAGCTATTTATAGGCTTCTTCTTTTTCTAGTCCCCTAATATTTGTGACAAAATCTACATCACTTATGTGTTTTTCTTTAATATTCCCTTTCTTGAATATTACTTTTGCACAATTATCTAATCCGAAATCCATACCACTGAAACATTTAACAGTATCGAGGAATCTATACCACTGAAACATTTTACAGTATTGAGGAGAACCTTCAACTCATTGTCGTCTTTAGCAAAGAGTTTGAGATCATCCATGTAGAGTAGGTGATTGAATACTTTCTTGTTTACTTTGTATACATAGCTATTGTTTAGTTCATTCGTAAAGGGAATTAAGGATAGACAAACAGAAGGTGTGGCAGACTATGTTCTTGAAATATTCCTCGTCGGATATTGAAACGATTGGAAGTGTCAGTACTGCTGATGTGATTTAGGTATAATGATGATCAAAACATAACCGTGATGTTATCGTTGGCAACAATGATGAAAATGACATTGATGTTGTTTATAGTGGTGATGGTTATATAACAAAGCAGTAATAATAATAATTATTATTAGTAGTAGTAGTAAGATAGGGAAGATACTGCTTGTCAAGCCACAAGGACTTCACACAGTACTCTTCGAATTATTATTATTATTATATTTCCTTTGATTTCTGGTGTATACTCATTTCTTTCCGGGTCCCAACTAAAGACCTAAGGTCAGAAATGTTATCATGACATTTTCCACTGAGCATTTTTGGAGAAACCCTTAAAAAAGCAACCTCAGATCACAGACACTTAACATAGATAAAACCCGTCGTGGGCTACCAGGAATCCACTCAGTGAGTCTATCGGAACCTTTTCCAATCAATCCGAGGGCTCCAACTACAACAGGGATTGTTGATGTTCTCATGTGCCACATTTTTGAGATTTTGATTTCAAGGTCCGTGTATTTTGATATTTTTTGAAGGTCTTCAAAGATGTTAGAGTCTGCAGTGACTTCCATGTCAATAAGAGGGCACATTTTGTTTTTGCGGTCTCTAATCACGTTGCCAGGGTGATTAGCTTTGATTGTTCTACCTGGGTGTATTGTAAAGTCTAATAAAATTGTTACAGTTTCTATCTCTCAACTGGAATTGGCTGCTGTTCATTTCAATTCCATGCAGTTTCCTTTCTGTAAATGTTAAGGGTTTTATATTCAGTGTGTTGACAATATGGTGCAGCCTGATACGATATAGTCAACTGTTTCTGGATCTATCGCAGAATCTGCAGTTTTGGATAACACACATTTTTCACTATGTGTGCTTGGTAATTTCTAGTTAGCCAGCATTGGTCCTGTGTAGAAAGAATAAAACTATAAAATTATTATTATTATTATTATTATTATTATTATTATTGTCTTAGCTGAAATGACTGAAAAGCTGTGATAACAACAATTCAGGTGAGAACATTGTTCCGAATGTAAAGAAGGTCATATTAGTTATCGACTTTCTTACTTTATTTTATCTTCAGTTTCATGGCCGATTCTTTTTCTTCTTGTTATTAACATATCCGGTTCATTTTCTTTTTTTTTTTCTTTTTTTTTTTTTTTTTGGATGGGGCGGTCGGTCTACATCCCGGAGTATTTTGGAATTTTGTTAACACTATTTGTCGAGATGGTCAAACCCAAGTTGTTAGCACATTTCGCAGTGGGTGACTATCGTGCCGCTGTTATGTCAACTATTAATGTATTCTTTTTAACAAGATTCCTACACATGCCGTTTTTGTCTCTTTCTCCGCGAAAACACCATTTACAGTTTTCTTTTTCATCTCTCAATCTTCGTTTTGATGCATAATTTCCTACTGCATTGGGAAACAATCATAACTGGATCCATTTCTTGTTTCAGGGGTCCTCTGCATAGCCATATCCAGTATTTTTCATTTTCCATATTTATTATTTGACTCTTAAATTCTTCATCCAATATTTCCTTTTCTCATTTTCTTTCATTGTTGCGTTCTTCCTCTCTTCCTGTTATTATTGTTGTTGTTATTATTATTATTATTAGTAGTAGTAGTAGTAGTAGTAGTATAAGTTAGAAACTCCTATATTTTACGGCCAATAAGTAAAGCACAATCAAGTAAGAGACACCAAAAAATAAATCTTGCTAAATTCTGTAGACACGAAAAACTTTTTTACAATTCTGTACAAACACGGCTCCGAATTAAATAAGTGATTTCTGGAACCTGATTGGATATGTTCCTTCTACTACGTCCGCGCGACTGAGCTCCAAATGACCGGGTTACTGAATACTTTCCCACGCAAAAACTCAGATGACGATTCGGGGTCGACCCATAGCAATAAACACTGTTCATCAGCAACAGTCAGCAATCAGATCTGCCACGACACAATCAGTGAAGGATGGTCGGCGAAAGACAGTCAGTGAACCAAACCAGCCTCAATCAACAGCTTAACATGGCAACGCGTTAGTCAATTGTGATGTTTCTACATACAACACGGCGACTAAAGTAAGTCCTATATCCCCTCTCTTTGTTCACTATGTTTTAAAATTACTGCTATCGCACGAAATCAGTCAGCAGTCATGTTTCATTAACTTGTGCTTCACACACGCACGCACACACAGATTGGCCTACCCTGGAAATCACGTGACAGCTAGTTTGCGCAAACTCTAACTCCCTCCTTCTTATATTCAGCAATGCCGTCGTCTGGCTAGTTACAATTCTTCCTCTAATTGCCAGCTTCTCCACTCTTTTTTCTAACTTCTTCAGATTCGTTCCCAGTTCTCTAATAAGGACAAGAACGACTGTCACCTTCAACTTCCTCAGCTCTCTGGCAAAGCCGAGATACTTATCGATCGTATCAAATTGCATTCTTTTTCTTGTTTGCTGTAATCAGGTTTGACTTACTGGCCTAGATTGGTTGATCCATTGAAATTTCTCTCCTTTATTATTATTATTATTATTATTATTATTATTATTATTATTTACTTCTCAAATGCTTTTTTTTCTTTTTCGAGTCTTCATTCTTTTTTCTTTCTTTCAGTTCTTCATTTGTTTATTTTCCAGTCTTATTGATTTATTTTTAGAAAGTGCTTAGGATTTACAATTACACACGAACAAAAATATTAAAAAAGAATCCTTCACTCTTGAATGTTATTCGTTTTAAACAAATCTTAATAAGCAGAATAATATAAGTTTAGATTACGATTCATCACATCAACGAACAATTATCAACCATGCTTTTAATTCTAATTTTTTTAAAACACTTTTTATTTGTTCTTTTGATGAATGCAGAGAAGTTTTCTTCTCGCGCCGTCCTTATGGACGTCACTTGCAGAAATTGTTTAACTGGAATTGATCGAAGGCGTTCAAATTTCGGTAACTCATCGACTCATTGATTATTTCGATTTCCACTTGCATTTCCCCCTCCCTTTACTGTCTGTCTGTGTTCTTTCCAAAAGGTTTTACTTTCTCTATTCACCAATTTCCAGCTGCTCCAATCCATCAATATCTGTTTCATTTCCTTTTTTTCACTTCAAATAACCGAATTGACAGTATCTTTTACCTACTCTCTCCTATTTCTACACATTTTTCTCATTTTATCTACCCACTCCCGCCTATATACACACCCATTTCTCATTCTCCCCACTAATTCCGGTTTCTCCTTCCCAATAATTATTTCTTCAAATTTCACGTCTTTTCTTTAATTTTTCCCTCTTTTTTTTTTTTTCATCTGTTTTGTTTCTTATTTCTAACGATCGTATTAATCTGTTTCAATAGTTATTAATTGTAGGGCCTTTCATTTTTTTTCATTTTTCTTTTCGGTTATTGTTATTTATTTCTCCTTTTATCATTTTTCGGTTCATTTTTTCTATTTGTCTTTCGCAATATAAATGTCATTGACTGAAGAACTTTAGTGTTACATATTCTTTTGATTTATCTTGATTAAACTAAGAGTGGTAACGTCACATGTTAAATACATCCTATGAAAATAACCACGTCACAACTCCAAACTTTAAATCGCTAATAATCTATATAATCCGTAACTATTAAATTTTATTTAAATGCAAATACTAACCTTTAGAACCCAGGAAAATATACAAAAAATTAAATAAAATAAAGTCAAAGTCTAGACGACAAATATTCTATAAAACAAAGAAAAAACAGTGTCTGTCTATATTTCTGATATGACGTATTTTAATTATTTATACTATTCACATTGACACTTGGCCAAGTTGATAAAAAGTATGATTAGATCCTGTGACTTGTCCCGAAGAGCTGTGAAGAGCTGTGAATTTAACACGTTTTTACTGAACTGGTGAACAAAAACATGGAGAATTG
This sequence comes from Acanthosepion lycidas, assembly GCA_963932145.1. Classification (NCBI taxonomy): domain Eukaryota; kingdom Metazoa; phylum Mollusca; class Cephalopoda; order Sepiida; family Sepiidae; genus Acanthosepion; species Acanthosepion lycidas. The sequence goes on from OZ010613.1 coordinate 14,009,182, forward strand.
AATTAAAGGGCGATAACTTATACAACCGGAAAATGTACGCACAAATATATATCGTTGAATATTACAGACAAGGAAAATTTATTTATTTTTTTATTTTAATAAGTAAATAAAAATTAATTAAATTTTGCTTGTCATATTTCAATGAAGCGTGTTTAAAAATTGTTGCTGCCCATATATTATGATCACTGTTTTAAAAAATATCATATATACATATATATATATATATATACATATATATATATATATATATATATATATATATATATATATATATATATATATAAATTATTATATTATTATATATATATATAAATTAATTAATATATATTATACATTAACTAGTTTAAAATATGCTTATTTTCACTAAATAGTAATAACCATGTTTCACGCTTCAAATTTAATTTTGTAATTAAATTAAAAACATTAGTTCCATTTCATCCTCAAGCAAATTTTGAAGTAACTTATTTTTTAAATTTACTGAGTTTTGAAACGTGGTTATTACTGTGTAGCGAAAATAAACATTTTAAACTAGTTAATTTATAATATTTATGCTCTGTAAATTTACATTGAGCACTATTTTGTAAAAATAAAAATATCAATAAGAACACCGGATTATATATCTTACTGTTCTTTCTTTATATATATATATATATATATATATATATATATATATATATATATATATATATATATATATATATCATTGTGCAGGTATGCAGAAAATAGAAAAGAACACGTTGGGTGCATAATCCGGGGTTCCTTAGTATTTTTTTTTTATTTTTAAGAAGACAGTGCTCCATACAGAAGTAGAGCTTACATTATAATAATATTTTTTGTTTAAAAATATTATTCCTTCGCTACATAAGAGTTCTCATGTTTCAAAAACGAGAGCCGAAATCATCCAAATAATTATTAAAATTAAGTTGAATTGTGGTGTTTAGTCCCGTTTCATCTTCAAGCGAAATTTTAGGAATAAGCTATCTCTCGGTTTACGTGTATTTTTAGGCACGGTCAGTTACAGAATTTGTTATTGTGGGAGTGGCTAGACTATTTTCCTTCGTTAAGTGGTCAGGGAGTTAATTCTTATCAATAGATTCATCATCCTCTGAGAGGTTTTGCTAAGGTTCGGTAGGGTATCTATTTCAAGGCTAATGTTTGAGGTCATCCTTTAGTTGGTTCCCAGTGAAGGATATTTTTATGGCGCGCCTACAATCGTTATGTGTCCGGAGAATTGTCTTTTATTATTGTCCATCTGATTATCTACTTATTTATTTGTTTATTCAAGTGGGTGTTTTATATACAGATCGCATTGCACTGAATTTCAATTTGTTGCAAAAAAAAACAACATTGCTAAGTAAAATTCTAAAAAGCTTATCCAAACCTTTAAATAGAAAAAAAAACCCTTTTTGTAGTCGTCAAAAAACAAAAAACAAAAAAATTGAAATTCAGTGCAATGCGATCTGTATATAAAACACCCACTTGAATAAACAAATAATATAAGTAGATAATCAGATAGACAATAATAAAAGACAATTCTCCGGACACATAACGATTGTAGGCGCGCCATAAAAATATCCTTCACTGGGAACCAACTAAAGGATGACCTCAAACATTAGCCTTGAAATAGATACCCTACCCAACCTTAGCAAAACCTCTCAGAGGATAATGAATCTATTGATAAGAATTAACTCCCTGACCACTTAACGAAGGAAAATAGTCTAGCCACTCTCACAATAACAAATTCTGTAACTGACCCTGCCTAAAAATACACGTAAACCGAGAGATAGCTTATTCCTAAAATTTCGCTTGAAGATGAAACGGGACTAAACACCACAATTCAACTTAATTTTAATAATTATTTGGATGATTTCGGCTCTCGTTTTTGAAACATGAGAACTCTTATGTAGCGAAGGAATAATATTTTTAAACAAAAAATATTATAATGTAAGCTCTACTTCTGTATGGAGCACTGTCTTCTTAAAAATAAAAACAAAAATTCTAAGGAACCCCGGATTATGCACCCAACGTGTTCTTTTCTATTTTCTGCATACCTGCACAATGATACATACTAGCTCCCACAGCAAGGTCGAGCACTGTGAACCATTATTTTTAAAATAAGAACTTTAAATATATGGAAAAAAATAAATTTCGATATTTCTCTGAAGAACATTCCACACACAAACAAACGGAATTACTTCATCAAACTTTTGCAAAAAACAGAGGAATTAATAAGAAGAATGAGATGGAAAGCATTCTTCTTCCTACGAGGGAATAACCTAACAAAAAAAGAGCACGAGGTTTACGGATTTAAAAGCAAGAAAGTAGCACCATACAACAAAAACATACAGGAATTCGAAAAGGACCTACTAAATATAATCAACAATATTTCCTTTCAAAAAAAGAAAAACAACTTCCAGAAGCGTCTAGACCAAATAGTCAAAACCATAAACGACAGCGACAAAATACTAGTTAAATCCGATAAGACGGGAAACTTTTACAAATTAACGGCTGACGACTACAACAAATTAATTAGAAAAAACTTAACGAAGACTTATAAAAAAGCCCAGAATAACAATATAAATATGGTTGACAGTATCAATAGAACAAGTAAAATGATTACTGAAAAATTAAAAATAAGTGATAGAGTTGGCAAACTGGCCGAAAAGGAGTGCTACATCACTCTTAAGGACCACAAACACGGTTTTGAGGAAGACCCCACTACCAGAATGATAAACCCTACTAGACCCGACATAGGAAAGATAAGCAAAAAAATCCTGGAAAGTATCACTAGCCAAATTAAAAAACAACTTGGATTAACACTCTGGATTAACACCAAAGAAGTCATAAACTGGTTTACCAACATCGACAATAAGCCCGAATGCACCCTAATACAGTTCGATATTGTCGATTACTACCAGTCAATATCAAAAGACCTCTTCACGACTGCCCTGGAGTTTGCTACAGTATATTCAGACTTAACTAAAGAAGAAACAAATATAATTCTCAGTGCAAAGAAATCTGTCCTCATCCATAATGGGGACCAGTGGATTAAAAACACCAATGACAACTTTGATATCACCATGGGATCTCTAGACTCTGCAGAATCTTCGGACCTTGTCGGTCTATTTATGCTGTATAATCTAACCGCCCACCGTGAACTAGACGTTGGGGACATCGGGCTGTACAGAGATGACGGGTTCATGGTAGTGAGGAGCTCCACAAGCTTTAAAACAGAGAAAATTAGAAAGATAATTTACAATGAATTCGGGAAACTAAATTTAAAAACAACAGTCAACACTAAATTAAAAAAAGTAAGCTTCCTAGACGTAACCCTAGACTTAACTAACAACGTTCACCTACCTTACAGAAAACCTAATACTAATCCCCTGTATGTACATCCTAAGTCAAACCACCTTCCATCTATAATTAAGCATATACCCACATCAATAGAGAAAAGAATATGTATGAACTCAGCAAATAAGGAAATATTACAACAGCACAGTAGTTTTTACAACACAGCCCTGAAAAACAGCGGATACAAAAACTTTGACATAACCTATAGAAACGATAGTACCAATAATAAGAAAAACGGGAAAAGAAAGATTATCTGGTATACCCCACCGTACAACCAAATGGTCAGCACCAAACTAGGCCATAAGTTCCTAGCTTTAATTGAAAAGCACATTCCCACTAATAACAAACTTAGCAACATCTTTAACAAAAACACCTTGAAACTGAGTTACAGCTGCACTGAAAATATAGAAAAAATCATAAAAAGACACTAAGAAAATCCTAGAAAAACACGCATACCAAAACAGTAATAAAACACATAAACTAAAGCTGGATAAAAATAACGAAAAATTATGCGATTGTAGAAACCCTAAAAACTGCCCGTTGGAAAATAAATGCCTCACAAAATCCGTGGTATACCAATGCACTATCTCATCCATTGAGAGCCCAAACACTGATAGGATATACATAGGCTCAACGAAGAATAATTTTAAAATTAGATGGAGGCAACACAAGAGCTCCTTCAACAATATTCAAAATAGAAATCAGACATCTCTATCTCAATATTTCTGGCATCTAAAAGAAACGAATAAAACACCAAAAGTAAAATGGAAAATAGTAAATAAAACAAGAACCTGTAAAACCTGGGATGACCCATGCCCTTTATGCTTACAGGAAAAACTACACATCATTAAATTCCTAAGTAATGAAAAATTATTAAACCATAGGCAGGAGTTAACGGTTTTTTGCCGATATCAAAAAACTTTCGCATTAGATAATTAGCATAAAAAAAAAAAACAAACAAAAAAAAAAAAACATTGCTAAGTAAAATTCTAAAAAGCTTATCCAAACCTTTAAATAGAAAAAAAACCCTTTTTGTAGTCGTCAAAAAACAAAAAAATTGAAATTCAGTGCAATGCGATCTGTATATAAAACACCCACTTGAATAAACAAATAATATAAGTAGATAATCAGATGGACAATAATAAAAGACAATTCTCCGGACACATAACGATTGTAGGCGCGCCATAAAAATATCCTTCACTGGGAACCAACTAAAGGATGACCTCAAACATTAGCCTTGAAATAGATACCCTACCCAACCTTAGCAAAACCTCTCAGAGGATGATGAATCTATTGATAAGAATTAACTCCCTGACCACTTAACGAAGGAAAATAGTCTAGCCACTCCCACAATAACAAATTCTGTAACTGACCCTGCCTAAAAATACACGTAAACCGAGAGATAGCTTATTCCTAAAATTTCGCTTGAAGATGAAACGGGACTAAACACCACAATTCAACTTAATTTTAATAATTATTTGGATGATTTCGGCTCTCGTTTTTGAAACATGAGAACTCTTATGTAGCGAAGGAATCATATTTTTAAACAAAAAATATTATTATATTATATATATATATATATATATATATATATATATATATATAAAGAACATCTATCCTTTACTTAAATTTGTTAAAACACAATTACAACCTCTTTCGATTTACTTCCCTCTCCCCCTCTCTCCTTGCCGTAACACTCATTTGTATATATCTGTATTACTGTCTTCTGTCTCCTCTCTCTTTTCCATTTTTCCTTTTCTTTTTTTCCCTACTCCCCTCCCATTTCTATATTTCATTTCCGTTAAGTTAACCATCTAAATAGGTCAAGGTCTGGTCACTCCTCCTACCCCAATGTAAAGCACGCTTAAGAGAGATATGAAATTAACCCCTCCCTATACTCTACCTTGTCTCTTTAACTACCCCTCATCCCCCCAGCTAAATTACAAAAATTACACTGCCCATCAATTTTCAATATAATTTTTCCTTTCATTTCGTTGTTGGAAGTGTTACCTGATGATCCGGAGTCCTTTAAAAGGATTTTTGTGAAATAAATTATTGTAATGGTACCTTAAAGTGGTCTGTTTTTCATTAAATATTAGCTCTGGATTCACATTGAGCTCTCAGGATTTCATCCTCCTTGGAATTACCCATACGGTTTACCAAGTTCTTCGTAACTATATATATATATATATATATATATATATATATATATATATATGATAATTTTTAAAACAGGGATCGTAATTTATTTCTAAAATAGGATGAAATTGTATCACACTGTTTCTTCTCCGTTTTGCACTGTGCACGGAGGAGACTTTAACATAACACCTTGGAGGCAGTTGTTCTTAATAGACAACGTCCGACCCTGTGTAAATACAGAGAATTAAAACATAAACACGTAGATTTCGGTGAATCTAGGCCAAACTGAAGGAAAATATTCAGGTTTTTTCTCTCCACACACATACTTTTGCGATTTGTTAAAATTCGGTTAGTAGGTCGAAAGGTACTATGAGTAGGTCGAAAGGTACCTCAAGTTATTATTTTATTCGGTGTTATACTATTCTACCTTATTTTACAAATAATGTCTTTTAAAAATTATCTTATCTTGGTGTGGTTTCAGAAATGTGTTTATATATATATATATATATATATATATATATATATATATATATCAGTGTGCACGTAGGAATCAACACTGCATGGTAACTGGACTGGCACTTTCACGCTTTCAACGAACGTTAGACTTTGTAGTACGCCTCTTAGTGTAATCTCTTATATATACATACACACACACACACAAAAGACGAAATACGTGAAAAGCAGCTGGATATTGAAAATTATTTATTTTCACATTTTTTTATGTTTTGCTACTTTATGTGCGCATTTTTAAAACATAAATGAAAAAAAAAACAATAAAACGGTTGTTACTGTCCCAAGAATGCTCCATAAGGATGCCCCCTTCAATGGAAAAATCAGAATTTACCAATAATAACTTGAGAAAATACATTTAAATTTTCACATGTGAAAACTTTCTAATAATAATGAAGATTAACAAAATATGTACTCATTTTGACTCCACCAGTAAACTAGTATTAAAGCCACTACTAAACATAACGTTAGTATCGATTTTCTATGCCTATCAAGCAATATATCACTCAGACTAAGTACGTATTAACATATAATTGGAAAATATGTATTCAATATAATAATAATAATAATAATAATAATAATAATAATAATAATAATAATAATAATAATAATAATGGTATGAACCCCACCCAGAACCAGTTACGGAGATAGAACCTGAAACAATTTTATAATACTGCACAATACACACACAGAACAAGTAAAGCGATGCCCTGACATCTCGTGATTAGAGGCCGCAATTAGTTCCTCCTTATTGATATGGCAGTCACTGCAGACTGCAATGTATCTTTCAAGATTTTCAAAAACCTATCAAAATACAAGGACCTTGAAATCGAAATCTTAAAAATGTGGCACATTCCTGTTGTAGTTGGAGACCACGGATTGATTGGAGAATATTCCAATTGACTCATTGAAAGGATTCCTGGTAGCCTATGCCTTAAAGTAATACAAAAAATTGTTCTCACGAGTACAGCCCACACCTTACGAAAGGATCTATCTATCTATCTATATATATATCTATCTATATATATATATATATTGATCAGTGGAAAATGGCATGATGCCATTTCTGATATTAGGTCTCTGGTCGGGACCCGGAAAGAAATGAGTACACACCAGAAATCAAAGGAAATAATAATAATAATAATAATAATAATAATAATAATAATAATAACAACACTGGTTTGCAAAGAAATTGAGACATACATACAGTGTAACCCGGATATAAGAGAGTTGTCGGGGCAGGATAAGAAGTCTCTTATATCCGAGTTTCTCTTATATCAGGGTTTGGTCTATTTTGTTTAGGTAAGTATGGCTCTAATTTGGGACCAGAGAAAATCTCTCTTATATCCGGGGTTTCTCTTATATCAGGGTCTCTTATATCCGGGTTACACTGTATTTGAAGAAATAGTTGTTCTAACCTCATTTTGGGTTTCTGATTTCGCATATGAAATCCGTTTTCACTCATTCTCTCTAGTTTTTTTGTTTTTTTTTAGATATACATATATACTTCTACGTAAATGTGTATATGTACATTCAAGGCTGGCAGATGTGTTCTATTTAGGACATTGTGTTATTTTTAAAAAAATTAAAATTTTAGGAAATTTTTTTGTAAGAAAAAGTAATGGCCACCTTTAGCGGCCTACGCTCGGCCATGCGGGCTAAGTTCTATTGTGCAATATGAAATCCTCTTCAAATTCGAATTCCCAGTACCCATGGCCGTAACTATATTATTGATCCGTGTTATTTTGTTTTTCAGGTTTAGGTGAGCTAACACACAAGGGTTTCAGACACTTCAAAATATCGAGGATACATCTACAAGGCAAATTCATTCTGTTACCTGAATGGCGATTTCATGACAGTTGCGCATGGCCGAATAATTACTCTCTTACTGAGAAATGCTTACCTTTTATTTTGACTGTAAAATTTGAGATCATGATAAATGCTGGGCCCCACACATCTGTTGTAAACTGTGTTACAATGGACTAACTGCATGGTTCCATGGCAAGAAAGTGGCCTTCAACTTTACTGTCCCAATGGCCTGGAGAGGGCGACACAACCATGAAGATAATTGTTATTTTTGTCAAACTGGTTTCAATGTTTCTTCTAAAAAAAATCAAATATCCTAATCGTCTCTCAGCTATGAGATCTGTTTCACACTCAGATGATCTTTTCCTGTCCCTTCACCACCCACTGGTACATAAAGATCTTGTTCGTTAATCATATGAAGAATTATCTTCAGATGTAAATGCTGCCAAGTCAGTCTCTTCTGAAGACAATGTCTCTGTTTATTTAGGATCAAGTGGTAGTGATCGCACCAGATCACCCAGGAAGACCTGAATAACCTTGTCCGTGATTTTTACTTATCTAAGCAGCAGTCAGAGCTCCCAGCATCCCTGCTTAAGCAGTGGAACCTCGTTACCGCAGATGTAAGGATCATCAGTTTCAGGACATAAAACAAGGACTTTGCCTCATTCTTTGACATGGAAAACAGATTGTTCTGCTGCGCAAATGTCTCTGGTTTGTTCACTTTCTTTGGCTTCCCACACAATCCCTGAGATTGGCATCTTTTCATAGATTCTTCCAAGTGAAATCTGAAGATTGTGTATCTGTACAATGGGAATAAATGCCTCAGCATTCATATTGCTCATTCAGTCCATTGCAAGGAGTCATATGACAATATGGAGCTTCTTTTGGAATCTGTCAAGTACCAGGAGAGTCTCTTTGATGACCCCAAGGTCATTGGGCTCCTTATGGGTATGCAAACGAGCTTCACAAAGTACTGTCACTGGGGCAGTCAGCCTGTGCCCAAGCACTACAAGCAGAATGATTTGTTTTAAGGATATTGGGCTGGCCGTTTTCTGGTTGCTGCATCCAAACTCTTTAGTAGTTCTTAGAGATGCTGTTCGTGTCAACAGTCCCATTCGAAGTGCCATGGCGCGCATGGATAGGTGTGCCTGTATGTACTTCCTGTGGGCAATCACCAAGTCATCTTAGGTATTTATCTTAGTCACCTTCCAGCATGTTTCTAATGACTTAAATGATTAATAGTAACAATTATTTTGACCTTTTCCACCTTAAAATTCTTTTTGTAACAGTTACTATTAAAAGTAATAAAAGCATATATGTAAGCAAAAATGAATATTACTTAAGCACCTCAACGTTTCTTTCTCGTGGTATTCATTTCTCTAGTGTAGAATATTTTCTCTTGAAAACGTTTTCAAGATATCTTATCACAATTTAAACTCTACCGGGGAATTCTTTGTTCAAGGCTAATTTCCTTTTTCAAAGGTAGATATGCATGACCTCAGTGTTTACATCCGGGAAATCATCTCTTGAGTTCCCGGATGATTCTTTCATGCCTTCTATTGCTTCATTTTATGGACACTTGTCTGACCGGTTAGAACATTCGCTTTCCAAACAGGAGACGCGGATTCAAATCTCACCATAGTCTATTTGTCAGGAAGGTGACTTATTGATGTTATCGTCCCGTGGAGGCACCTTTTGGAATGTGCCTGAAAATCATACCCACGGGTTGTGACCGAAGCCTTTTTTTTTGTGAAACTGGGTAGATATGGTTGTGCTAACACAAAATCACATGTCATCGTGACCCGAGGATTTGAGCGTGTAGTGTCCTTGGTTCAGATTGTTGAACAAATTGTAACTAAGCCCCGCTCATCATAGTTGTAGTATAAATCACAAGTATCTAACAATCACAAATGTGGTCGAGCCACCCTAGTAGACAGGCATACTCGAATGCGTGTGACCAGCCATTACTATTACTCCATTCTATTAGTAATCTCTTTTTTCCTTTATCACTTCCGAACTGTAGCAGTCTCTATATACCAAATATCTGACTATAGAAATTTCTCTCTCTCTCTCTTTCTTTTTCTCTCTCTCTGTCTACATTCATCTGCAAATATCTTTGTGCTTTTCGATTTTAATGCTCACTATGTCAAGTGGATTAATCACCCTAATACAACTAATGATGTCTTCAGATTTTCAATTCTTCAACTGCCCAATCTCCCCGTCAAGATTTTCCTATTCATTTAACTAATAATTCTGATCGACACGCTTCTTTAATAGATCTGTTCCTTACCTCTTCTCCTGTCTCTTGTCGTCTGTCCTCTTGGCAATTCCGATCAGGTAGTAGTTGTTGATATTTCTTTTGAATCCTTTATTAGACATGAACCGCTACTCACAAGACTTTTCTGTTACCAACTGGCATTCATTTCGCGATATTCTTCGCGACGTCTCTTGGAGTGAGATATTTTTCTTCCGGTCAAAAATTTACAACACAGAAGTCTCTTCCAAGATGAAAGCTGGTATCTGTTTTTTGTGCCATCTCGGAAATAAGAGGTGAAACCACAATCTCCTTGGTTTAGACAAGTCTATTCAATCGCGAAAGCTCACTGAAATCACTTTTTCCAGCTATACAAACGTGATACCTCTGATCATAACAAACTCTGTGTGCGCTTATACTAAATGCAAACGTGTCCTCGATAAGACTAAATTCTGTTCGCTGATAACATGAAGAGTCACACGTTCTCTCACAATGTTTGCTTTTGGTGTCTCTATAATAGCGTATTAAATAAAGGTGCGTGCTCAATCCATTCTTAAAGCGTTACCATCTTCTACTAATAAAGCAGATTCATTTAGTCCTTGTTTTTCTTCTAGTTCTACTGTCAACTCATCTGGAGTATATTTGTTTGATTCTCTATTTAGAACTGAGTGCAATGTGCACATCACCTGACCATGGTTTCTGATGACATATCTAAACTTGATCTCCGCAAAACATGTAAATTCAATGGTATTATTGCAATTGTGTTTTTATAAGTGCTTCCTATTCTTACAAGCTCGATAATAAATGTCTTTCTGTTTCTTGCAACAGTGACAGAAGCTAGAGCTTCTTGGAAATCTTCTCTCGTTCCTACGCCCGGGTGAACTGATCCTTTGAACCAACGTCCTGTTAGTCTCCTACCAATTTTTGTTAAAGTATTAAACGCTTATTACGCTTCTGCTATATGTGGGTAAATATTGAAGCTGTTTATCTTCCACAAGAATTCTTTTGAAGACAAAACTTCAACCTACATAATAAACCAGCAGGTTTTATGTAAAAAATTATATGATTCAATCATGTTATGTCTATTGTGGTTTGTAAGCTATTGTTGTTCTTGAGCGCTTAAACTATGCAAAGTTTTCTTGAAGAGGTAAGTGCTGAATACAATGACTTGGTATCCATTTTATAAGCGAGATGGATAAGCCAGAAAAGAGTGTTACAATGTTTTGTCACTCTGAAAATGAAATATCTCAGTTTCTATAAAATGAACTGAGGGAATTTAGAGAGCTTTAAAATGAAGTCGGTAATTATTGTTTCTTCTTTCTTTGTGATACTACAAACCGCCTGAATGATCTTAATATTCAAATTCAAAGAAAAAAATCATTTATTATCAGCAGTAAAAGCTTCCAAAATGAACATTTTTAGAAATCACTTTCACACCAGAATTAATCATGTTCAGTTGGGACCAAAATATAGCGAACAAATGACAATGCTTCTCTTAGAAGATTTACTTTTTCAAAAAAACCTGCAATTAGAATTGATCATGGATCACTTTTCTGTCGATCCAGAAATGCCCACAGAATTCCAATTGAGGTTGATTGAACTTCAAATTTCCCCTATTTACAAACTAAAACAGAGAAAGCAGCCTGCTAGATTCTGGGAAGAAATGAATACCCAAATATCAATACAAGTTCAGCATTTTCGGAAGCATTAATAAATATGAACAAATCTTGTCATGAATATAAATAAGAGTGAGCAACTTATGAACATTTAGAAGATAATTTGGAAATATCTAATAGAAATACGTTTCTGGAATAAAAGCTAGTAGTCGAAAAAATATGTCCGATTTGTCATAAAAAATCAAAAGTACTCGATTTTTTTCCTTGTGGATATTTAGTAGAATGAAGACGAAACTTTTGTGGCCTTTTTCCCTTTAAAGGTTTTCAGATACTTTCATGCAATTCAATAATAACAGCGCTTGTCCAACTTTCAACGAGATTTTCTTCTTTTGATATTTCATGTTTTTTTTTAAAAGTCTATACTGAAATTGTATTACGGCAAAACAGATAAAATTAAGCCCGAAAATCATGCCTGCATGCAGTCAAAATTGGAATATGAAACCTCTGTTTTTCATTTTTTACAATAGGGTTCATCCTATACAAGACCCGGGGGCCGCTCGTGGTAGAGGGTTATGTTAAGGGAAGATAACGGCTAAGTCTAGACTTGAATAGGTTAATGAAAGAAATAGATTTAAGAAGACAGAAGATAACGATTGATATTACTGCTAAAGAACCCAGTTTGATCTGGTATTTAATTAATTTGTGCGAAGGGTAATGTAACGACCAGAATTCGAATTCAGCTCCTGTTATAGTGAGTTAGCCAAAAAGCCGGTTTGCTTATTAAGTAGAAAATTGACTTAATAAAGTGAATACAATTTTTGTTCAACTCAATCCAAAGAATGGAAACATGTAATTTGGGAAAGTCTTATGTAAATATTTTCGAGAAACACCGAAAATCTGTCACACTCACCGTTTCACATCTGATATGAATGAGCAAGCATGGGTAAGGGTGAAGCGGGTGTGGCTACTCACACGTCTGTGGAATGAGGCTAACATTAAATAATCAAAAAAAAAAAATATTGTCAGAACAGGAGATTAATGGAATTTGCCCAAAACTCAGATAATTCAATAAGCAAATCGAGTTTTTTTCGATTAGTAGCCTGTGGGAATTATTAATAAATGAAATTTAGATTGGCTTTGGAGATGGAGGGACGTGCAAAGCTCAGCGGACATAAAAAGGGGCAGTGTAGATATACCGTGTAGGAGAGAAGATGAGCATACTCCACGAAACTAAAATGTAACACATTCTGGTAAACAAAAGATACTTGGTCACATGACTAAATTGGTGTGAAAAATAAAAACAGAAACAACAAAGACGATGAAATTAATTTCAAGAAAACTGCATACAATTTTAAATACAAAAAAGGCTAAACCGAACACGTGTAACTAAACATGGTATGAGAGATTGTGAACTCGGTTTGCTGCTAAAGGTTTCCATATCAAAACACTAGAGTACTGCTTTTGTTTCTTGTATAGGGTCTTTATATTTTTTTTATTTATTTTCGATGTAATCTGATTGTCTGAAATCTGATTGTCAAAACCACCAAAAACTATTAATATTTCCTGCTGATTTTGGCAAATCAGAATTAATTTTCGCTGAACTTAAATTCATGATACAAAAACTACTAAACAACAAGGTTGGAGAATGGAAATGTGTTAAATGTTTTTCGATTCTGTTTAATTTGCAATATTTGTACAGAGTTTGTTTTCCATATTGTCCCCAGGTTGATTATCTGCTGAAAAAACATCTTTAATCAATTCTTTATGATTGCCATTTGAACATATTTGAAAGCAATGTGAAACGAAACGATGCTTTTTCTAAGACGCTACTTGTTTAATAATTATAGGCAATACAAAATATCACTTTTATTTCTTTTCTCGGATTTCGATTAATCTGACATGATTTTTGAATGTTTAGCACTAAAAGACAAGATACATTCATATATTTGATGCTTAATTTTGGAAACGAGATTCAAAGATTAGCAAAAGGGCTCGCATTAATCATTCTCTTTTCAACAAAAATGTTACCATTAATGTTAATTGACTATTATTTTTCCAATATAATCTCGTTATTGACTTGAATTTCATACACGATGAGATTCTCGTTATACAATGGGAATTGATTTATTTTTAATTAAATTTTATCTCTTACATTGCATAGTTTATTTTCCACCGTGTATAAATCCGTTCATAAAAATCTTGTATTTTTGGAAGTCGCTTAATATCAGAGACACGGTAAAGTGTATGATTAAAATATTCAATAGAAACAAAAGAAAATAACTGAAAATATAGCAAAGAGAAAAAAATGACAGGAGAATTTAAATGTCTTTTTAACTACTAAAACTATCAAAAGTATCTTAGAAAAACATTATAAAATGTTTCCGACAAGGAAAAACGAAGAAAGAAAAAATGATTTAAAAAGATTCAACCATTAATTTAATGTTTCTTAAAGTCGGTTTTCGTCTACTAATACATTTTCTGAAATGTCTTCCTAAAGGACAACCGGTAAATCAGGAGAATTTGTCTTTATGCAAAAAAATTAATCTCAAGGATTTATACAGATTTTCTTTTATACTTCAGAACGCATATATATATCAGTGCCTATCGAGCAGTCATTCTCACCACACTTCTTTATGGGTCAGAATCGTGGACACTATACAGGACGCACATCAACCAACTTGATGCTTTTCATAAACGCCGTCTTCGTTAAATATGCAGTTATACATGGCAGGACAAAATCTCTAACCCTGATCTTTTCATCAAATGTGGCGTCGGTGGTATTAAATCCTTTCTGATGCAATCATAGTTCAGATGAGCTGTTTATGTCATCAGAATGAGTGATGATCGGATGCCGAAAATCCTCATTTATAGCCTACTTTTTCATGGTAAGCGTAATGTAGGCAGTCCTTGGTTACGCTTTAAGAACAAACTCAATTTAAATGCTGCATACATAGAGGAGTTCGAACTCGCTGTTGAAAACCGAGCAAACTGGAGAAACACCTTCTACCGAGGTATAACTAAGTTTGAAAAGAATCGTCTCAGCCATCTGAGAGAATTAAAAACCATCATTAAATCTCGGGCTAATATGTCAGTCCCTATGACGGTCAACCCTTCAGCATCTCCCTCTTGCGGATTTGTTGGCAAATCCTGTGTAGGATTGATATCTCGTACGAGACATAAACATAAAAACTAAACTGAAAAACACTCATACGTCGAAAACGACGGGAGAGTCCGTCATATATATATATATATATATATATATATATATATAATAAAAATATAGTTTTAATGTATGCTATATTTAGGGGTAAAATGCTCAATATCAGGGATAGGCTGTATGTAATTATAAAAGTGTACACTGAGGTCAACAACGAGCGGCAACAACCTGTTTCCTGCTTGAACGCAATCTTCAGGAAATATATGTGTGTGTATTAATGGAATTTTTTGTAATTTTAAACGTTATTTCTTTTAGTGTGTTCACGTGTTTCAAATAGTGAAATTAATGTCACTGTTTGAGAAGTCCTCAATAAAATTGTGCCCTCGACATGAATGAAACCTATTTTCCTTTTTCCATCAGGGAAGCTACTTCATTAGTCGACATTCACCCTACCAATTTACCGTAATCTAATTGGTAAAACCAACTTTATCTAAACGCTCGAACCCATTAAACATGTCTAGTAGTAGTAGTAGCAGACAGAGGATATATATATATATATATATATGTATATATATATATATATATATATATATATATATGGGATTCATACGATTGCGCTTTAGTGTATAATTCTATGTATTCGACAGAGTGTTCACAGCTTTTAATAGGGTATGCGATTTAGCTAAAATATTTGATCATTATTTGTGCTATTGAGCATCTTTATTTCTTGATCTTGTCCCTACACTTTTTCAGTAGAGCAAAACGTTAAAAAAAAACAGAGAATATATACATAAGTAGTCGTTTATATCCTAACTGAATCAGTCTATTTTCTCAATGCTAGATACATTCAACAAAATCATACCACTATCTTTGTATTCATATGACTCCAATAATATGTAGGAGTTCCCAAAAACCTTTGCCTAGCAGAGAAGCCCAGACTTAAAATCAATAACTTACGTACTTGACCGACAAGCCGATTCACACCGTCTCCTTTAGCTTCCTTCACTCTCCAGTGGTGTTCACTGTCAATTATTCGGATATCCTTCCAGTGAGAGTAATTTTTACTTTTCTTTCTCTCGATATGTTCTATCTTGCCACGTTTATTTTACCATCTTTGATTATGACTTTTTTTTCTATCAACATTTTCTGAAGAAATAAGGTTTTACTTTTCTTTCTGTTTATGCACCTGACAATGGATCGACCGAAAATCTGTGTCAGAACATTTAAGAAAAAAGGGAATTCAGTCCATGTGTTTACACCCAAAAATACCAAGACACAAAAAATCAAATCATTGAAAAAATCCCGAAATAAAATGAATACTTAATCGTAATGTGAAGCAATTGGAGGAAACTGAATTTTTTTTTCACAGTCTTCCAGACATGCCATAAATAAAAATATGAATTCACTAATTGGACATTCGGCTTGCGGAATCAGCGAGCCGAGTTTAAATTCCGTACGAGTCTGTTGCTTTTACTTTTGTAGAAATGTTCTCTTCTTAGTAAAAGAGTAAATAGCAGAGTAAACTAGGCACTCATGTTTTGGATAGCAAAAGAAGGAAAACTATAAATTCCAGGCCACAGAATAGGCAACTGGAAATCATTTCACTATCGTTCCCAAGAATTCATGTCAACTGACAAATAATAAAGGCCTATGGAAAGTCATGATTGTCTATTGCTGAAGGGACATAGCATATTCTTAAAATGAAAAATTATAGACATATATTTTGATATTGAATCTATTAAAGAGAAAGACTTGTCATAGACAAAAACACTTTTTGTAAATAAAGTCGGTAAGCAGCTCGATCAGAGATATGCTCTATGAGCGACAATGTTTAAGGAAGATGGTGAGGATAAACATAGCGCCTATAAAAATAGCTGTTGCGTTGTCTGCGTCTGCGTCTGCCTTCAGCAGTGCCTTGCATGATGGCCTTGCAGAGACTGTTATGCCATGTGACGTGGCCAAAACATAGCATCTTCCGTAAATAGTCATTGGTTTTGTGCTCCCAGTAGGAGATGCTCTCGGATGCCTGGATCGTTTTTCCTCTTTCAATCAGGAATGTCCGTCATAGAGGAAGACGTAAACAACCAGCGATTTGTAGAGCTTAAACTTAATCTAGAAGCTGAATTTAATCTTCCACATCCTTGCCAGTCCGGTCATCACTGCTGTGGTTGTGGCGATCCGTGTACGGATTTCTGCGTTGCCGATGCCATCTTTTGACAGGGTTTCTCCCAAGTATTTGAAGCTGGACACTTCCTCCAGTGGTTCGTCGTCCATGAAGAAGCTGGCACTGGTGTTGTTTGTGCTATTCACCATTACTTTGGATAAATCTGTCCCATTCCATATTCGCCGGACCTTTCATGACTATACACAAATTACAAAATACCGTGTCATATATTATTAATTTTGAAAAGTATTACTTATAATTTTACGAGTAGAACAAAGTTCAAATTTTATATTAAAAAAAAGAACTAAATAACTCACGGATTTTGTAATGATTTACAATTATAACAGAAGTCTAAAATGTATGCCTGTAGAGTTTTTTTTCTCCATCTTCGAAATAAATCGTAAGATGTCTTTCGGTAGACTTGAATTGTTTCTCTGGTCAGGTGATTTGCCTTTTCGTTTCGCAGACTACCCTCCACACACTCACCCAAAACTGTTGTGCACAGAACTATTGTTTCCTTTTTATATCTTCACCACAGATCTTTAAAAAACAGCTTTTAAAAAAATTATTCATATAAATATGAAATAATGGTTAAAATAATATTATTGCTTTGACTAGCACGTTTTTTTTATTTGTTATCAATTCTTATAGACTCGAACAATTTACAGAAAATATGTCATTTATTTCATATCTTAATAGTATCATTAGAAAGTGATATTTTTAAAGAAATAAAATAAATATATCGAATCAATTTTAAATATTTTATCAGAACACCAAAAATAATCTTGTGAGTTAATACAAATTAACGAGAAAAAATTTTGTTTTGTTTCTTTGCTCAAAATTATAAAGGCAGATTTGGACAGCAGCCAAAGTTGCACTTTTATTATTTTGGGGAATATTTTAAATTGATCTACAGCGACTGATTAATTGCATATTTCTCCTTGGAAGAATTGGTTAATTTTTTTTTTTTTTATATACCTTGGGAACTGGAGTGATGCTCAAGAATGTTGTGTGCATTGAAAAATTGCATTTCACTTTTTAACATTGCATTTTTCTTTAACCTCCCGATTACTTCGTTCATTCAATTAAGCAATATTTACATTATCCATTTAAAATATTGAACTTCACTTACACATTACGTATCTTTTTCAATTATTACAATTCTCTTACATTTAATCATTGTATTTCTTCGGCATTTCTTTTTCACTTAGTCAATTCCTCTTTGAATCAAACATTGCATTTCTCTTTAACTAAAACAGTCATTTCTACATAGATTAATCATGGTTTTAGTGATGATGACGCTTATACAATAAAGCAGTGAATATAGTAAAGCCAACATTAGCCATAATGAAAATCAGTCTGATAAAGACATATACGGCACATGCATCAAAGCCACGTCATGGTGACAAGCGTTGATTAAATACAACACATAAGCTTACAGTCAGAAATACATTCAAACTGATTAGCCAGTTCACTCAAGCAATTTCCGATTATGTGTATTCTCAAGAATCTACATGTACTTTTCAAGTCGCCTGTGTTGCCTCATCCTTGAAACTTAAAAATAACGACAGACATCAAGCTATGACGATGCCCTATTATTCATGGTGATGAACAGAAAATGTACCGGAAGTCAGTACCTAGAGGACAGCCAACTGGTGATTTTCAGAAACCGAAAAAAACATATGTAATAATGAACGGGAGAGTTACTGCAGCTCGTCTATATTTCAACACCTCCAATCAGTTACGATCAGAAGTTGTTGTTGTTGTTTTTGTTGTTGTTATTATTATTATTATTATTATTATTATTATTATTATTATTAAAAGCTATTACCATGATTAAACGATGACTAATGGTGAAAATAGACTATGAGAACAAAGTTACACAAGATGGCTCTATTATTTACTTATAAGTGTAAACAGGTTCGTTTTTGCTCAACATTCCAGCCTTTTCCCTTCCGGCTGCTGTCTAATGTCTGGCTGATATCAGACGGCGAATCTTTAAATGGCCATAACTGAAATATATAGGGAACAAAATCGATGTTGGAGGCTTGGTTTGGTTTGGTTTGGTTTGTTTTACGACATATCAACCTCAATGGGTTATTTAATGCCGACAAAATTTTCATCGGTGGTAATATTTTTTTCCAAATATGTTTTTTTTCTTTCAAAATCTGTTTCTGGGAATATATTTCTTTACAAAAATGTATAGCTAATAATATTTTTTTCCAACCAAAAATGTATAGCTGTTTGTATTGCTATTGGTTGGTGCATAAATAATATCATTTTCTCACATTTTTGCATCAACCTAATAGTAATGTAATATATATATATATATATATATATATATATATATATATATATATATATATATATATATATATATAATAAAAAGGATTAAACACTAATATTCCATGGTCATAATTTACAAATCAAATATAAACATATAAAGAATAAATATGACGATTATCTAATCTATTTGCATGTGTTTTGAACATAAAAATATAGGTCCTTGCTAGATTAGATAATCGTCATATTTATTCTTTATTCTTTATATGTTTATATTTGATTTGTAACCTGTAGTCGATATTATTTTTGTCAAATTTTCTCAATTACACAGCGTCCCTTTCAATTTTAATTTCACCCACCCCATCTTACTCCCCAACCACTTCTTTCCTTACCTCTCCCTCCTTCTTATTCTGATCTTTAACACCAGATCGGTCCATGGTATGTGTATGTCACCACGAAAGGTATCTTTAATGTATTTGACACCCGACAACATTCTTTTTCCCCCTTCCACTCACACCTAGTTGTAAAAAATCCCTCTCTGTTAAGTTTTAATCCCCCAAATGTTACCCATCCCTTTAGAACTAACATTCGTCCCACACTCTCATATTCACTCTCTCTAAATTCTATTTATATTTCCGGAGTTGTTCTTTGCCATTTTCTTTTTGAATTTGTAGGTCTGATGAATTCGATCGTATTTACGAGTCCAATGGAATAAATTATGACCATGGAATAATAGTGTTTAAGCCTTTTTATTATATCCTTACTCTGTCCTGGACATTGAGTTCTACCTGGATTCTATCCTCTCGGAATTTTTTATTCAAAA
>OZ010613.1:14031787-14096787 GCA_963932145.1 Acanthosepion lycidas
ATCGAATATACGATATAATTTATTAATGAAACAAAACAAAAATTAACTTTTCTTATATATCTTACACTGTAGTACTCATAGCCTAAAATTAAGTGTCGCAAATCAACTAGTAAAAATGATTGCATTAATTCCTATTCTCATTCTAACAATAAAATGAAATCTGAAATAATCATGGTCTTCTGTTTAAGAGCATTCACAATTTATAGACTTCGATATTTATATAAAGAAAGAATGTATTGAAAACACCTTGAAGCGCCTTCAGTACCCTAAGTATTTCGTATTCATCGCGAACTAAAAAAAAAATAGAAAAGCGGACATTCCTGACAAAACCAACGAATCAAAATATATTGTCCTACCAACCAACTCTATCACAACTATTTTTGAAAAAAATTTATCTAAGCTTAACATAAATGTTTTCACAACTACTTCTAAAATAGCAAAGATTTAATACAAAACAAAACAAGCTCAAAATTCAAGTAGGAATTTACTCTATCTCTTGTAATCATTGTTACAAGCAATACAAAAGAGAAACCTCGAAGAATTTACATAAGATTATATGAACACAAAAGAGAAGTATTGCAAAACAACGCTCTCAGTTGCTAATCTTAATGAGTCTGGTCATAATTTTGATTTAAAAATGCTACTCTAATAAAAGAGAAAGCAATTTAGTAACACGGAAATATATAGAAAGTGCTTTAATAGCTTGAGCAACCATGCTAAATTTACGTCCAGGTTCTTACAGCATTTCACCTTTCTTGGTAGATCTTCTATTATCACAAACTGGAATATTTAATGAAAAAGGGATAGTGGAAATGACTAGATGTAACCGTAAGTTCTATGCTAACATTTTCTTCTGTCACATTACTTGCTTGTTGACCACTCTTCCGTCTTCCCTGTCTTCTACGATCAATAAAAATTTCCGCTAATCTTTGTCTCCTAGAATCCTGTTCTTTTATTATTAACCCCTTTGCACCGTAGTGGTTTTATTGCATTACCTGGGGTGAAATGATTAAAAACCAGATCAAATATATATTCATAAATATTCTCAAAGCTTTTTTTCCCGAAAGGAATTCGCCTACATATTTACCTGTATATACACTTGCACTGACATATGTTTTAGAAGCATTAATCGATTATATGAACGAATAAAAATTATAATGAACGAGAAAAACATTAAGCTGAACGTTTAAAATAATATGTCGGTATGGGACAAACAGGCAGATAGATACGTATCAAACGTATGCAAGAAACTGGGGGGGGGGTAACAGGTAGACAATATTTGTCGAAACCCAAAAAGAATCGATGGCAAAGTTAGTAGCTGAAACACACAATCAGTTGATGACGTCACAGACTACAATTTCGACTACCCATAATGCATCTGCCGACGTCATATTGACGTCAGTGTCGATCATGGATGTACTCACATTTCGGGGTGTTTCCAGCTTTTAAAAATTGATAGAAGAGAAGAGATAGCCTGCTTTATTGATTCTTACAATATTTCTTTCTTTCTTTGTCGTACCTTACAACT
Source organism: Acanthosepion lycidas (assembly GCA_963932145.1). Taxonomy (NCBI): domain Eukaryota; kingdom Metazoa; phylum Mollusca; class Cephalopoda; order Sepiida; family Sepiidae; genus Acanthosepion; species Acanthosepion lycidas. The sequence continues at coordinate 14,033,316 of OZ010613.1, forward strand.
ATTTTTAGAATTTTTGAAACTCTCTGATTCTATCTACTTATCACAAAGATTACTAGCGTAGGAACAGGATTTTTGTTGCCTCATATATTACAAATGTATTTCACATCGATAATCATTTTCATTCTTTGCATTTTACAACTCGTGAGATTCTTTTAAGCAAAATCTATGGAAATTCTACATTGCAAACCAATTTTTCAGACTAGACATATTATTAGCAATTTTTCAGACTAGACATATTATTAACGTGTTCGGAAAGTATAATAATAACGTTGCACCGGAAAGGAAATTAAAACAAATTTAAGTTAAATATATTTCAATATTATTTATGAAAATTATAATTTTCATAAATATTTTCATTTTCATGTCTGGGAAGACAAGTTTGCTACGCTACTTTTAAAGAAATCTTGGTTTTATACCACTGAAAAAAAAAGATTTTTAAAGTCTTTTTTCAACTGCATTGTTTTTGCATTTTCTGTCTCTTATGAAATATTCTTGTAATCAAAAAAATGAAAATCTGTTCATATGAAATTTGACGAATATGTAGGATGTGGAAGAGCCTCTGATCCTAAAGATGATCGCATTTTTTCTTCGGTTTAATTTGCAGTGTGTGTCATTGCATTGTCATACTGGAGAATAAATATAACCTATTTAGAAAAGAATACACTTTCGATATAATGCTTTCTTGACACAATCAAGTTTCTGGCAATAACCATTTGTTGTGACGGCTCTTCCATGTTCTACTTGATTGTAATGAACGACACATTTCCTATTCTACAAGACGTAAAGCAAGAACTTCAGTGGATAGAGTTACAGTTTTGATATTGGCACTGACTTTTCATTTTGGGATAACCACTGTGTTTTTCATTTTCTGTTGACATGTAAAATTCATTTGTAATCACCAGTAAAAATACAAAAGGTTGAAATTCCCGGTTAAAATACTGCTGCAAATGTTGTATTTGGTCTTCAAGCAAAACCTCACCAAGAACTCAATTCCTTCTTTGCAAGTTTTCCTGATTCGCTGTTAGTGATAATTTGAACATTGTACATTAAGTTTTTTCTGTCAAATCTCTGATGCTTTGACGTGAATCCAATTCAACTGTCTTTTTCAAAATTGCTTCATTCTGAGTGTCTTGCCACAATGTTTCAATGTTTGAAACCCCAGATTAATTAAATGCATCTGTAACATCTTTCGGAATTCATACAGTTAGCAATTTAATTTAAAGTTAATTTAATTTAAATATAATTTAAATATAATCTAAACTAATGACGTTCGACGATCACCGAGCGGACCCTAAATTTTCCACTATCGCAATGAATGAATGTTCTCTCAGGGAGGCACCGTGCCTTGAGCGCCTGTTGAGACTTGAACTCAACCCAGACCTTAAGTGGAACTCGTACATACGATCCATCGATAAAGATACTGGGAAAATGGTCAGTTCTCTGTACCACTCCAGTATGTACCTGACTCCTCCTGCTATCCTCGACCTTTACAAGAGACATATCACGTAGAAAATGAACTACTGTTGCCATATACGGGCAGGAACTGCCAGTGTTCATTTTCCAGTTCCTATAGAGTTCAAAAGCATCTTTGTGGATGACGAATTATCTTCTACTCTATAACCCTTTTCTCACAGGCGAAACTTCTCAAGCCTCTCGCAGCCCTATCGCTATTTCCATGGAAAGTATTCAGGCGAATTCCTTAGTTCCACCAGATCTAACCTTCACGGCCAAGACCTGCCATATCACACACATTGTAGTGAACTCCCAAGAGGATGCTTCCCAGATCCCTACAACCGTAACCTGTTAATCTAAGATTAACCGTTATCCTAGCCAAATTTCCCCATAGACTGTGCCTCTTCTTCTGTAACCATCTACTTCGTGTGACCCGTAGCCCTTGTAAATCGGATAGGGAGGACCAACATTATAAAAAATATGGTGAATATATTGCTTGTTAAGATATAATCCTCTAAGGGATTAAACTAAACGAGATTAAATGTACTATAAAATGGAGTTCCAATTTTGCTCTTTTGAAAATAGGTTTAGCTCTTTTTCAGTGCATTCGGCTCCTGTAAATCAACGTCTAGCTCATTTTCTTATTTAAAAAGTAATAAATATTAATAAAAGGATCTAGATGTTGATTGATAGGCGCTTAATGCTCAGTAAAAGAGCTCTCAAAAGAGCTGAATTTGCAACTTTCCTAGAAATGACCGATTCTCTGATAGAAGAGATAATAGACTAATTCTAGACGCACTTTGGTAACATCAATACATGGTTTGGTTCTACCTTCACTCCAAATTATTACTTTCCGAACACTCTAATACCTATGCTAATAAAAATCATATTATGCACTCTATGACATAATGACTTATCTATGTATGGATGTATGGTGTTCATGAAGTTATTTGCGATTTTTCAAGCACATGATGAGCGTTGAGAAAGGTTAAAATGACGTCGATTCTTACTGATTCAACCAATTCCATATTGTTTCGTTATGTTTTTGAAAATTAAATTGACATGAAAATAATATCTTTACCCATAATTTAAAAAAAATACATATAAAAATAAATTAATTTCGTATCTATAGCTGTCACTTTCCCCAAACAACTTTTAAAACTTTTTATTTTATAATTTTTCACTCTGTTAATTGCTAAAAGAAAATCCGGTAAATGGTAAAAGGCAAACATGTCTGTTTTCCAAGTTATAAAGGGAATACAGGTTCTGTTTCTGTCGTGAAACATTTTCTTTAGTAAGACTTTCCATTTCTAGTAAGACTTTCCATTTTCTTTAGTAAGACTTTCCATTTAATTGATTAAATTATTTTTTAATCCCACATTATATATTACTGCTATAAAAATTAGTTTTACTGAATTCATGTGTTTTCATAAACATCTCCGTTTTTTAAACAGTGAATTTAATATCTATGGAAAGTTTTATTAAAGAAAATCTGTTTCGGGTAAAATGAGCAGACTTCTTCGAAAGGGTCACAATGAGGGATGGTGACTTGCTTTAATATTAGCGTTTATTACTTACTCACGTTCTGATAAATAAGTTGTTTCCATATTTACAGCAAGTTAACGAATGTACAGCTATCTTCTGAGCCTAACCTGTTAGCAACGAAGAATCGAGCCTTGATTTGGAATCTCACAGCGTTTATCAGGACATGTAACTTCACTGCATAAATTGAAGAATAAAACATGCTTATAATGGCTTTAGAGATGAGTATTACTGCACTATGATCACCTTATTTATTGTTGATAAATCCTATTTAGAAAGGTGTTAAGATTGTTTTATGAATTTATAGCCAATTGTGACACACCTCTGATAGTCTTATTTCTATCATATAAACAGTCAAATAAACCCAGCCTTCAAAGTAAAATGTAATATCTACAAGACTAAAAGAAAGGTATTATTCCCAACTTCGTTTTATAGCAAAACAATCTCTTCAAATTCGATGTGAAAAAAATCTTTTGTTTGCCGTTATTTTGAGTTTGCTTTATTATATAACCTGACAGATTCACAAGAATTAAGCTATGTACTTGCAAGTAAAATAAATCAATAAAGTTATTTATCAGTTCGAGGAGTTCATCAAGTAGAATTAGTCTTCATTTACTTTTGAAGAATTATGCATTAGCGAACACTGTACAATTAATATAATATGTCTAACCGTTCTATGAAAAAAAAGACATTGATGATTCGCTAAAACGTCTTAACCAGTTGCTACTGTTATATTTTGGTTAGATATAAAAATATGAAAGTAGATTTATACAGTCTGAAAATATTATTTGAATTAACGGCAATGGTAATAAGAAAGATATCTATTAAAAATTAAAAATAAAATTTAATTTCACATAACTTACATTATATTAATTCAAATCGCAAAATAATTTGTATTTGTTTTAATTTTTTTATTATTCCATGCAATTTTTAAAATATAACGGGAAGAAACAGATTTAATGTGGAAATATTGTCAAACATTGTTAAATAGTTTGTTTATTTCTTAAATCGAGCTCTTCAATAAGTGTTGCAAACAATGGGAAGAGTTACGTCAATTATTTTGTTTAATAATAATAATCTATACCTATTACATAGGTATAAATTATAATACTATAATAATAGTTTTCATAATTATAAGTTAACAAAATTATATGTTTAATAAAGCAGCGGCAACTCTATAAAACTATAAAAACAACCACAAATTTTACTAAGGTAAGAATGTCCATTAAAATCTGATGAATTATTAGCATCAAGCTGCCGAAATTGAGAAGAAATAAAAATTCTTTGATGGCATTTGAAGCATTTTACCAAATGCAGAAAAGTATATTTATAAATTTAACACCATTTATTTACGATTGTTAAATTCCGACCTCAAGCATCCAACAAAAAAAAACAAGAAACGATTTGAGTATGAAATTAAATATTCGCTTCTTGAGTCATTTGATTTTCTCGTGTAACGAGTCGGAATGCAAGGATGTGGGAAGTCGGGGCCCTGATCCCCGTGACCTCAATAATTCAAAGTATTTCTCCATAAGTGCATTTGAAGTCATGCAAAAAGTGTATAAAGAGAACAAAATGCCTTCAGACCTTTTCAAGGGAAAAACAATTATGACACAATAAAGGGATGATGATAAAAAAAAATATGGGAAATAAATAATCTAATTGGCATGACGGATATAGAAGGAACCGGAAGAAAAATGATGATGATGATGATGATGATGATGATGATGATGATGATGATTTTGCTGAAGAAGAAGAAGATGAAGATGATGATGATGATGATGATGAAGGAAAGTAGAAATCAGATGAAAGAGAAAGGGAAGAGTAAAAGTTAGCAAGGGAAGAACAATGATTGAAATCGGAAAGAACGCGACAAGAGGGATGGAAAGAAAAAGAAAAAAAAAACATTAATAGAAAAATCAAAAAACAGAACGAAGATAAAGAATGAGAAAAATATTGGCGGGAGATGGAGGAGGTGGAGGAGGAGGAGGAAAACAAGATGAAAAGAAGTGAATATGAAGAGATATATAAAAAAAAAAAAACGGATGAAAAAAGAATCCGCAGAGGTTGCAAAAATACAAAAATCATAAGAGGAAACAGAAAAAGTAAATAAGAAATGCAAAGAGATAAACTAATGATGATGATAGCGGTGTTAAAACTTTTAAAAAATGCCAATAAGATGAAAAAAATGAAGGAAAGAAAGAGTAAAAATAAATAGAAAGAAAGAATATAAAAAAAAATATATAAGAAATTTAAACGAAAAAAAAAGGACAACTGGCGCGGAGAACGAATAATGACGTCATTTCTAAAAATAGAAGTATTTTTATTTACTTTATTTATATTGTTCGGACTGTTGTCCTCATCTTTATTGTCATGTTCACGACGTTTCGGCCGTTGTACGATCTAGCCTTATTCAGATGACTGGAATTTCGAAATGAATTTTCACCGAACAGTGTTCTAGCTCCACGTTCCATGCCTCTTGCGGATGTTTCAGCTTTTCCTTTAACTCAAATTTATTTTTGTTCACCACGGCAGAAACAACAATTCGAACAATGTAAATAACTGCAACAGCTCATTTTAGAAATATAGACGGATATACAAGTATATCTATTATTCTATTTATGCGTTTTCTTTTCCTTTTCTATTTGTCATTCTTTATATCTTTATATTTGTGTTTTCTCGTCACCATTCAAGGAGAATTGTTTTATTATACTCAAAATTTTACACGTGGTCGAATTTAAGCAAACCATACAACAAGGTCAAATCATTTATGCACATGTATAATTATGTAGCTTTAATCATGAGAACGTATATAAAAAAAAAAAAAAACTCGGTGGAATTAAGAGATTACGTTTGAGTCATTACAGTGCGGTCATATTAGCTGAAATAACGAGAGAACTCAAAATAACAACGAGAAATTACTGACCTCTATTTCGACATCTTTACCACGAGACTAAGTTTTGATAAATCACTTTGTTACCGTTAATTAGTGAAAGCCTGAAATTATTGCAATAATATTCATTTAATAAATTTAAACATAATTATGACAAAAATACTTTTAGAAAATATTGCCCATCCCAACCTGTAAATGTCCTCATCTAAAAATTGATTTAATAAGAAATATAACAGATTATAATTTATTACTAGGCATATTCACATAAGGTATGTCTGGCCATTTCGCTTGGGATTGGCCGACAGCAAGTACTCAAATCTTCAACACTAATATTATATATATATATATATATATATATATATATATATGTGTGTGTGTGTGTGTGTGTGTGTGTGTGTGTGTGTGTGTGTGTGTGTGTGTAAAAATCCGTGGGTAACTAATCCAAGTGAATTCTAATAATATAAAATATTAAAACTGATCCACAAAAGCAGCTTAATGCATTTATTACAGAGCACATATAAATAAATTACATATAAATGAAATCCAATACCCCATTCTGTGGCCATTTCTCTTCGTAAGAGGTCAATCCGCGTATAATCATCCGGTGTTTATCAACACCAAAGGGTTTGAAGATAAAATGAAAAGAAAGCTTAAAATATGTAAACTTAAAAACCGGAAGGAAGAAGAAGGGAAAGACGACAAAGTAAGAGAAAAAATATTTAAAAGGGAGGAAAGAGAAAGAAAGAGAGAAAAAGAAAACAGAGAGGAGGAAAAAAGAAAGTAACTCGTCTTGACAGAGCTCAGCGCAATTGGAAATCTGGCATGCGTTAAAATAACCTTGACCTATATTTTAAAATATTAATATCTTGTTTCAGTGAGGAAATTCAATGATTAAAATTTATAGACAGTTTTAACGGTTGTTTTAAAATAATTTTAAAGAAAGGTAAACAAATTGGACACCTGAAATAAAAATATTGCATAATAAAAATAAAATTTTAATAAAATAATAAGGACAAATATTATGTTAATTTAAAAAGAAATATTAATATAAAAATATCAATTGATAGTTAAAATTATAGGCTAATAAGATTAAATACAGAAATCAAACTTAAGTAAAATAAATAAATTATTCAAATATAGATTAACATAAAAGGAGCATTTAAAGAAGGAAATATCATTTAAAGTTAACTACTAACATAAAGTTAACCTGATAAAAAGGGGCTATTAAGAAAGGGAATTTAATGATAAATATGAGTAAAATATAAAATATATAAAAAAATATATATATATATAAATAATAATCTATAAAAACTAATATAACTTATTCGAAAATTATCACCTAAATATGTTATAAAATCACTACAAAAATAGCCATTTTGTTTCAACACTTCTGGTGTCTTATCAAGTGATGGCGTTGAATGCAGAATAAAGATGTTTAAAAGGTTCAACTCAAATCAAAGGTTTCTTCGATTTGAACCTTTTAAAAATCTTAGGGAAAAGTATAAATCGACCATTTCTTCTCCCTAGTTATGGGCTAATAAGATTTGTATCACTAAACTCCCTCCCAAATTCTTATAATCTAAAAATATTTTGTCTTGAACTAACCTACAAAGTGTTGATAAAGCGTAGAAAACGACCCAATCACTATAACATACTCTCTCCTTGTAGTAGACAATAACAAAATATTATAATTTCAATTCCAACAGACATCTCATTCGAAAATTGGAAGCTGGTCAGACAACATCAGAGTGGATAGACATGACAATGCCGGAACACCTGATGAGCCGCCACCAACAAATTATCCTGGAAGACGTTGTCTGTTTCCTATTTCCTTAAGTTCCTATGACGAATGAAGCAACCAAGGAACTACTGATGATGATGATGATGATGATGATGATGAATAAATGTCATTTTGCGCTTATATAAATGTTACCATCCATCGAAGATATCGTTAAAGTATACGATATGATATTATAATCATTCATTGATTGCCAGTTATTTTCTTAGTTAAACAAAATGACCACTAAGCAATGAAATGATTAAGAATGCACATCTCTTGTAAATATTTAAGACGTTTTTAGAAAAAATTGGAGAACAAAAAAATGAATTAAATTTACTTTGTTGTATGATAAACTAGGGATGGAAATAAGACAAAATAATGTGAATAATAACGCCTTCAATTAATATTTTGAAAAGCGTTATATCATTAAGCAGGAAAAGATTTCATAAGATAAAACACTATGAAAAATTGATTTTAATTTGAAAATATAATACATTTTACGTAAACTTCATTGACAAATGTAGATCTATTTACATTATTCGGACTATTGTCCGCATCTTTGTTGTCATATTTATCACACAGTTTCGGCCGTTGTACGCTCCGGCGTTAGTTAATTATATCCATTAGGCATGGCACGTGGAACTAGAACAGTCTACCCTAGTGAGCGAAATAAAGGGTTCAGTTCGACATTCCAACCACTTGAAGAAGGCCGAAGCGTACAACGGCCGAAAGTTTAGTATAAATCAAAAATATGAAAACTAAAATAAAATAATTAATACACACTGAACAAAAAAATTAAATTAAAAAAAGTATTTAGCAATAACAATTTTAAATAGATCCAAATAAATCATGGAATTATTAATTAACAGAAAAACTTTACAATAAATATTTTTGGGGAATTTAAATGGAATTGAAACTGTATAAAATAACGAGAGAATTTTCGACAATATAACAAAATAAACACTAAACAACTAATTAGTTACCTGTCTACAGCACAAAACAGACTTGATTAGTCAACTGCACTAAAATGTTGTAAGAAATTTTTGTGGAGATGAAGGCAAGTTTCATTAATTAGAAATTAGTCTTTTTGTCACGTCCTCTTCATTGCGTATTGATTTACTTTCCAATGACGCTAGAAAAAATACAAAGAAAACATTTATCCGCCATCAAATTAGTCAACGATAAAAAGAAGAATGAATTTCAAAATACAAAAGAAATAAGCTAATGCTGAAAAGTGGAACGGTATATTTACCAAAATGACATTATCCTAGCATTAGAATTAAAATATTTAATTAAAAAAGAAATCAAATGACTAGCAGTAATATGCATGAACAATTCCTAACCAGCAAGAGAGGCCATAGCTACATACATATATATATATATATATATATATATATATATATATATATATATATATAGGGGTTGGACAAAATAATTGAAACACTTGTTAAACTTAAAGAAAATTTATTTAATATGGAGTTGGTCCTCCTTTAACCTCACATACAGCTTTAATACGTCTAGGAATGGAATCATACAGCTTCCTGACTTCATCCAGCGGAATGTTCAATCATTCTTCCTGCTCCAGCTCTTTACGACACGACCGTGGAGGATAGAGGCTCCTAACTTGTCGCTCCAAAATGCGCCACAAATGTTTAATAATATATCTGGAGGCCAATCCATATGGTCTAGCTCACTTTCATGCTCTTCATACCAATTCTTAACCACTCAAGCGGTATGTATTGGAGCATTATCGTCTATTGGACCGAGACATTTCCATCATATAGCGGCCCAAACTATCACTGATCCACCATCATGTTTCACTGGGTTGTAAGCATCTTTGGACTACCTCCACACATAAACTCGCCCTGAAGTTGGGAAAAGAGAAAAACTGGATTCGTCTGAGAATATGACTTGCTTCCATTGGTCTGCAGACCAGGCATTGTGATCTCTGCACCACTTCAACCTCTTCCGAATGATGCGAGTGGAGAGAAGAGGTTTCCTTACGGTGGCTCTTCCATGATATCCAGCCTTATGGAGCTCACGACGAACAGTTTTAGTAGAAACTGGACTATTCAGATAATTATTCAACTCAGCAGTCACTTTGGCCGCAGTAGTCCGATGATTTTGCACCACATTGCTTTTCAATGCACGTCGGTTCCTGTCAGTAAGTTTGCAAGTCCGGCCCGAATTGCTATGCTTGCTAGAGGTTTTCACCTGTTTCTTGAATTGTGTCATAGTTCTTGATATGGTAGCTCTTGAAAAACCAAACAGTTTAGCAATCTTAGTGATCGAGGCTCCTGCCATGCGAGCTCCAACAATTTTCGAACTCGAAGAGGTCAGACATTTAGCTTAAATTTTACTAAATTCTAAAAAGAAATAAGCCAAAGACAGTAAATTATATAAATAAACGTATTTACAATAGATATAACCTGCGAAGTTTTAGTTAAAGTTCTTAATATAATAGGTCTGTACAGAAAGCTGTAACATGAGGGGAAGTGGAAAAATCAGTCGTGGCTGATCACATATGGAGAAAAAAGGGAGATCACCGCCCTCTGTGGAATCAGGTTGAAATCATAGACAAACATCATTGGAAAACTTAAGGAATCAGCACATAGGTCACAAAAATCACCTGAGCCGACCAAGTAGAGAAATACAATATGGAAACCAGTAATAAGGCGTGCCAGAGAAAAGCGATAATAGCAAAGAAAATTGCAATATGAGCACTGGTAAAAAAGGTTGCTGAAGACATTAGGAAATCCACACACAAATGTCTTCAAGGACACATGACACAGTAGGCGTAGTTTAGATCCAGTGACAGGACCCAAAGAGTGTGAGTTCAATACCTGATTAAGGCGGTGGAAAAGCACATGTCTTCCGCAGCCATTTTTGGAGAACTTGGAGAGGGGAATTAACATGGCACGTGAAACTAGAACAGTCTACCCCAGTGAGCGAAATAAAGGGTTCAGTTCGTCATTCCAACCACCTGAAGAGGGCCGGAGCGTACAACGGCCGAAAGTTTGTGATAAATATGTCAACAAAGATGAGAACAATAGTCCGAATAATGTAAATAGTGTACATAATACCTCATCTCAGAAATATAGACAGATACACTTTGTATCTATCTATCATATTATCAGTCTATCACAGGGACTTTGTATGTATCTATCTATCGTAGCGACATTGTATACATAGAATCTGCGACATATATGTATATATCGCAGATTGGAAAATTCAAATGAAAAATAGACAATCTAGACAGAAACTCCGATACATAAATACATACAGGGTGAGCTAGATTAATTGCCGTATAAATTACGTAAAAATAAAAAATAATACTCATTTTAACAGAAATATTTACCAAAATTATACAAAATATCTTGAAATACTAAAGAGTAAATTTATTCAATAAAATCGCAATTGGCATCAACCACAGCCTCCAGACAACTTCGGAATTTTCTGCAACTCTTCTGGATGGTTTCCTTGTTTCAGATGGTGAATGCTGGCATAATCCTTGCCTTCAATTCATCTTTGGTGATACAAGGAATTTTGTTGGTCTCTCGCTCAACATACTAATCCAGGGGGTTGCAGTTTGAAGAGTTATGGGGTGATGCGGTCGCAGAAATTGTCTGACAGCCATGACTGACTTCTCCTACTTCTGTGGTATGGTGCACAGACCTGTTGCCATATATAGGATCTTCCAGTAGCTATCCTCTTGATCGAGGGCAGCACTGCCTTCTCAATGCAACTGATGTAGGTCTTCATGTTGAGCTTGAGGCCCTGTGGGAAGATGAATGGAGGCATAACGTCAACACCACTAGTGATCACTCCAAACACCTTCGTAATCATCATTAGACGCATCCAACTCTTTCCGAATCCCCTGCACTGTCCTTCGATTGACACTCAAACATTTTGATTATTCGTATTGAAACTTCCTGCACGAATACCAAGGAGTACAGCATGCCTTTTCCATATTTCTGGCGGAGTGCATTGTGTCATGATGCTATTTTTCTTAACAGGCCTATTTTCTAAATAGACCCCTACTACCGACAAAAACAAAAACAAACAACGCGAAATAAAAAATATTACCCATCGCACCCTGTAGATATAAACTGTGATAAATAGAAATTAAATATGATACTTAATCTATTAGATAAATCGAAAAAGGAATTCGAAAAATTGAATTACGCTTCTTAGCTATCTTTCGTTACTTAATTGTTAAGACACTTTCCCTGCCTGACGGTCTTTTAAGTATAAAAAATGCGAGTACAAATTAAATTGCTTTTAATCTAATCTATTTTCATGTTTCTCATGTATAAAATCCAAGCAATTTTGAGTAAATTGCTCCGACAACCTTTCGAATTATCATTATATCAATTTTGGTTACTATCAATAGAATGACGAACTAGACGCAAATTAAACAGAATTCTCTACGTGAAATAATTCATAATAGATTCAGAACGCCATTCACCAAAAGTCATTAATTTAAATTTTAGAAAACTGCTGATTAACTTGAATTTAACATGTTTCATTTATTTCTTGTTTCTTAATCTATGACTCATTTTCTAGGCGTTTAAATAAAATTCATAGCAATGCTACAAGCAAAAATATTAGTATTGTCAAATAGATGTTTTATTTGGAGATGACTCACTCAAAGTAAAATCTTTAAAGGAAAATAAGAAATTAAATCTCTTTGTTTGTTTTGTTTCTTAAGAAAATAAATATCGTTACGAAAAATTTGCACAAATTTTCAAGTAAAAAGTGAATAGTTCATATTAAACCGGTATGAGCTAAAATTGGTAAGCAAGGTATTTGCGTCCTTTCAACTGTATCAAATTGTTTGACTTCCCAGAAGCATGTTAAAAACTAATTTAAAATATTATGATTACATTCAATTGAAGAAAGCCTCTAGTAAATCTTAGAATGATATCAGAGAGAGCTATACAAATGCAAATGGATGTATACCTAGGTTTTATAAATTACGCATTTAATAAAATACACCACAAAGGACTACTATGTATCTCGCGAGATAAAGGTAGTGCTCTGTTTGGTTAAAATTCAGTTTAAAATCAGGATTTTCCTTCTTCTAAATGAACTTCCTTCCTGGGCTGTTGAGCTCCATCTAACCGAAACAACTAGTTATGAGGCACCAGTTGTTCGCCTCGCATATTCTTTGGCTCGGAGTGCCAGAGGCTTATGCAACAGAAGCATTTTATAGACACTGCGAGTTTGTTCTCACGATAACCCCCGGCTATGATAACATTTGGGGCATATACAAATATATTGTACGTATATAGAATATTATATACATTACGTGTCTTAGACACAGCCAAAAAATTAAAGGTTTTTTTTTAAATATATAAAAATGTTACATAAACAAAAAGGCTAGAAAGAAAGACAAATTACTAAATAGTGGTACATAGATAAATAAACAAACACAAATATTGAGGAGCTTGTTAATTTTGGGAAGGGAAAAGTTAGCAGAAAGGAAAAATGAAAAAGAGAAATTGGTACAACAATGGCCTTTTGGACATATGTATATAAAGACATTTACCTTGCTGTGGTGCCAGGAATCTGCCTCAAACTTTGTAAAAGTATTTTTCATACTCCATATATATATATATATATATATATATATATATATATATATATATATATATATATGTATATATGTATATATGCACAAATAAGAGAAAGAATAGATGGAATAAAAATCCACAATTCGTAGCATTTAATTTTTTTTTAAAGTGATCAATTAAAAGTAGAGCAAAATATTATTATCGCAAGTTATCTACCATCGCCTTGAGCCTAAACTCCTCGGAGATTATGAAGTCATTATTTTTGATGGTACTCATAGCTAAACTATCGATTGATAAAAAATGACCAAGAGTAGGAAATGCAAAGTTGATAAATACAACTTTAGGTAAGAAAAAACAGAAAAGTAAAAATAAGACAAACAATCTTCAGATTAGTTGTACAAAAACAAATAAGTACTAATACAGGAAAACCTGGTAATTGCGAAAAAAGTTAAAAAGGAATAATATATATATATATATATATATATATATATATATATATATATATATATATATTACTTTTAAATAATATTTAAGTTTTTTTCAGTTAAACTTAAAATCATTTTTGAGTTTCAGAAAAACGCATCATGTCTGCTTGAGTTCAAAACGCCAATCATATAACTGCTATATAACCTTGATATATTTAGGAAGGATATTGGAATAATGCAGAACTTATATTGTCAGAAAATCACCTGGGGCAACATTTCGAAGAGATAGAATAACAAATTTATACAATGAAAACTTGTGCGCGGATCGGAATCCCCATGTTGATACAGGCTAGATACCAGCATCAGTTTATTATTAATGTCTGGTAGGTCAATATATCTACAGGGACTTTATTTTGAACAAACTTCCAGACATACTACAGGATGTACCCCAGCTAAGACGAAGATGCATGTGGTTCATGCATGATGGGGCTCCATCATATTTAGTCACAGTGTTCGCTCTACACTACCTGACACCTACAATGAAAGATGGATAGGTAGGAGAACAAGTTTCCCCGACCTCAATCGTTTGTATTTTTATCTGTGGGGGTCACCTAAAACAATTGTTTTATGCAGCAGACATTAATAATGCAGGGACGCTACATCAACGTGTCTTGGGGGCCTGCGAAACTATTCGACACCGTGTATTTGAAAGGGTCCGCTAGTTAATCATCCGACGGGTGCATGCGTGTGAATAAGGAAGCGGAGGGCATTTTGAAAATATATGAGTTGCTGCGTTGAGGTACAACAATGGCCTTTTGGACATATGTATATAAAGACATTTACCTTGCTGTGGTGCCAGGAATCTGCCTCAAACTTTGTAAAAGTATTTTTCATACGCCATATATATATATATATATATATATATATATATATATATATATATATATGCACAAATAAGAGAAAGAATAGATGGAATAAAAATCCACAATTCGTAGCATTTAATTTTTTTTAAAGTGATCAATTAAAAGTAGAGCAAAATATCATTATCTACCATCGCCTTGAGAAGTATAATCGTAGTATCAGAACATGAAACTTTTGTGTAGCGATGTAAAGTGTTTTTATTGTAAGCTATTATAATAAGAAATATATATATATATATATATATATATATATATATATATATATATATATATATATATATATATATATATATATATTCTTTATTTATCCTAAGTATGACTACTTCGTTACAATATTAACTAAACTGCACTATTTAATATATGTGTGTTTGTGTGTTTATGTGTGTGTGTGTTTGTGTACGTGCAACACCTTATCCAAAAATGGGCAAAATACGATATATATATATATATATATATATATATATATATATATTAATTTGAAAATATAATACATTTTATGTAAACTTTATTGACAAATCTAGATCTTTTATTGTTTTCAGCGGTCCTTTTTATTGTTTCTTGCTTTTCAAGTTATTCATACTTAATATATACAAGCAAGCGAGCATCTCTTTTCGTTTTCCTTCTTTTTCTTTGTTTTTCTTTTAAATCAACTCAAGAAAATTATGATAAAATCAAATAAATTGGCTCGTTCTTTTATCTTTATAGAAAAATAATGAAGAAGTTATTCAGATTTTTATCTATAATCTGAAGCTATTCATATATTTTGCTTCAAAGACCAAAAGAAAAGGATGTTGCTGACATCACGCTTATTTGTGTTGATATCTGTATCTCTTGTAATCGAGGCTTACACTGTGAAACACCGGTTCTCGCCGTACGATCATAGATGTTAAGCAATGTCGAGATCAGTCAGTACCTAGATGGGTAACTGCTTGGAAATACTAGGTGCTATAAGCTTGGATGGGTGCGTTGTGAAATGGAGAACGTCTCGGAATTCAATTCCAGTTGGGTTTGTTAAATTCACTTACACGTAAATACCCTTGGAAAACGTATGAATCCACCTCTTCTGTTGCCAACTATGGGTTAAACAGTTGGACTTTTATCACTAAAGAAAATATTTTCTTGTTTGATAAGCCGAAAAAACGAAACATTTTTATCGATTTATTTGTTCTTTAAAATCCATATTTAATCTCTTGGAAAAATATTTTCCATTGTGTTTAACAGATGTTTTAATGTTTTTTCTTTCCAATTATTAAAACATAAAGAATCGATAAAGAATCGATATAAAGAATCGATATAAAGAAATGATGCTTGGTCTGAAAGAAAGGAGTATTTCGATCTGTTACTTGTGATCGGTGTTGGAATTCAACTATAAACCAGAAATCTGAATGAAGATTTGTAAAGCAAACAGGTGCCAATCTACTCAATATCTCTCCTTCTTGCTTTGTGCCATACTTAATACATCTCAATAAAGAGCCTGACAACCAAGCAAACGAAAGAAAGGCAGTAATTATTTTCCTTCACCATTAACATTAAATCGATATGTTCCATAAAAGAATTCCTCCTGGTTTTAAAAAGTTCTGTCTCCTTTGATTTTTCGTTTATTCATTCAGTTGACATCAAAAATAATCCTGAAGTAGAAAGTCACCGAGTAGAAAATATCATGGAACCCACAAGAATTAATGTAAGTTCTCTGTGTAAACGCCATCGATCTCAGCATCGAATTTAAAAAGAGTTTAATTGACTTTCAAAACAATCCCGAAACCTGATCTAAAGTTATTCAACTAATAACTATTACTTGCCTATTTAAATGGATAAATAATTGATTATGGTCAAATATTGATGCCATTTGCAACGTTGTATGATAATGTTATTAGAGTTCAAATTTGCCTGAATTAACTTTTTAAAAATAAAAGAAATACAAAAGTAATGAAAGCAGAAATGGAAGAGAAAGAAAATAAGCAAGGAAGAACGAAAGAAAAAGAATAAAGAACAGAAAAAGGAAAATAGAATTTAAAAAGAAAATATCATTGAAAGAGGAAAACGGAAAGTAAAAAAAAACAAAAACAAAAAAACTATAAATTTAACGTTGTTCTTTTCTTGTCTTGAAGATTAAATGTTCCTTCCTACGTCAAATCTTATCGAATTCTTCTTTCTCTTTCCTCATTAGAGATCTATTTGTTGCAATAATTTTTCTTCTTCTCGCCTCTCTCTTTCTATCTATGACATTTTCCAATGTACCTACAATTCCACTCATTGCAACTTTTTCTTAGTTTTATTTAACTCATCTTTTTTTTTTCCTTAAATGTCGACTTTTTAAAAATAAAATAATTGCATTTTTTTTTAATTTTCCATTTCATCTCCGCTAATTTCCCTAAATCTATCAACTCTTTTAACTACTTTCAATTGTTAAAATCGACCTCATAGATAAAAAAATTAACAGTGATCGACTAAATTTATATTTAATCGTAAGGCAAGCGTAAAATACTTATAAATCTAGCGGTACATCAACAATTACAGAAAACACGCTTCCTCAGGCAAAAACTTTTTAAGTTGGATTCTTACTGAGTGTTGATTTTCTAGCTGCGCTATTTAATAAAAGGCCAGATAGAGACATTCTACGAAATTGCGATTAAAAGCAATTAAAATAAAACATTGTTTGCAGAGTATTTCTTTCATTTTAATTGCTTTTTATCACAATTACACAATATTGATTGTCAGTATTTCATTTCATTCAATTTAAGATAATATTCTAACGATTATAAATCTTTTTTTTCATTGTTTTTTTTTTTAACTTTCGTGTGAAGAATTAAATACAAGGACAAAATTACGATCAAATAAATAAATAAATTGATGTAAAGAAAATGTTTTAATACCTCACAATTTTCCAATGTTTTTACTTTCATAGTTAATAATTTCTTAATATCATTTATGTTTCTTTAGACATGAAATTAATTTCATGCATGTGATTCGCTTCTTTCCTTCCTTCCTTCCTTCCTTCCTTCCTTCCTTCCTTCCCTCCTTCCTTCCTTCCTTCCTTCTTTTCTTTTCTTTCTTTCTTTCTTTCTTTCTTTCTTTCCAATCGGGTCAATTATCAAGACTTTTTCTTTAAATCAAATTTCAAATATTTAATCACTATGAATGACTGCTGAAAATTTCTCACCTCAACTCACTTTCCAAAATATAACCAAGTGACCAAATTTTTCCTCAATATTTTTAAAAATCCCTTCTTGATGGGGTTGAGAAAATTTCAGTACTCCTTCCTATTAAACAAATTCAAACTATGGGAATTTATGATTTATTGTTGTGGTTAATAAGCTGGACTCCTGTAAATACCTTCACTCCTCGCTTGGTTCTCTACAATTTGTTTTTTTTTTGTTTGTTTTTTCGCATTAACTTATATAACTAGAAAGGATAAAAACAAGTATGTAGTTTCACGAGTGTGTTCGCAAATGATTAGTTGAACAACCATTGTGAGTCTGCACCAAATTCGGCTGGGGTTAGTACAAATGAAATACGCGTTCACATGAAAAATGACACCATTTGGTGTCAACAGCACTCCAGATAATCACTCTCCAGTAGAATCAGCCAAAGTTACTTTACCAACATACTGTCGGAATCTCATGTCTAACCATATTTGTACAGTTTGTTACAGTTTTCAATTCTGGCTTGTTCTTCTCCTAAACTAGTTGCCAACCTCGACTAGAGAGCTCAGTCTGACCAGTTAAAACCATAGATGTAGTGTGGGTGGGGAAGAGATCATTTCATACGTTTCCAATGGGTATTTTTGCAAAAGTGAATATAACGACCACAACAGGAATTCCAACGATTCTCCAATTTCTCGTTCTGAGCCGAAAACTATTACACCACCTGCACACCCATGACATGAAAAAACATCTCCAGCCAAAACTGATAGAGCGTGATAACAACATTAAAATCAAATGAATTCGTTCGACTTGCAAAATATTTTCGAGATGATCTTCATTTTTTAAGAATGTTCGCAAAATCGCAACCAACACTATTTAATGTAATCAGATTGTGTTCAATACAATTACAATGTATGATTGGGTGTGACTTATTTGATGTATCGTTAAATATTATCGATCATGATTTTGATGGTGATTTTTCTTCTTTTTTTTTTAACAAGAATTCTCGGAATTCAATTAAAGTTTTTCTCACAATTTCTGAGCAAACTTAAATTTTCAACAATTTTAAACGATCGTAGAAGAATATCTTTGCCTATATTTCTATCTGAATTTATTTTGTTTATTTTTACTGATAAAAGATAACAAATGGAGACAGAAAGTTAACTAAATTCTGCCGTTTTCTAATTTGTTAGAACCTCGCACATAATTGTAAAGAATTTTCTTCTCTCAGCTGAAAATGTGCGTCAATATAGTTTTTTTTTATAACTTGATTCACTCTTGCTTTTACTTTAGGCATAAATTCTTTTACTGATAAATTTCAATCACTGTCAGCCATCAGGTCCTACAAATGAACAGCCTCATGTCCTTTCTAATGAACCAAAAGGAGTGAGTTTAGAAAATGACTTAATGAATGAAGCAGCTTAAAGCTTGCTTGACAGTCTTAAGGTATCTAGCGTTGATTAACAACTTGTATCACCTCGCAGATGATGACGTTTGGTTTCACTCAAACACGCGTGATGTTATGTGCATTTACTGAAATGTATTCCTTAGCAGATAAATCTCTTCCTCTCTCAATTTTCCAGTTCATGAATGCCATCTAACAAATATCCCTGCAATAACAAGTCTTTATACAATATTTTATTGGGGATTTTTGTTTTAGAAATATGTAATAAAAAGACGGGCAAATTGATATATGATAAAAGCGTAAATTTATTTTTAGAAAGCAAAACTAAATAGGAACGGGTTTTGAGTAAAATGTAAGCAGTGTTGCTGGCTTAAATAGCATTTTGTTATAAAGAATAATAAATTAAAAAAATTGTAGCAACAACAGGTTTTGTTTCACTTGGAAAAATACCAACAGACATAGCCTTTAGAGATAGATATGACCAAATTGCGATGTATATCTATCGCAATTTGGTCAATAGGGTTAGCTAGCTAGCTAGCTAGATAGATAGATATGGCCAAATTGTGATAAATAGAGAGATAGATAGATATAACTAAAGTGCGATAGATAGATAGAAAGATAGATATGACCAAATTGTGATAGATGAATAAATTGTGATAGGTAACATTTCTGATTAGCAATCATTATTCTCAGCCACTAAATTTGATTATACTGTTTCCAGGTAAGTTTCCAGGCAAGTAACGCTGACAAATGTGTCTACAGCGCTTACTAAGAAATATAAATGCCAGTTTCATTAATAGAAAGTGTTGAATAAGTGCCAATAAGATTCGCCTGACCAACATTCATCTGGGATAAAATCTATGCAAAAAAGGGACTAAAATTTAAATAAATATATTTGTAGAACAAATAAGATAAATTTGAAGTAAAAAAAAAACTAGTGTTCACTTCAATTAGTATAATTAATATATATATATATATATATATATATATATATATATATATATATATATATATAAGGGTGCGGTAGGCGCTTTTTCATATTTTTAATTTTGCTTAAACGCGTTGTTTGTCTTTGATTTTGTCGACTGCATATGGTCAGTTGGCCACACCGTTTGTGAGTAAAAGCGCACCATGACGCAATTCACTCCGCCAGAAATTTGAAAACGACACGCTACATTGCTTGCCATTTGCGCCGGAAGCTCCACTACGAGCATTTCAGTGTATATGGGTGTCAATCAAAGAGTTGGATGAGTCTAATGGTGAGTACGAAGTTACGGCAGCTCAGAAAACTCATTCTGATCGAAAAGAACTCATGAAGTTTTGGGTGAGATCCTCAGACTCAACAAAGGGTCCTATATCAAGTGCTCTTAGTAGGTAGTGCTGTCCTGGGTCAAGAGACTGAAACTTGCTTGATTATTATATTGTGACGTCCCCCAGTGTCGCTGCGCCAAATGTGACGTCTGCCTGGCTGCGTCCGTCGTTCTATCCTGTCCTGTGACGACCAACTGGCTTGGTATTGGGCGCGGCACCAAATGTGACGTTCTAACCTTTTGGTGATTCGGATGGGAATCTGGTTAGATTCGGTATCAGCCTTGTCGTTCCCAGCTCGCCTCCAACGTCTGGTTACCGAAGTAACTGTTTTGATTTCCAGTCTAACCTACCCACGTTGTGATTTGATCTTAGGCAGACGAAATCAATCAGTCGCCGGCCCGTAATGCAAGCTGAGTCCGGACAAGGGTAACACCGCACAAGTATATGTAAAAGAAAATAAAGTAATAACTCGAAAATTTCAAATGTGTTAAAAAAGGATAACAATATTTTATATCTGGTTGCTGATTACAGGACTGCATCTTTCTACCAACCCGCTTATATGGATTCGTGACACTTTGTGTTTGTTAGACGAGTCTTAACATCTTAATTTGTTCTTTTAAGAAACTGGTTTTTGGTGTATCTTCAGGCGATATTCGTAAAACTTGTTTTGGTGGTGTGAGTCTAAGTCGTTCTTCAAAAATAAATTGTTCTTGGTTAGAAGTTGAGTTCAGAATTGCGTGAATCTTAGCTTTCTGCGAGGCGTCTGTGAGCTCTCAGCTCACTGCAACTGCTTGCCTGTCTGTCCCCAACCCCAACTCAACTGCTGTCCACTCGTTGCGACTCCGCTTATACGGACGTCGACCAAAACCGGGGTGGGCTTGTCGGTGTTTGAGGTTCCTTGATAATTCTAAATCCACTTCTTTGTTTTCGGTCAGGAAAATTTATTATTTTCCATTTTTGGAAGTCTTTCGTCCTCCCACCTTCTTCTGTTCTCATATTGGTATCTCACCATGCCCTCAGAGGGTGTCAACGGGTTTCCCCTCTCTGTCACAGTGGCATCTCATACCGATCCTTTCAGGGGTGTCAACAGGCCTCCCCTCCTACTTCACATGATTACTTTCGCCTAACACTGACGCCAGCATTCAGCCAATGTGCGCCCAGCAGTGTGGGTGTGGCCAGACTAGCTTCGGTTTAAAAAATCTTGCTCAAAGAAAAAAAAAATTATCTTCCTTTTTCTTTTCTTCCTTTCTTTCCTTTCTTCTGCCCGACAACAAGTCCTTAGACTCTTATCTTAACCGAATTTCATATCGTCAACGAGATTTTCGCCAATTATCAAGTGGGTGGTCATCTGGCGATTTGGACGCTAGAGCCAATTATTCGTTTCGATAAAATAATTTTCTTATCATAGCCAGCTCCGACACAAAACAGATGCTCCTCTCAATGATATTCTGCAGATAGCTTAATTTTTCCTTCATGGTTGTCCAGCGGACATTTTTCCCGCGACCCAGTGCATGACCTAATTAATATTATCTCTCAGTTTCTGTTTCGTAGGTCATTTGACCAACCTGAAATTTTCAACATTGCCATACTCGGTGCGCCGTCATAAATCAAATTAAATCCGACACATCCGCGACCTTACTTTCCTCGCTAATGAGAATAAAAACCTTTAGCACTTTTCTTTGTTAGAGAAAAAAAAATAACATCGCTTAGTGTCCTTTTCGTGATGGCTTCTTATCACCTAAATTTAATTCTCGCCTTTTTCTTTCTTTTTTTCTTCTTCTAGCAACCTAAATAGTGTCACAATATGTGGGGCGCAGTTGTGCGAGAGAGTCACAAAGCCCCTTGTAATACCAAAGATGAACTGAATTCATAGATTATGGAAGCATTCACCAGCTTAAACAAGGAGACTGTACAGAAGAGAGGCAGGAGATTTTGAAGTTATCTGAAGGCAGTGGTTGATGGCGATTTTTATTGAATAAATTTACTCTTTAGTAAATAAAGATATTTTGGTAAATATATCTGTTGAAATGAGAATTCAGTGTTATTTTCATTTTTGTGTAATTTAGATGACAATTTATCCATCGCACCCTGTACATACACACACATACACACAAACACGCGTGGCCGAGTGTTTAGAACATTCGCTTTCTGACCATGAGACCCGCGTTCACCATGGTCAATTTGTCAGGTTAGGTGACTTATTGATGCTATTCTAGCATGCAACACGTTTGAAAATTGCCTGAAAACCATACCACGGGTTGAACTAAGCCTTGTCAATAAAACTGGGTAGAGAGCCGTCGATGGTTGTGCTAGCATGAAATCACAAGTCATCGTGACCGAGGGTTTATATATTTAGAAAGATATGACAAACTGGAAAAGTTTTTGTAACGCGTTTCATCCGTTAGGATTTTATTGGACTGGGTTTTGTTTTCGTTACTACGTCTACGTATGCGCACGAAACGAGAGACGCTGGTCGTTTTAAAAAAAATTTTGAAACAATATTTTCGGAAGAAAATCTTTTTTTCAATCTAACCAATTCCATCTGCATTCATTTTTTTTTCTCCGTCACCTTTGTCCCTGACTATCCCACACTATCAAGAATGTTGATATATTGTAAGAGCCTGGGTGCAAATTTACCGTTACTGAACTAGCGATCAAAGCCCTTTCCAGACATTTTCGTCTCTTTTAATCAAAGTAGCATTCCCTATGTCAAAATTGATGTCCGTTTTGTTACGGACAAAAACCAATGCGTTTTGTGTATTGTTTTTTAAAATATCCCTCTTGTGGTCATATAGTCTTTTGTTTAAAATTCTTGAGGTTTCTCCAATGTATTCATTCTGGCAATTCCTGCAGTTCATAACATAAATTCCTCCCTCAAGTTTTGGCTTGTTGTTTTTTTTTATTGATTATGTCATTAACTGTTTGTTGTGAGACCGTAACATACCTACAACATGGACTCTTCCAGGACTATATAAAGTATGCGATATAACACTCTAGGAGAAGAGGAGGAAAGAGAGAGAGAGAGTATTCTAATACCGTAGTATCAGCCGCTCACGACTACCAATATTGGACACTAGCACATAGTAAGCTTCGCTTACACTTACACTATCTTTGTAACCTTTTTGTTTAATATATCTTTTTTACCTCTAATCCGCGTTTCGTGTTTTCCTTCCGTGGTCACGGCTTTGGGCCCACATCATTGTTTTAGATGTAGTTGTGACAAATTTTATGTTGAGTTTAGATAAATTCTTTTCGGTCGTTGTTGTGATAGAGTTAGTGGATAGAATAATATATTTTTTTGATTCGTTGGGCTTTTTCAGGAAGAACAGCTTTTCCATTTTGGAATATTTTATGTTTCGCATTGAAAATGAAATAGTTAGTGTATTGAAGAGTCTTGAAAATATTTTCTCCTCTTCATGTAAATATTTAGGGCTGCAAAATACCCCGTCTTTCAAATAAAGACGGATTATTTTGCTTTTGAAATTAAAAATAATCGTTTACTCACCAGTTATTTAGCATCGCCTGAAGAGGAAAAACTTAGTTCCGAAACACGAAAGATAGTGTGTATATATATATATATATATATATATATATATATATATATATATGCACCTAATGGTAAATCACGTTTAGCTTGAAGGCGATATCCCTGAATAAAAATTAAATTTATATTCGATCCTTGATAGGAGACAAATTTTCTTTAGTAAGTATCATTCTTTGGCCGCTGTATATTAATTTCACTGTTTAAAAATACAAATACTTTCTCAAACAAATATAACAACTAAATATATAATTTATAATAAGAAGAAATATTGTTCGTTAAAAAAAATCATTAATTGTAAAACAAAAGATTTGTGATTCACTTCACCTGGCATTGTGGGTGGGTTTGGGCTAGGTATGTGAATGCTACTTCTGTTTTTTTTTTCTTACCACAGATTAACTGACTTTCTCCTTGACTGCTTTATCTAGAACGAAACCTGACTTATAATTGGAATACCCCTACTTTCCGTCTGAGTCACACTTGATCCCGCGAATATTTTCTTTTCTCTAATTTGGACAGCTAGTGGTTGCTTTGAAACTCTCACACCTTGATTTTACTGTTGATAACTATGGAAATACTGGTGGCCTAGGCCCACATTTCTAGTTCATATGATCACAGTTTTGTAAGAGGTGTTGCTATTTTAAGTTTTTCATTATGTATTTTGAAAATGTAACAACTGGCGTATATGAAACCTTGGCTGGCAAAAGTTAGCGATCGTAGAGTAAGAAGTAAGAATCGAACCCACAAGTAATAGCTTTGTTAATCATTGCCTCCCAGTATTTATTAAACCTGTAAGAGATTAGCACACTGTTAAGTTAATAGAACTGAACTGAAAATACTACCAAGTGTCTGCGACTAAAGATGACTCATTGTTATGGCAGATTTCCCAAAATTTTGGATGCTATTTGTACCAAAAAGCACAAAGATAGGCAAAGTTTATTTCATCCCAAAATAGATTTTTAGGACTCTACCGATGAGGTCATTGACTTTCGTTTGGCAAAAGAAATGCTATTTTTCCTTTCGATACTTAGTGGAGCGAGGGAAATTATTGGCCTCATAAAAACGACAAACGCAAAAAATATACTTTGGTAAACCTAACAAAATAGAGGGGAAAATATACATTGAACTGAAGTTCTTTTTTTTTTCTTTTAAGAAAAAAAAGGTAACTCCCTTCAAAATCAAAAGACTTACCAGACTGATCGGAAAGGCAGCGATGAAAATTCGATACGTCGAGAAAGAAATTAAGCAGAGGTCGAGCAAAATAGAGATATTCGATATTTTCAAAGATACACTAGCCTGCAAAACCTTTAGGCCAACCTGGTAAATTACTTTTGTCAAAGACAAAGACATTGTGCATTTCTTATATTATGAACTTCAAGAGACAGTAAATAAGTTACTTCACTTTTAGTTAATGCTGTATGGTGGATGACAAAGCATCGTAAGCAGAGAGGATGCTGAAAAAATGCCATGCAAATATAATGGGATACCAGTAAAACTTTCACCTTTCAGCCCTTTTCTAAAGCTAAGAAGATATTTTTAAAATTTTCAAAGAGTGGGCTTTATTATTAAAGAAAGTATAAAACGTTAAAATATGTAGTTAATAATCAGTGTTTCTGCTTTAGGCTCGACTAACTGCCTCAATTCGATTTGACATTGAATGGAATAAGGTTCAGATTTTCTCAATGGAAGCTTTTCCATTTTCTTGGCAGCAATTCTCTTAGAGATTGCGTACTTTTAATTGTTTCTTCAGTTCCCACCACAGTATTCCAAAAGCCAAACATCTTCATTTACAATTTTTGTTGCACGTGATGTGTGGCAACGAGCACACACACAAACACACACAGACACCGAGAGAGAGAGAGAGAGAGACGCACCCTCTCTTTCACAGACACATTAAACAGTGTATTTAATCAGCAATCCTTCGTTTGAATATGTTTTATTAAATAGAATGAAAAAGGAATATATATATTTATGTTTGTGTGTGTTTGTGTGTGTGTGTGAAAAGTGTATGTATATATATATATATATATATATATATATATATATATATATATATATAATTATTTATATATTATATGCGCGGTACTTATTAGAAAGCGCTCAATATCAGAGATAGAGCTAACATATTTGGTTGGATTGATGTGAGTTTGTGACCCTGGGTTTCACGCTTTTGCGATCGCCATACAAACTGATTATTTTTTTTTTTAATTTTGGATTTGTGTAGATTGCGTGTATTGGTGTTATTATGGAAGTGGGGGGAACGGCGTCGTGATGTCAATCATGCTAATGCAAACATAGATGCATGTCCGTACACCCGTTGAGGTACGCAGGCACACATACACACTCGCTCGTCCGCCGGGGCTCATACAGACATAAACATATGTGCACAGTATGGGACGACATATGTATGTATATGTGTACTCTTGTCTATATACATACGCATTTGTATGTTGAAATTTAAAGATCGGAAGTGCAGCGAAAATTTCTCGTAAATATCTCGTGAATGTATACATGTCAGCAATCAGAGCATTTTTCTATTCTTTCGCTGAATATTTCCTCGCATGTACGTATATACGTGTGGTGGGGTCTGTGTAAAATTATCATAGGTAAAAATTACTATTATTTTTAATTTTTTAAGGCTGATTTGTTATTATTTTAAAGCCGGTTATTTGCTTGTTTTTGATGACTGCGTATATGTAACTGGTAGAAATTGCAGTTTGTAATCCTTACGTTTTTTTTTTTAGGTCACAAACTCACATCAATCCAACCATATATATATATATATATATATATATATATATATATCGGAGGTGTTGAAACAAAATGGCTATTTTTGTAGTGATTTTATAACATATTTATGTTATAATTTTTAAATAAATAATATGTACGAATATTTGTCCCCCACCCTTTGCATATATATAAACACTCGACCTCGATGTTTCTGGTTATATAACATTTCTGGCGACATCTACTGTGCATTGGAAAGGCGTATGTTGCGAACTACACACAGACACACACACATATATATATATATATATATGTATGTATGTATATACATATTTATATGTATATATATATATAAATAAAAAGAAAGAACAGTAAGATATATAATCCAGTGTTCTTATAGATATTTTTATTTTTACTAAATCAGTGAAATCAATTAGCTATTTTTGGCGTCATTGTCATAGTTTACTTAAATAATATTTAAATATAATAAAAATAAAAATTGTTACCTAATAATATACATACTTATAGTTGATGTGAAAATAACTCTACATACTGTAAGGGATTCTAATACATTTACTCGTTCTTAAATGAAATATAGTATATTAAAAATGAAAAGTGAAAATATTTTCAAATCGTAGTTAAATAAAACCTATTCTAACCTAAACACCCACCAAAAATCTTTAAATATACAAATAGAAAAAATGCCATAAGAAATTTTTGCCGTTAACAATAAAATTTTTAAAAAATCCAGACGACATGCATTTAACGGATGTCAGATTTCATTGAAGAATACATCCATACCCCCTACCAAAACGTAACTAATAACTGATACATCAAAATACAAACATAATGAACACGAAAACACCCCTCTGGTTGAAATGAATTTCTCTGTATCCATGGAAACGTGAATTGAGATTTTTGCTGTCTTTAAAACCCAGTAATTTTAAAAGTTACTCCAAAATTCGCTTGAGGATGAAATGGAACTAATGTCTTTAATTTAATTACAAAATTAAATTCGAACCTTCCATTTTTGAAACATGGTTGGAACTGTGTAGCGGAAAAACCATATTTTAAATCAATTAGTTTATAATATATTTATATGTATATAAAGTTTTGTTCCACTGTTCTGATGAGGTACATAGTCTTTTCTTTGTTTGAGAGATTTGCGTCTGCCGTAAAAAATAGAATTACAAAATTTATAATTAAAGCACTTTGACAGATAATATTTAGTAAGCATTTATTTCATTTATGTCAACTGTTTGATTTTCCAAAATAAAGTATTAAAAAATAAAAAAAATATATATCAGCATTGTTTATTTCTCTTGACTATCTTTGAGAGGCTGCTCAAAATACACTTCTGGACTTCAACCCACTGCCAAAAGTATTGTAATTGAGTCAGATTTGTCGACCTCACGCTCACGTTCATCCATTTCTTCTCGCATATTTCCTCTCGTTTTTTTTAGATCAGGACTTTTTTGTGATATTGTTCTCATGGTATTTTGTCTAAAACAATACTGGAAAACCCTTTTGCGGCCAAGCTTTAACCTTCTAACAGATTTCTAGAAATGTTGAATATATCAACCTAATTTTCCTTCCCCATCTATTTTGGAAAGTGTACCAGTCTCTCCTGTCGTAAAGCACCCCACACTATGATGTTGTCACTCACTATACTTCACGGGATGATGTTTTTTGGCTTTGACACCGCCACCACTTTTCCTACAAACATAACGATGAACATTATAGCTAAACATCTGAATATTATATTATAGCTTGTTTAGTCAGACTCGAGGAAATTTCTCTAGAAACAAAGAGCTGAACTTTGTCCCATATATAGTTTGCATATTGTATGTTTTTATGTTTTTTATTCAATGAATATCTTCTTTTTTCTGGGCAATCTTTCAGGTTATTTCGAAGGTTTTACGGCACATACTTTTGTACCTGTTTCATCCAACATTTCCACAAAGTTCTTTTTGGTTGTTCTGGAATTGATTTACCCTTTTCGCACCACCGTACGTTCATCTCTAGGACATAGAACACGTTTTTAGGCACTGTGACAGCTGCGTCATTCCATAGTGTTTAATTATGCAATTTAAAGGTGCTCCCTAGAATGAACCTGTTCTTGACAACATTTTTGTGAACCCCTGAATAATTTGTTTTGATTTCTTGAAACTGTCAAACGGAAAAGTGATCCTAACCCAACTAGTCAATGTGTGCAATTATGAAAAACTGAGTTTGAATATATTTGGCTAAAACATCTAACTTGAAATCACTCTCACTCTTTCCTCATATATATATATATATATATATATATATATATATATATATATATATATATGAAAATTTCTCCGAATTAATCAGTAGAGAGACAATATTTATGAATAAAAATGACAATAGGAAAACTGGTAATTGCTGACGCGTTTCGTCCAATGTGGACTGGTATTTATTTGAACAAAAAGTACAAATTGTGGCACAAGGCCAATAAAGGGGAGGGGTGGAGGCTGGTCAACACTAACTATCTTATACCTAGCTAATCAGATTCGCGACCCATTCGTACATTACATTTTACACATTCACCAAAAGAACTCGTCCATCACCAAACAATCCTTCAACCACCATAATACCACGTGCTCTCAAGGGAGACCTACCAAAAATCGCGCCCCATATCATGAAAATTCTAATGATGATATATATATATATATACAATTCTAATAATGATAAAATGAGAGGGGAGGGAAATGAACCCAATAATAAACTTAAAATAAACACAAATACAAACTAAACATAATTGATGTTAGTAGGGACCGTCCAACCCATAAAACAGAGAGGCCGCTGTATTCTGCCCAGGGGACAAAATCAAGAGACGCTCTCGCTAAGGGAGTGGGAAAAAGTATAAAATATTAGGCTGGAATGGGAAAATATAAAACTGACCCAGTCGAGATGAAAATGGGGCGGGGGTCAAAACAAACTGGGGAGGATGGGAATCTCGACTTGGATCATAACCAAAGAACGGCCGGGATGCAGGCCAGGAACAACACTTACTCACATTAACTAGGTACACTGAAGCTTGTCTAACCTAACCAAGGGGAGGGTTCCACAGGAAGCCACCCCGATGTGCAATAGGTTGACCTAGAAGAGAAAATCAAGGCTAGCCCCGTTCACACGAAGCAAGCTCGCTTCTTTTACCCACCTTTCGCTAAAGACTGTCTAATGCAATCGTTTTCTATCCGATCTAATCTTCATCTTGAGCTGATGCTCAAAGAATCGAATCAGATCCGAATGAGAAAGACAATTGCCTCGCAAGACTTCCTCCTTTCGCGTCGTCCAAATCACCATTCGAGCCGTGGCCATCAGCGTCAGAAACACCATCCGTTTCATCCCGGAATACGGGGGCGACACATTGTCACACGCGTATGCGCGATCAATGGACACAAGCTGTTCGGGAGCGAGACGAGCCGTCAGCTCGCCGACATGGTCCCATAAGGGGCGGACCTGGGGGCAATGGTAGAAGTCGTGCGCAGCCGTTTCCTCTAAGCCAAGGCCACACCGTTCACAGTCTGGCAAATCCGCCAAGCCCCATATGAAAGCCTTGTCGTTGAGAGGCAGCCGATTCCGAGCCAATCGCCAGCTAAGCGAAAACTCAGGGTTACTGAGGTAATCCGCCGCTGGCGCCCAAGACCAGTAGGAGCAATACTCCTCCTCCGACAAGCCGAGCGTATCTCGTAGGAGATCCTTCGCGGGCCTCTCCACTAATTCACGATAGAAGACCTTCCTAGGCCGAGAAAGGTCACTGGACCGGGGAACGGCCCTCAAGGCCGACCGACACACGCGAAGGAAAACCGATTGATCCCGGGGTTTACGACCGCGCTCAACCCGCGAGATGGGGGGACTGATGGTAAGGCCAGGGAACGCGTCCATAACAATCCCCTCCAGAATCGGATCTCCTCCAGTCAATG
The DNA here is from genome assembly GCA_963932145.1 of Acanthosepion lycidas. Lineage (NCBI taxonomy): Eukaryota > Metazoa > Mollusca > Cephalopoda > Sepiida > Sepiidae > Acanthosepion > Acanthosepion lycidas. Next base: position 14,063,984 of record OZ010613.1, read on the forward strand.
CACGGCGTAGGAAAGCCAACCTAGAGGCACGGATGTGACTCGGCAGGTGCGGCATTCCCAGCCCCCCATGACACGGACGTTTAGTGCAGACTCGTCTGTCGACCCGATTCCCGCGTCCCCTCCATAAAATGGAGGATAGCGATTGCTCGAGCGCCTTCTTGTGAGTCTTACAGAGAGGAAGTACGGACAATCGATAAAGAATCAGGGGGAAAATGTATGTAGCACACACCTCCGCCCTTCCCTTCACGGACAACCTCCGTCGATTCCAAGTCTGACCGGCGGAATCGACCTTTGCTCGTACTTCAGAACCAATTCTTCTCCAGCTGGAGGTCAGGCCCAAACCACACTCCAAGAATGCGGACAGGACCGTCTGTCCAACCGAAGCGGCCCGGAAGAGCAACCCCCTTCCAGGCACCTAACCGCAAGCCGGACGACTTGTCGCGGTTTATTTTGGCCCCTGTCACCTTCTCGTAAGCGCCTTCTGTACCACCTCAATGTCGTTGCGGGACGACACGAAAGCAGATACGTCATCGGCGTACGCGGAAACCCTGGCTCGAGACCCTCCAGGAACGGCAATTCCACGTAGGGCCGGACTGCCGGTCTCGTCCTTCAGCCGGCGAAGGAGAGGCTCCAACGCCAAAGCATAAAGGAGAGGCGACAGCGGACAACCCTGACGAACCGACCTAGACAGCACGAACGCGTCCGACAGCCTTCCGTTCACCTGTACCACCGCACTGGGGGAGCGATACAGGAGGCTAATCCAGCGGCAGAAGTTGGGTGTGAATCCAGCGGCCTGCAGATGGTCGACCCTATCAAATGCCTTGGACTGATCCAAATTGATCAGCGCGGCTTCTTCGTCGTCTTTTACACCCTCTATGATCGTGCGGATCAGATGCAGGTTGCTCTGAATTGTTCGACCCCTCACAGAACAAGTCTGCTCAGGTCCCAACAGAGACTCGGCAACTGACTGCAAACGCTCCTGCAGGATCTTGGCCATAATCTTTAACTCTGTGTTTAGCAGAGTTATGGGCCTGTAATCATCTAGGTTCCCCCCACCACCTTTGCTTTTTTTCAACAGAGTGATCACACCCCTGGTGATCCGGTTGGGGATGGACCCCGACCGAAACCAGTTGTTGAACACTGCAGTCAAAATTGGAACAAAGATGTGCGACAGCCTCAAGTACAATTCATAGGGCAAACCATCCAGACCGGGCGACTTGCCTCTGCCGACCTTCTTCAAAACCGCGTAGACATCGCCCTCCGTAATCTCTCCCTCGCAGCTAGCCGCTTCAGTCGGCGAAAGCCGAGGAAAGTCAGCCAAATAGCTACGAAACTCCTCCTCACGGAGACCAGGCTCCTTGGTAAACCAGTTCTCGAAATGGCGCCGAAACGCTCCGCACATGTCGTCAGTGGCCCGAAGAGTACGCCCCTCCGGGGATTTGACTTCACGAATGTAACGATCGCCACCTCGACGGACCTCTTCCCTGCGCAGATCTGCGCCCAAGTTCACGGCTTCGGAAGACATCTTGCTTAACTTATGTCTAATTACCTGACCCATGTACCGCTCGCTATTCGATCGATCCAGGGCCTCCTTAGCTAAGGCTATCTCTAGGGGATCCCCCCCAGCCACCGCCCGGGAATAACTAGCTTTAAGCGTCTTCACCTTTTCAGCTCTATCTAGAGCGAGCCGTTTGCTGAAATCAGTGGTGAAGGACCTAATCCTACATTTAAGGCGTTCCCACCACCTATTACCGATAACCGCCCCAACTAGCTCCCGCTGCACTAGTCTAGTTACCTGCTCCTGGAAGTCCCGCCTGTCCAGTAAAGACAGATTGAACTTCCAGTACCCAGCCATTCTAGGCCTATTGTCTAACGCCACCCGGGCACAAACGAGTTTGTGATCCGAATAGCCTACCCAGTGGAACGTAGGGCAATCTAGTAGTTCTATGTCGGCTCTTCTCACTAACATTCTGTCAAGGTAACTAACCACCTTGTCAAAAGGCCAATTAAGAGCCCACGTCCACATTTTTCCCTCGGGATGATCGACCCGGTATCTATCGACGAGACCATAATCGTCGATCAGATCGACCAAGCTGCGATCGCCCCCTCTCCCGCTAGCACCCGGCCCCCTGTCTAACTTGGGGTCCAGGATGGCATTCCAGTCCCCCATTAAAACTAGGCGCGTTGAATCCACCAGGAACGGCCCCAACCGCCGAAAGAACGAGACCCGCTCCCTCTGGTCATTGGGCGCATAAACCGCAACGACCCGGAACGAACCACTTTTCACGGCAATATCGGCCACGATCAACCGGCCCTCTGCATCGGTATGCACAAGGTCTACCTTCGCATCGAGAGTACGTCTGACAAGCAAAGAAACACCTCTGGCAGACCGGTCCCCGTATGCTGAATAAACGACAAAGTCATCCTCCAGCACACACGCATCGGAACTGCAAACAAAGTGGGTCTCTTCGATCGCGGCGACATCCACATCAAAGGACAACAGGTCCCGGAGCAGGCGGGCAGCCTTACCCCGACCCCTCAAGCCATTCACATTCAGTATAGCTAACTTAACTGCCATCGTCTAGGCCTGCAAAAAGAAAAAAGAATAAGTGCAAAAACCTTATACACATACGGGGCGGAAATCTACGTTGAGCAGGACCCCGACAGATTGTCCCAGACTGCCAGTGCCCAATTCAGTCGTCATACGACCGCCCAGGACAATACCGCCGACGTCAATAGGGTACATTAATTTAATAGCCCTATATAAGGAGGGGTGAACTAAAACCGGGACCCTCCCAGAGCAAAAGTTGCGCAATCTCTTTAAGACGGGGTTGTCCAATTCGCACATTTTAATGTTCGGAAAGGCCTCCCTGGCCTTGAATATGTGGCTACACACCTTCAGGTAGCCACCAGAGTCTCTGATACAGGTAATGACACCTGGAGCCTTTGGAAAATTACGGGGGTCCTCGACACTTTTGCCGTCCACCTCCTTTTTGTACAGCACCTCCAACAGGGCCTTCCTTTGTTTGGACAGGCCCCTTATGTACTCTTCTTTGTCAATTTTACAAATTGACTCGGGGCCCTCAAACATTTTCTTTTTCTTCTTTTTCTCCCTAGCAGGATGGGGAGGGGAGGAGGTGGACGTGTGTGGTGGTGTGTTCAACGAACTCGGGGAAGATGTGGAGGGAGAGGGGGGTGTAGCACGGGAAGGGGAGGAAGGGAAGCTCTTAATGCCGGGAGAGCAGGACGATCTAATTGGCGAAGCCGGGAAGGAGCGCCTCCTGGTTTTGACCAGACTGCGTTCCGCCCGACTACGACCAGAACAACTTTCTTGTGTTTTTCTTTCTTCTTCTTCCTCCTCCTCCTCCTCCTCTTCTCTGCACCTCTTCAGAGACGCCACTCGAGGTGGAGGCATGTGTTCAACTTCCATCGGACTGTCTCTTTGTTCCTTTGGTTGCTGCTGCTGCTGTGGTTGTTGTGATTGTTGTTGTTGCTGCTGCTGTTTCTGTGGGGGTTTTTTGGGTGACTGTTTTTTCGACACTTCTTTTTCCCCTTTTTTCTTTTCCACCTGCAATTTCCATTTTCTTTTGATTTTATGAATCTGTTGTGTATATTTGTTTGTAAGAGCATTAAGAAAATGGTTGAATACATCAACACAGTTATAATGACAATATTCTCCACACGTGACAATTACTGAGGTTATTTTTCAGTTAAAAATATGAAAATAGCATTTCTCTACATTCCAGTTGCTAGGTACATTCTGTTTTAGTTTTTATTAGTTACTTTGTTCATTTAATTTCATTTTCGTATTTTGTTTTGATAAAGTCCACATTGGACGAAACGCGTCAGCAATTACCAGTTTTCCTATTGTCATTTTTATTCATATATATATATATATATATATATACGAGGGAAACACAAATGTCATTTCAAATAATTACTTCACAGTTCAAAATACTTTGCACATTGTTTCTTAAAATTTTTAGACCTTTCAAAAACATTAGAAAAACCTTTAAAACAGAAAATTTTCAGATGATACAAAATCTAAAAAGTAAAGTGAATAGATAATACTCTCGAACACCAAATTCTTCAAAGTATTCATCAACCCACCAGACATATTAGCAGGTACATTGCTCTGTAAATAAAGAACAGCTTTTTTATAGATTTTATCACTGTTTTTTTTCTTTCAATGTCAGCCTCTTCAATGAGCACAACAATGTAGAATATTAGTCTGTTCTCTGTTTACCCCTTCTTAAGATAGTCATCAAAATATTTTCTATATCCCACCCCCTCACAAAACACCGTAGCTATGGGCATGTATGTGCCTTGAAATTCTTTGACCGTGAAGAAATCAAGTTCGGTCATTCCATGGAACTTTCTTTGCTTTTCACATCGTAGTGGTGCGAACAAACAAGTTTAAAAATTATCAATCGCTAGAAATGCAGCAAAATTTTCTAGATATTATTTCTGGTTGACATTAAAATAGTTTAGCACACACGTAACTCTACACAATATTCTCATCCAACTACTCATGAACTATAAATCTAGTAATTCAGCAATTCTTTTGGACGAGATTCATCGGTTGATCAAAATTAGATCAAGAACATAATCAATTTTATGGACCGTGCTGCATCTTGGGTTTCTAAATTTCCACATTGTAATTTGGCACAAGGCCACTTGGGGGAACAAGAAATTCATAGTGGCGATTTTCATTTATATATTTTACCAATGAACAGAAACAAAGAGAAGAGCAAAGATCTTGCAAATTCGCTCTTTGCAATTTAAAGATTCTTTGATTTGATTGGGCAATGTTTCTTATGCGAAATCAAAAAACACAAAAGTAATATATAGCAAAATTTATTTTTATACGTATCTGATTCTCCGATGAATTTTTAATAAAAGTGAAACATGTTAGATTGACAGCAGTTTCCTATTTGTTATTTATCGTATTATTCTGTCAGATTCTGATATATAATTTATCCCAACTCACACACACACACACGTATATATATATATATATATATATATATATATATATATATATATATATATATATATATATATATATATATATATATACGGTTATTTTTTTTTATTTAATGTTTCTTGTGTTCTTTCAGGACGTAACTGTGTAGAAATTGTCCAAATGCAAAAATAAAGATATAAATAAAAATAAAATCATCCTTGATAATGGCTAAAAGTATAGCCGAAAGCGTTCGGACATACAAAATATTTATACTGGTAGACTTTCTTGGAGCAAGCGCGTAGTATGTCGTTATTAACTGAATTTGGCTAGTACGCTGAAGACATTGAACAAAACTCGACTGAACAGTTTCGTCGATTCTGTTTCACTGACAAAGGTTGGATCAACCCTTTATTAGTTTCTAGCACTTCCCAAGGAAGCCTGACACTTGGATCGTCTAATTAGGCCCGATATTATGATCAGATCAGATTGGTCGTTTCCAAGCATCAGGTACGGTTCCATTATATATATATATATGTATATATATATATATATATATATATATAGATAGATAGATAGATAGATAGATAGATAGATATCAAAGTTAGGGTGCTGGTGTTAATAAAATAGTGCTCGCTGTAAAATAAAAGAGCTATAAATTAACAATAAATATACAGCTGGAGATTGTTCAGGTGTTGAATTAAGACTTACGAGTTGTGCATAAAATGCATATTTATTATTAATATATAAATTATAGATATATAAATCTTTCTCACTCTCTCTCTCTCTATATATATATATAGAGAGAGAGAGACAGAGAGAGTTATATATATATATATATATATATATATATATATATATATATATTACGAAATGGACAGAGTCCGACAATTTATTTATTAAAGACGTTCTTTTTATAGATACAAGTATTTAAGTAAATGCTCTGTTTATAATAAACAGTATTAAATAACATTTACCGGCCTGAATGTCCGAGAAATTTTCATAGAAAATATTCGTCCTTTGACAGGATTCGAACCTGCATCCTATACGGAACAATTTATTTATTAAAGAAATTTTTTATGTTCCAAGGACGGTAAATGTTATTTAATACTGTTTATTATAAACAGAGCATTTACTTAAATACTTGTATCTATAAAAAGAACGTTAAACATAAAAAATGTCTTTAATAAATAAATTGTCGGACTCTGTCCATTTCGTAATATATGACGTCATTTGTTTACATTCGATACACCAATGAGCAGTTATGAATGTACGAGACTCATAGAAGATTGAAGTTTATAAGCAGTAAATTCGACCTTGTCTACCGAACGATCCTTGGTGGCCGATCGGTTAGGCACGTCAGCGTAAATGACGGTTCCGTATAGGATGCAGGTTTCGAATATTTTCTATGAAAATTTCTCGGACATTCAGGCCGGTAAATGTTATTTAATACTGTTTATTATAAACAGAGCATTTACTTAAATACTTGTATCTATAAAAAGAACGTTAAACATAAAAAATGTCTTTAATAAATAAATATATATATATATATATATATATATATAAGTATAATATAGAGAGATTATATAATCACACGCAACATACACACACACATATACATATATATATATATATATATATATATATATATATATATATATATATAGAGAGAGAGAGAGAGGGGGGGAGATAAATATAATAATCATGGGTTTCTCCATAGATAACACGCACACACTCAAACACACGCACACATACGCACACATAGGCACAAAGAAATGTTTAATAATCACGTGCATGTTTCTTCACTAACACCCACCCACCCATAAATTCCTTTCTTCTTCCCCCAGAGCCGTACATGAATCGATTAGTAAATAGTTGCGCGTGCGCGTGATTATTTCGCGGTCGCAGCACTCGTGACAAATCACATGAGTCATAATCTTCGCCTCGTCTTTTTTTTCTCTCATTCTCTCTCTGTCTATCTCTTTCTTTCTCTTTTGACAAAAACCTCATTTCTTGAGCGCGTGTTCGATTTCGTGCGCATGCGTACAGACATGTATCCAAGCGCATGTATTCATTCTTGCACTGATTGACACAAACATCCAGGTAACACATACAAGAACTCGTGTTACATATGTATTTCCCAATTACCTACAACGCATGCGCAAAACTTACATTCTTATGCATAAGTATTTTTTATCTTTTTTTTTTTTTTTTTTTTTTTTTTTTTTTTTTTTAGATAGACCTTAATACCTATACTTATACAAATGTGTGTGCATGTCTATCAATAATAGATTATGGTCATAGAGATCAACACTGTGGGGTAACAGTCAAAATTGAAGATCATCTACTCCTTTAGTGAGCGGTATGTGTAGCAGGTTGTATATATAGGTCACTGGATAAGTGAACTTTCTATAGTCTCGCCATATATAAAACTTCCAAAAGGAACAATGGCGCTTAAGCCTGAAGATTGCACTGAAGCATGGAACTTATAGTCACCATGCAGTGTTGATTCTTATGTCCATTTTGTCTATATGAGTTCTATTTCCGTTATTGAGCACTCTTTCACTATAAATATAACACATTTCCAATAAGTAAATTAATAAATAGACGACGTGAAGTGTGACAGAAGAGGGGGGGAGAAAGAAGAAGAGGAAAGCAAAGGTATTGGAAATTTCGGTGTTATAGATTCTAACGCCTCAATGACAACTTGAAAGTCCCAAATTCTTCCAACTTCAAACCGGAAGTCCGAGCATTTCTTGTTTTTCTCAATTTCTTTTGAATTTGATATTATGGTCGTATCATGGAGGAAGCATTTTCTTGTTTTTTTTTTTATCAATGGCGGAACGCTGTCTGTTTAGTTTGATGAGTTTCCACGAGATCCTGACTTGGTAGTTTTCGATCACCTTCTCTCGCTTGTGGTAGTACCATTATTATATACTTGTTCTATACTACTAATACTATTAGTATTAGTAGTAGTATTATTAGTAACGTGATAACACCTCAATATTTTTGCTGATTTTAGTAATGTTGTCACTTTGATTGTTTCAGTTATTCGTAATATTATCAATTCTTATTGAAGAGCTCGGTATTACCACTCCAAGTGCTCCACTAACTATTGGTACAATCATAAAATTCATATTTTATAATTTTTCCAATTTTCTGTCAAGCTTCAGATAGTTTCTGCTTTTTCATTTACCTTTCAGTCTGTTTCTCCTGGAACAACAATATCCATTCAAACATATCATCTTCGTCTACAAAATATGGTATTCTGATCTGAATGACGAGTTGAATTTTACCTTCCCATTTTCTGTTCCTTTGTATAGTTTATGTTAAGTTTCTATATCATTGGATTAAATGGCCAAATTTTACTCGTTTGTATCCAATATTTCCTATTGTACAAAATATTTCTGAGAACATTGCTACATTCAGATTTGACCTGACCAAAATATACATATGTACAAACCTTGCTGAGTACAGAGTAAAGTTATAAATGCGAGCTCCCCAGTGAATATAACGCACACTAAAATAAAGGCTAGCTGCTCGTTTTTGAGGATGCTTGTCTACTATGACAGCTAGCCAATCCCTGTTTCAGACGCCCGCTCAGGCACATTTGTGTCTGTTCAACACCAACAGAGCCCACCCGTGGTATAGACTACAACTGTGCTGAGTGGATGTTAGTTAGATTTTCTGGGAGATATCTAGTGTGATCAACACTCTGAACAACGCCAGATCGCTCAAACCCTCGGTCACGATGACTTGTGACTTCGTGCTAGCACGACTGTCGACAGCACCCAAGGAGTTCCGTCTATCCAATTTCACTCACAAGGCTTGGGTCATCCTGTGGTGCCAAACGCTTGGATCACCTCCACCGGACAGATAACATCAAGAAGTCACCTTTCTGACAAATTGGCATCGTTTTCACAAGCCTTTTTCAGTCTTTATGGATTTGCAGAATAATTTTCAAAGAATTTATAAATAATTTATAGCTAGTGTGGTTGAACCTCATATACTTCTCCTCCCGTGTATAATTAAATAATAACAATTTCAAAGATTTAAGTATAAAATAAAGAAAATTATAATTTCTAGAATAAATGTCTGAACAAAGAGAACGAAAATCTATGGGACAGTTTCTCCTGAATTGACACCGAACGGAAAATTTTAAAACTTTAATTTATTATGAGTACTATATGAATTTGCCATACAGCTATTTGTAGAACGTTAGAAAAAATTTCAATAAAGCTAATTTCATGAAATCAGTCGTAATTAACTCATTGTCAAATGCTTGTGAGAGTAACATGCGAATCTTTACTCAACAACAAATACTGTTAACAAAGCTTAGTATATTTTCGTTTGCAATGACAATATTTGCAGTCACAATGTTAGTTTCTGACCCGCCTCATAAAAATTGCAAGATAAATCTAAATTTATTTACTCTCAGGGTACAAATAACAAAATCTGTAAAATCGCAAGACAAGTGGCGCCGACTTTAAAGATTTTCATCAAAACTTCAATTCAAGTAGTTAGTAACCAAAGATAAGAATGGAAGCAAAAATATCAGCACCCAAAAAAGAGTTTGGTGCCCAAAAGAAACAGATAACTAATCAGTGGTACCATCTCTGCATGACCCCAGAACTGTCAAAAATAAAAGGTTAGGAAAGCGCTTACTGCGTAAAGTATATATATATATATATATATATATATATATATATATATATATATATATATATATATATATATATATATCCGAATGTAATTAGAACGAAAATAATATATAAATTCTAACGTTCACAGCATTAATTCGAAAGAGGGCTCAATACCGATAGTAGAGTAATAATTATTTATTATAATTTTCATATAGACAAAAACAATTTACTCCCGACAAATATGCAACATTGTTTCGGTGCATTTAGTTGCACCTAGACTGGTGAGAACGAAATTGGTTATGAACAAATGAACGTTGTTGTCGATTAAAAAAGAAAATTCGGGTCGAGCCATCACTTTAACTCCTCAACAATCCTTCAACAAACTGATATCAACAAACGCTATTGTTTCACTCTGTCATCCTTCTGTCTGTCCTATTATTTCTTTATCCTCATACGCCCACTCTTAAAATGTACTTATTTTTTGAAAACGAATAGAAAAAAGGAAGTGATGCGGCCTGCTTACAAACACAATTGTTCATAGCCATTTTGGTTCTCACCAGTCGAGGTGCAACTGAATGCACCGAAACGAAGTTGCATCTTTGTCGTGAGTAAATTGTTTTTGTCTATATGAAAAATTTATATATATATATATATATATATATATATATATATATATATATATATATATATATATATGTGTGTGTGTGTGTGTGTGTGTGTTTGTTACCGTGTGTGTGTATGCATATGTATATGAGTGTATTTAATACGTGAAAGATCGATAAGAATTAGGGCTTTAAAATTCTTGGCACGACCAAATAGCATATTACTAATTTTGGGAAGAGGGTCCGTTTCAAGATTTTTCAGCACCCGTCAAAAATATAAGATAGGCCTGGTATTTGAGAAGTCATCTTTATCTGGTCATAAATGAAAAGCGATCTAAATTTAAATATTCTCCTTTCTGTTTCAGATGTACCGCAAATTAGCTTCCAATCTTACATACGAAATGTAAAGCACACCATGTAGCTGGCATTAATCACCAACTCCAGAAAATAGTAGATAATTTGGTTGGTTATAAGCAATAAAGGCTATATTATGTCATCACACGTTTTCCTATAATGTCCAAGTTTAGATGATACTACCTGCACCGAGGTGCTGTATACTTGCCAAGCCCTGAAGAGCGACACCGGCCATATTTGTTCCATGGCTGATTTCTCAAGAAGATGACTTCTTGATATTTTAGGTCTGGAGGAGGCGATCCCAGCGTGCGGTATCTTTGAAAAGTAGCCTGAAAACAATACCACGATTTGACATTGTGAGTGAAATTACATAGACGGAACCTTTGGGGTCTGTCAATGCCTGTGCTAGCAAGTCACCGTGACCGAAGGTTTGAGCGTGCTAGCCTTGTTTAGATTGTTGTTCGCGCTAGATAACACGCTTCTCTCCCAGAAACTATAAATAAATTCTGCTCAGCATAGTTACAGTATAAACAGTATAAACCACAGTGGGCTCGGTGGGTGTTGAACAAAAACAATGAGCCTGAGCAAGCGTCTGCAATAGGGATTAGCTAGCTGCCCTAATAGACGAATACAAGTGTCCAGCCATTAAAGTTAATGTTATATATTTAAATAAAGACAACGTCATTAGGTATACCTTTAAGGATTCCCTTTCATCCAACACTTTCCCAAAAGGTGGACGTTGGTGCATGAAACAAAACTGCAGACACAATTACAAAAATAGTGAATGAGGAGGAGAAATTAGAACAAGATTGAAATAAATTTTAATTGTAAATGATTAAAAAACAGATATCAATATGGGTTTTCAATCTTTCATTGGTCCATCCTATGTATAGCGCATCACACAGGAATTTATATTTGGAACTATTTTGAAAATAGGACAACTAATCTTTATTAAGGGATAGAAACACAGTTCTAGTCTGAAAGTATGCAACTTAATAGTGTTATAACACAAAGTAATGCAAACCGAAACCCTATCAGCAAGCATCTAATACTTCCTGCCAAAACATGGCAGTTTAAGGTAAACTGGGCATCGACTGGTTCTTTAAAATGCCTGACTTTATATTTGATAACACGCTTAATGAAATTAACAGGAAAACCATTTCCTACAAAAATGTGTTGGGTCATTGCAAATTCTCCGTTTAACAAGCTTGGAGAAAAAAATCAATAAGTGCGATGCACCAAAATAGATACTAGACGAATCTTCCGGGCCTTAGGGACGAAAGAGTTCCAATTTGTATATAAGCCTGTGAACATAGGTTTACGAAAATACTGATGACAAGCACTATCCTTACGTTCAAAGAGAACATCCAAAAAGGGCAAAATACCAAAATACCATTACAGTCAACATCGATAGTAAATTGAAGAGACGGGTGGAGAGAATTGAGAAAAGTCGAAAACAGAAAAGGTATCGTCAACGTAATGCATATAAACATAGGGCAGACGGAACTTTTCGAACAAAAGCTTCTCATGAAATTCTACGGAAATATTAGCAAGTATGGGACCCAAAAGACTACTCATTGAAACTCCGTCTGTCTGGGTGTATGTAATGCTGAAGAATATTCTTACATTAGCGTCGAATTTACCGAATAGATTGGCACTTAAGAACAGTAATAACATATTTTTTCTTCCGTTTCGTTTTTGAATAACTTTGTAATGTTTTAAACATAATGCTCGGGTTAAATTTAGAATTTGAAATTTGTAATCTTTAATTTTACCGTGAAATTGGAACTTAATTATTTCATATTGATTTCTAGTTTAATCTAACATTAACACTAATGGATTGTATTTAGAATATACTGTGACATTTTTTGAATTTTCATATACTTGTATTCTGATTGGTTGTCATAGGTTACGTGTCAATGTTTCCCTCTCATTGAAAAGGGTTAGTAAAATTGCATGAATATTTTATATAATTTAAAAAATATTTTAGCAAATTTTTTTAAAAACGAAACATTCAAAAGATAATTTTATTCATTAGTGAATAAGTTCTGAAAGTTTCATTAAAATTCGGCAATTATCTGATTTTTGCAGAAATTCCCAGATCAATGTTTTTCACTGCAAAAAGACGCTCACATGTTCATTTTTTGCGAATCTTTGGCGGTACCAACGTCACTTTCGCTCTCTCTCACTCTTTCCTTCTCTCTGTCTTTCTCTCTTTCTCTCTCACTCTTACACACACACACACACACAAACACACTTTTTTTCTCTCTCTCTCTCTCTTCCCATAGATCTTATCAATTTAAAGATTTTGGGGACAAATCATCACTTTAAAAATAGTCGTTTGACATTAACTTCATTGTTAACATGATCTGAAATGTTAACTCAAACCAATTGCTGCCAAGAAACATCTTTTGTAGTAATAAAAAAAAAATTATCATTAATTCCATGGTATAAAAAACAAAACAAAAAACAAAAGCAGTTACTAAAAATTTAAATCCCACTACTGTCCTATATATATTTAAGGGTGGTTGTAATCAGTAGCTAGAAATCCATTCAAGCATCTGAGGATCGACTTATTTGGTTAAACTAATAGAGAAGCCAGCGAGCTTGTGGAGACACGATATTTAAGATTAAGCGATTTTAATCTTCGATTGATATCGGACTTGTAATGGCTGTATTAGTAATATAGGTTACTAGAAATAAACGATTTAAGTTGTTTTCTATTCTTATTTAAACACACACACACACACACACACACACACACATATATATATATATATATATATATATATATATATATATATATACATCGCCAGTAATTCTACGTAATCAAAGCAACAGTTTTATTTGCAACTAAGCAAAGTACACATTAACGAAACGAAATTTCGTTGACACGTAAAACAAAAGATATTGAACCATTAATTGAATTCACGTGTGAAAAACATGCAAATAACTCCTTACAGTTTTTTGATATTCTGTTAATTAATAATAACGGTTTAACATTAAATATTTACCGTAAGTCGACAAATAAAAACATCTTAATACATATCTATTCGCAATACAGCACGAACATAAAATCTGGAATAATTATAACTTTTAAAGATTTAAGTTACCTTAGGATTTGCATACAGCAATATCTACCGTAAGAAGAAAAATAATTAAAAATATTATTTAAATTCCTTACCACATTTTTTACAGTGACGTTCATCCTGTACAAGGCTCAGGAGCTACTCGAGGTACAGGGTTGCAGAATAAGAGGCAGTTTATGCGGATAAGAGTGGAAGATAATGGTTAAACCTAGACTTGAATATGTTAAGATTGTCGTGTTCGGGGAAACATCCGCCAGTGAAACGGTTCCACAGATCAGTGGTTCGTGAGAAGCTGTCTGAGTGTAAACTTATTTCTTACCAATTGAACACGCATGGAATTAGTGGGGCTTGCTACAAAGTGGAATGGCAGGTCCTAAACGTCAAGGTTAGAACTAGTGGGAGCAAGGAATGCAGTTCGTTCGAGCACTTTCTATGGAAAGAGCAGTGAGATGCTTACTACATTCCATCTGTGAAAGAGGGGGGGGTCGCTGGGTGGAAAACAGTTTGCCACCCACAGAGACGCTTTTGGACACTGTTGAGACTGGAATTTAAGGACTGGGAATTCCTGCACAAATATGACAACAGAACTCCATTTTAGGCCTGATCTGGCTATTGTTCCCGCTTACCTACCGATGACAAATCCATTTTCCCTTCCTTCCCAAAGATAATTCGTCCGTTTTCCCATTTATCCATCGATGCCTCGTCCGTTTTTAGTCCAGTTCACAATCAATAGCTATTATCTGTTTTGCTTGTTTAACTTTCTTCTTCCATATCTCTAATATCCTTTATTTCCGGAATACCCTTTGCATTTGAAATAGCAATAGAAATGATTTTGTCATCTCATTCTGTTTTGATAACAGCCGCATGCAAACTGTATTGTTTGTCGCCAAGAGAATTGTCGTCATCATCATCATCATCATCATTTGTTTGTCCAATAATTTCGTGAGGAAATGCTCGGTGCTGTGCTAGGCATAAATCGCTACATATCCTTCCTGTCTTTTGCAAGACAGGAATCGGAATTGTTTCTATTTCTTTCTGCAATTTTCTTATCAGTTTTTGAGGAATTTTAGGACTTTTCGGTCCTCTACAGAATACGAACTCCACTGCCATTCCAATAACTGTTCTAAATTAGAAGAAAATTATTATTATTATTATTATTATTATTATTATTATTATTATTATTAATACTACCACTACTACATTTACTGATATTGATGATGGCGGTGGAAGTGTAGAATCTGTGAAAACAAAGTTGAATATCAATATTCTCTATGTAAAATATTCAGCTTTTTCTGCACAATATTTAAGAAAAGCAAACTCATTTTAGTGGTTTGTATACAGTTTATGGCAAGTATATTCGAAAACTGTCTAAAATTTGCAATTTATTATGATGGTACAGAGCTCTTTTATTATGGCAGGATCAACAATAGTTTTTCTAAGTATTATGGTAAGCTACATCATAGCAATTTATTTTAAGAGAGAATAAAAATGTATTTTTATGTTTTCTATAGAAAATTAATCACTTCTCTTCTATATAAGATATAAATAGGAAAATAAACGAAAGCCATCGCATTAAAAAAAAAAAAAAAAAAGCATGTTTTATTCTAAGAATGTAAAAAATCGTTTTAAAATTTCCCAACTAATAGCAATAAAAGCAGCCAATTCAGACTATATGCGTTATGTTGTTCAGTACCGTGAAAATGAACCTCCCTCTCGGGGAACAGATATCTAATTTGATTTTCAGTAAGAGGCTGAAACTTTAATATATTGGTCCCGAGAAGGTTGTACAACGAACAACGACGCAACCGATTTGGTCCACACCAGACCAACGACAATGGTCGCCAACCCTTTCCAGCTATTTCGACAATAACCAGTCATACAAAGAAACTGATGGTGGAAAATGAACCTACAGTCACATACCCGACAACAACCTAATTAAACAAACATCAATCAGCTAAGTGAGAAAGAAATCTTTTATTCATAGTAATTCTATATATATATATATATATATATATATATATATATATTATGGTAGCGTCTATCTCTCTATCTCTCTATCTCTCTCTCTCTCTCACACACACACACATACAAAACACACACACATAGATATATGTATGTGTATGTAAATTATTTTCAGATAGAGTGTATCTGTAAACGAAAAAAATGAATAAAAAGACAAGAGGAAAACTATTCTTAGACGACGCAATTCGTCTTGTGATTTGCCTTGATCAAGTCCCTCAGAAGACGAAATGCTTCGGCTAAGAATAGTTTACCCTCTTGTCTTATATATATATATATATATATATATATATATATATATATATATATATATATATATCAGAAATCAAATACCAACAAAAGGCTACAATTGAATAAAAAAAAAGAGAAAAGATAAAAAGAAAAAGATAAAAAGTGAGTGCAAAGTGGAAAAAAAGAAAAGAAAGATAAAACAAATAATCAGGACAACCTAAAATTACCCGCAGTCGGGAGCATGGGAACACGTGCGTGAATGCACACATACGCGTAGACTCACACACACACACAATCGCAAACATACACGCACAAAAAAAAATTGCACCAATGATAAGTGCATATAAAAAAGAAAAACCGAAAATTATAAGCAGTCAATTGCTGATACCCACTGACGAGTGAACGGACGGATTCATCTACGAAAATCTGGAGTCGGGATTCTCGAGGTAACATCAATCAGCTAAGTGAGAAAGAAATCTTTTATTCATAGTAATTCTGTATATATATATATATATATATATATATATATATATATATATATATATATATATATATATATATATATATATATAATGAGTAATTTTAAATATTGTGATAATTTAAACATGTCTAGCATATAATAGACTATAAACATTTAAAGGCATTAACGATGTTTTATTTACTTAAATTACTTAAATTTTTTTTTATACAAATTCCTTCTAAAACGACCAAGTTGTCAGATACATAATCGAACAATTTCAGATTAGATTCTGTCACGTTCTAAACCTTTTATTGTACAACAAATTTAAAGTTGACGTCAATAATTAAATTTTTATCTAACGTATTTAAATTACATAAGATATGTGTTAATAACTTCAATAGATTTATTTTACCTTAACGAGCGCATCTGTGTCTGTAAAAGTTCCAGTCGGAATATGCCATCGTACTTTTTATTCATATATTTACTAATAATTGTATTATATATATATGTTTATTTTAAGCACAAGTTTATAAAGTCAATAAAGAAGTTATAAAATAAAACCAAAATTTCTGACATTCAAATAATTCCTCAGCTTTTCAAGCCCTTGACCAAAGTCTTTGCTTAAAGTTGCAATTATTTTAGGGAAGCGACATTAAGTTGTTGAAAATCTGGTGGATAATTGAAGTTTGGTAATCGATTTTAATCAGAAAACTTTTCTTTCTTAAAAACTGATAACTGTTATAGAACACTGATTGATTGTTACTGAACAGCATTAATCGAACTGATTTCAATCAACCGACATATCGACCTATTTGAAAAGAGAGTGATATTTCTATCGCAACTAAGCAACACTATTTAAGTGCATTTTAGCCCAGATTTATTATGTCTTTTTTTTTTTTTTGTTAACTTTTACTCTCTTCTTCCTACCAGTTCCACCGCCGCCGCCGCCGCCGCCGCTGTTACTGTTACTTTTTTCATTTCATTGCTTTCGATACAGACCAGCTCACATGACGTCGATTGCAATTACAGTACAAGCACTTATGGGTATAGTTCAATGGGTAAGCATAAGAAAAAAGATTTTGAGGTCTGTACATCAATATTAGAAATAAGCTTTATTACTATTATATTCTGTAGGTATGTGTGTGTGTGTGTGTGTGTGTGTGTGTGTGTGTGTGTGTGTGTGCACGTGCACGCGCACGCGTGCGTGTTTAATATTGGGCTGATTTTCTTCCTCGTCGAGTTTTGATTTTAACCATTTCCTTCTTCGGATCTCATATTCTAAACCCCGTGGTTTTCCTAAACTGTTTTTTTAAAAGTCTTCTCAATATTGGTGCGTTTTCACTCATGCCATATGAAGAACTTCAATGTTTTCTTCCTGCAATAGGAGGTCATTATTGCTCGTAATTCAAGAACTACAAAATATCCATCTTTATTCCCATTCCTGTGATGTATTACACTTGTCCACTCTCTATTAAGGCTACTCTGCCTTCATAAATCAAAACAAAGCATTACGGAACTGGAAAATGCCGTTAGAAATATAGAAAAGAGTGTTAAACCACTATCCAATATTAATTCTCCTATGTAGCAGTGAATATTGGACATTTCCTCACAGATGAAGAGGAGACTGTGATATGGTCGTAAGCCTTGTATCAAAGAATAAGTATTGACCAATAATTCGGAAGCTATCCAAATTACAAATATTCAAGTTCAGAATTTGTACAGATACAAACAAACCTGTCTGTAAATTCAAATTTTAAACACCACGCCAGTTCCAAAGTTCAGTCACCACTCAATAGATGACGTTACTCCAGTTGATCAGCATTACTCTGCAAACATAATGCAATTCTTATTGTTTTATGCTGTTATTCGCCATTATCTATGACTTGAAAAATACATATTTCGTATAAAAGGATTGTTTGTTAAAGAAAGGTTTCTTTTTTTACAAAAATGTCCATTAATTTTTCATAACATTTTTTTGCAATTGTAGGGTAAAATGTTATAAATTTCTATGATTAAATGATTATTCTTTAAGCTCTCTTACTTATTAGATAAGCACTAGCAATTTGAATCGTTCAGGCTGGGTGACACATTTTCAAATGAATTTGACATTAAAATGTGTTAGAAATAAATCAACAAGCTTTATTGATGAGAGAAGACATCAGTAAAGAAATGTACAAATATTTATAATACATTTTACATCAACCGAACGAACAGAAATTATTTTTGCGTTCATCTATCTATCTATCTATCTATCTATCTATATCTATATCTATCTATATATATATATATATATACTAATTACATAGTAACCAATGCCTTTATTCACTGTACCATGTGTTCTTAAGGACACATGTTACAGTGTACATAATACCTCAACTCATAAATATAGAATATATATATATATATATATATATATATATAAGGAAAACTAATGACATTGTGGAAAAGATTTTTCTTGTGCCGTATTTCGTTATAAAGGACTCCATCGGACTAAAGTAATGTTTCTGTTGGTGTAACTACACATGAGCACGAAGAGGAGAAAAACTTAAATTTTAAACTTAGGAAGATCCGCAGAAGAAAAGGTGAAATATCGTAAGAATGTGGACGCAAATTTACTGTGCATGATCTAGCGATTGAAACATTTTCTATACATTTTCTTTTTTAATTAAAGTGGCATTTTTTAATTGAATTCAGACATTACGCTGAGAAACTAATACATTGAATGTATTCTATAACTTTTTACTTAAACTCCTTGAGGTTTCTGTGGATTCCTTGTGACAAGTCTTATAATGTTTCACTTTCCTTGGCGGATCTTCAATTGTCACAATTGAGGAATGCTTAATAGCTGGGCTGATAGGAAGATGATCGGGAGGAAAAAGAAACTGAATGAAGTGGGCTAGACTATATACATAAGCATATATTAAAAAAAAAGGTAATTTAAAATTTCAGCGTCTACTCTTTTTTGTGTGCATATGTAGTTACATCAATTTATACATCACTTTAATCCGATGAATTCCTAAAGGATGAAATGTGTCTTAGGAATATATTTTCTACTTTGTCATTAATTTTCCTAACATTGATCTGTTATATAATATATCTATACATCATTTTTCCTCTCTCTTACTCTCTCTCTCTCTCTCTCTCTCTCTCTCTCTCTCTCTCTCTCTCTATATATATATATATATATATATATATATATATATATATTAATATCCGAATTAATCAGTAGAGAGACAATATTTATGAATAAAAATGACAATAGGAAAACTGGTAATTGCTGACGCGTTTCGTCCAATGTGGACTTTACCAAAGCAAAATACGAAAATGAAATTAAATGAACAAAGTAACTAATAAAAACAAAAACAGAATGTACCTAGAAACTGGAATGTAGACAATTACTGACGTTATTTTTCAGTTAAAATATGAAAATAGCGTTTCTCTACATTCCAGTTGCTAGGTACATTCTGTTTTTGTTTTTATTAGTTAATGTGTTCATTTAATTTCACTTTCGTATTTTGCTTTGATAAAGTCCACATTGGACGAAACGCGTCAGCAATTACCAGTTTTCCTATTGTCATTTTTATTCATAAATATATATATATATATGTGTGTGTGTGTGTGTGTGTGTGTGTGTGTGTGTGTGTGTGTGTGTGTGTGTGTTTGCCCGTTCAGGACAACCTGACAACTTTCATTTCACGGTGTGATAGGAATAATAAGCTCAAAAACGTGTCCGGAGATAACGTAGCTGTTCAGCATTTGAAGAAGACCTGAATGTCAGACCCTGTCAAAGCCTTTCAAGACGTCCAATGCTACAGCCAGGGTTTCACCATTTTTATCTAATGCACGATAGTCTCCGCAATTATCTGCAGTTGATCTGGAGAAAGGAAAGTCGTATAGCTTCTCTGAAAAAACGCCCTATAATGAGAGATGAGGAACCAATTTAGCATTGGTTAGGGTCTCTATGGGTTTCCCAGAGGCAGAAGGCTAACAGGCCGATAGTTGGATGTGTCAGACTGTTCACTAGAGTTCTTAAAAACTGAAATGACAGACGATGAGTCACACTACAGCGACTTCGATATTATACGACTGTTGATCGGAGACACCCTCTCTAAGTGCTTACCAAAGACTTTAGGCTCCTAGTGACCAGTCGGAAGCAGCAGCCGGCAAACTGCCAACCCGGTACCCTCATAATGAAAAGTCACAGCCATTGATTAGTTTGATCACCAAAGTGTCAAGACAGTTAACTCATTGAGGCCTTGGTAAGAGAAAGAAAGAGAACCGGTAAACCATATATTGAACAATATTTCCTGTTCAATATATATATATATATATATATATATATATATATATATATATATATATATATATATATATATGCATAAATATTATTAATTTATGCAAATATAATCAAAAACCAACGAAAGTTCTTTGTTTAAGATTTTTTCATTTAAGATTTTACGACAGTTCTGACCACTTTCCATGTTTCTGGCAAATATTTAAACACAAACTTGCACATCTTCTGACGGTTTTTGGCTTTGATAAGCCATTATAAAGGAGTTTTATTTGATTGTTAATTGGATTCTAAGTTAGAAAAGAAAAAGAGGAATGTATCCCGTCCGTACATAATGGACTTCCTGTATTATGAAATAAATGTAATGTCAAAAATTTTAAATAAAATCACGGCGTTCATCAAACAAGATACAGGCCTTCATGATCTTCCGACCGACATCAATTACTTTACAAATGTTTTTACAACTTTCGAAAAGACTGAAAATGCAATAACAACGGAGTCTTACCATTGCATAATATTTCAAAGTAGAAGAGACTTCGTTCCCAATTGGTTGTAAACTAGGCAAAAAGAACAATATTTACTGGCATAAACCTGTTCAGGTTTTGACAGCCTTCTCTCAGTTCTACAAATTAGTACGTAGTTCCCAATTTTCACCGAAGACCTTCCTGACGTCACCAGCTTTCTACCCGGTATCTATGCTAATGACACAAATACTTACTATTCTCTTAATAGAAAGTCTAAATTATTGTAGTTTAAAAGGAGTAATTCAACCTTGCTAACCAGACTCTTCCTCTGTAGCTAAATTGTATAGCACGTCAGGCTATATGTCGGTTCCATATAGGATACAGATTCGATTCTTGTCGGAAGGCACATATTTTCTATGAAATTTCTCGGCCATTCAGGCCGGTAAATTTTGTTAATACTGTTTATTATAAACAGTACATTTACTTAAATATTTGTGTTTATAAAAATAACGTATTTACAATATATATATATATATATATATATATATATATATATATATATATATATATATATATATATATATATATACTGAAGTGTTACTTACAACGCAAACACAAAAAAACTGAATGATGTTGTCGGATCCTCATACGTCAAAATCGACGGGAGAGTTCATCATATATATACAACAGGTTGTGTGTTACCCCACATAGATTTGCCAGTTTCGCCAAGAATTCGTTATATGTTGTTGTTAAACAGTTATAAAAACGAGACACTTCTAGACTTCTTTCTCTTAAGACACCAATAGGGGATCTTGTTCTCGTGTACGGGGATATCTTTCCCCTAAGTGAATGAACTTTCACCCATACACACGCGCGTGTGTATCGCCCACACAATTCTTTATTTTTTAATGTCTACTTTCTTTAACATGTAGATAGTGTATTTCATCTCCCTTGTTATTCAGTTATAAAAAATAAAAATATAAAATATCGCCTTGTTGAAATTTATTCCATCTCCTTACACTCATCATTTACATGTGTACATTTTGGGTTACTACTGCTTTTAGTCTGACTAGGAGCGGTGTCTCATTATATGGTGACAACCGGTGCGATTTTCAAGGTGCATTATCGTTTGAACTGCGAGGGCTAATAAGTTATAGGTTCAAATCTAAACATCAAAACTCAATCAATAATTTTTTAAACACTGGGTTCACCAACTTTGAATTAAAAAAATATTAGATTTTTATTGGTATTTCTTTCTTTTTAACTTTAGTTACTTTTCATGATCTTTATTTCTGATTTACATTGTTTACTCACGGTTGTAGACATAAAGTGTGAATAATTGAACTGAAGGAGTAACTAAAATCATGATGAAAGAAATACGAATCAAAATTTGATAAGGTAACGGGTAATGCTTCATCTCACAATAATGAAAAATCAAGATATTATTAGTTAATGTTTTTCCAAGTTATTTTACCTTCCAATTCAGCTGAAACTGGGCATAAGATGTACACCTTTACATAAATCTCCATATGTCTTACGAATATTTTGAAGGACTCTTTTTGCTCTTAGAAAAAGAAATGTTTTTTTCATTGGTACAAATGGGCTTCGTTCGAGGATTTGTCTTTTTGCTGAAAAATTTTAAAAGTACATTCCAACTGTTTATTTTACTGAACTTGATATCATTTTATTGAAATTGATATAAATACTATTTAGTGTAATAAATCCGATAATATAAAAATAAATAGTCTCTGTAGTTTTATTAGCAGTTGTAGTAGTAGTAGTAGTACTAACCCAAATATTCCCCGAATGATGTTGAAATCATTATGACAACTAATAATGTAATTACTAAATTCTATCATTTAAAAATGAAAGAAGATATATTCGTAAGTTTAGATTTTACTATACACTAAGTAATAATAAAAAAAGCAAAACGAAATTACAACGAAGAAATTGCACTAGATGACACATCTACTTCTGCTACTATTATCAAATAAATGTAGATGCAGATGTTGATTAATCTTTCATAATAAAATACGCATTAACCAACTGATTAGTGAAATATTCTAGATATACATATATTTATATGATAAATATACCAGGTGAATTTCAGCAAATATGTTTAATTCGAAATATTTACAGTAATTACAATAATTGGTAAAAGAAAAAGTGTTCTTTAAAAGATAATCAGATTCAGACAATAACTCACAGTTTCTCCTAACATAAACCCAATAGAATATTTATGGTTCAAAAGAGATTTATTCAAGAATGGTAATAATATTCAAGTAAAGATCTTTGGCAAAAAATTAAAACTGCTGCGACCAATGTCAACATCGAAAGAGTAAAAAAATGAATAAAACCAATGACTGGTCAATGTTATAAAATATCAAGAGCTCCACTTCATTTTAAAATATAAAATGAGAATTTATTCAGGTATATGAGATTTTGAAAAGTGTTCTAGATTCCTTTATAAATAAAAACTTACATTGCATTTAATTTATTTGCATGATAAATCCTGAAAAGAAGTTATCAATATTTTTCATATTATAAGCCGAAACCCACACCATATATTGATCATATAAAGATGAACTAAAAATTTTACCAACATTATGGCAAGCTTGAAATGCGTAAAATCTGACATCGATTACTAACAGTAATGACAAGATCATCACCATCACAACAACAACAGCACGGCATGATTGGAATGGTAAGAAAATCTCTTGGAAAGTATATCCTAAACTTGTCATCAATGTGAAAAAGAAATGGTTTAAATATCAACCAGAGGAATTATGGGATTTCTTGTCCAGAAAGATCATGTCATTGAAATACAGGGGCCCAAAATTGTAATAAATAAAGTGGCATGTATCAAATTATTGTTTTTTCCGTTCCGTACGATATAAGAATAGAACCGAAATTAATTGAAAAACACCAAGATCCGGTTAGAGAGTTGATGAATCTATGGCACATGACTGTTGAAGTCATGGGTGCACTTGAAATATCATCGAGAGGCTTGAAAAAGTGCTTAGAGAAAATTGAAATTGAGACCAAGATTGTAAGATCTCCATCTTTCTTCTGCAAGGATTCTTTGAAATGTTCTTTAATTTTGAAGAATCTTGTTGACACCAACCTCAAGAAGAAAATTTCCATTTACTACGTCGATGTGCGGCACCAATAACAATAATAACAATAAAATAATAACAATAAAATAATTGCGTTTGAAAATGTAAACAAATAACTTCAAACAAAAGACTGACCTAGAAAAAAGAAAGGGTAGATTAGAACTGTGATATCCAGACCAATCACTCGATCCAACCAAGAAGAATTTAACAGGAAAAAAATCTGTGAAATCGTAAACGTGGATGTATGAGTGAATCACTTCATGGAGACACGAAAAAACGGGTAAAATATTTAAAACTCATTTGTTAGTGGTAGTTCCCATAAGAACTGGGGCACTTGGAAGAAAACATTAGAGATTTTATGAATTAGAATATCGAGGAATAACCGAAACTAGCCTGGTCAGCGGGTTTTTTTGAAAGAAGCGCCGGGGACTTGCAATCCTTGAATCTCTAGTGATAATCACGAAATATCCGGATTACACCGTCAAAGACTTGAAACAACAACATTAATAAATAATATTTTTGAATCTTTATAATTCTCATTGTACAATAAAGACTCAAATTCTGTAATGAAACCTAAGAACAAACAATATAACATCGAAAAGCGATGTAAAACAGTGTATTTATAAAATAACTGAGAACAAAATGAACATTCTGAAGAGAGTTGGCAGAATTGATCGGCAAACTTGAACGCCGAAATACATGGATGATTACAAAATAGATTTCGATCAAGAAAATTCTAATACATTGCCTTTCTTAATTTCTGGCTATGAGTTCATTTTTGCGTCATCACCTGGATAAGAAAACACGCACACAATTATGTTCTGTTTATTTGCATACTGTATGCACCAAGAAAACACAAACACACACACGCACAATATATATATATATATATATATATATATATATATATATATATATATATATATATATATAGTTAAGTTACGAAAACTTGGTAATCCGTATGGGTAGTTCCAAGAAGGATGATATATATATATATATATATATATATATATATATATATATATATATATATATATATATATATATATGTAATTTCGAATAAAAACTTTCATCAATACCGGTTCACTGTCCTTCCCAGTTTTTTAAGGCGAACACGTATCGAAAGTGCGCTAATTTCGGAATTATGTACAATAAATTTATGTCCAGGATCATACAAGACTTATTTCCTTTATCTCTTTTTTTCTTGTTTAGGATTGGGCTTCTGTTTCCTTCTCCTAAACTATTCTCATTGCCTTTCACTCCCAGTAACCCCGTGTGTCTTAACGATATTATCGACTTGAAATAATCAATATATATAGAAAAATATTATAAAAGAGAGAGAACAATAAAAGAACAAGGATTAAGAAGATAACAATTGATATTGTATTTCAATTTTTGAAGTTCAATGTTGACTAAGAAAAAAGAAACGGGAAGAGATTTCCACAAGCGAAATGTGCGAGAGAAGAAATTGTTAGCACAGGACTTACAGTTACATCTAGATGGCATTTCAATTGTAAAATGATGAGACCTTGCGCTCAGTCAATACTGCGCTTAAATTCATATAGTCGAGCTATCATAGAAGAAACATTTACCATTATCAGAGTAATTACCCTAAAAGTATTTATAGAAAATCCCCATAGAAGCTACGTTATGCCGACGGGAATGGAAATGAAGCCGAGATGCAAGGTCAGAACTAATAACATTGCAGATTCTTTGAAATCCATCAAGAATCTCTAAATATATAGCAGGTGCATAGGATATCCTGTTCTTAAGAAATTAGTGCTAAAAGAATGTGGTTTACGTAAACAATAAAACTAAAAATAAGTAAACCTAAGTTGAAATTAGTTTAAATCTAATTTCTATGCCGTTACAACTGGAGAAAAAAAAACGATCAAGCCGCGTAGTGCCTGGCATATGTAGATTTTCTTCTTGTGAAATTATCTAATCACTCCGGTTAACCGGCGAAATATGTCAAAGTTTAATTTTTCCAAATCATGTTAAATATATCAGATAATTTTGAATATATATATATATATATATATATATATATATATTTCATTATTACTATGGACGTTATTTTTAGTGGTTACACGTATTTAAGTTGCTGTACTTGCTTGTTTTTCTTTCTTAATCAGTGAAATCACAAGCGGCTTAAATTGAGAAGTACTACTAAAGAAAGATTGTGGCCCTGACGCTAATCGAATTTGTGTCGCCTTTTCCATCAGAGAAACCGTTTTTATCGATTAAAACACAATTGGTAAATATACACAGAACAATCTCTAAAAACATATGAAGTAACATTCGAAAGTACACATGAATAAAATAATATAAAATAAAAATAAATATTAAGTTTAGCAAATTTGCCGCTAACACAAAACACCTGATTCGAAAATTTGAAAAGTTAAAAGAAATTGATAGACAAAATTTGTCGATATATATATATATATATATATATATATATATATATATATATATATATATATATATATATATATATATATATATATATAGACTCCAAAATTCGCTTGAGGATGAAATGGAACTAATGTTTTTTAATTTAATTACAAAATTAAATTCGAAGCTTTTAGCTTCCATTTTTGAAACATGGTTAGAACTGTGTAGCGAAAAAACATATTTTAAATCAGTTAATTTATAATATTAATGCTCTGTGAATTTACATTGAGCACTATTTTGTAAAAATAAATATACCAATAAGAACACCGGATTATATATCTTACCGTTCTTTCTTATATATATATATATATATATATATATATATATATATATATATATATATATATATATATATATATATATATATATATGATGTCGATATGATATATGTAAATCATTATATCTGATTTAGATATTATATGTATTTATTAATATACGTATATATATGTGTGTGTGTGTGTGTGTTATTATAGAGTATGCGAGAGAGTTGTACAAGTCATCATTTTGACAACAATCTTTTAGGGTCAAATCAGTTTGTAATCAATAATTTGTAATAAATTCGAACTCACTACTCCATCTCTGATATTAAAATATTTAAGAATAACAAATTTACTTCTTTTACAAATGAAAAATGAAACGTTTAATAAGGTGAAGAGGAAACTCATAACAAATAGCAATTTCTCTGTCAATAAACTTGGCGTTAACAATTGCAATAAATATGAAAACAAAGTAGCATAAATTATTGAGCTTAAGGGAATTTTTTTGGTTCTACTTTCGCTTATTCTTTACATTTTTGCTTTTTATTCACAGACCTTATCATCCCTCATTTCGTTGTTATTACGATTTTTTATTTGAATTTGTGATTAAATATCGACATTTCCACATCATCTTTTTAATATTTCTTTATATTTATTCAGATATTCATACATACTAAAGCGGAATAATGTGCAGGTATGTCTTTATTTTTATCGCTATTGTTTTTAAATATTCAAAATTCAGCCAGTGTTAGGTTTGTGAGAAAATGAGCGTTTTATGTATGATCCTGGACATATATTTATTGTACATAATTACGAAATTAGCGCATTTTCAATACGTGTTCGCCTTAATAAATTACTTTCACTTTTAATTAAATTTATTATTGTTGTTGCTAAAAAAACAAAAAACAAAAAACAAAAACAAAAGGAATCTTATTTATTGAAAAAAAAGTTTGAAGAAAGTAACTACAAACTATTTTTTTCTATCCTCTGCCAGCCGCAATGATGGAGAAAGCATTACATCGAACCATCGCTAGTGAGACACGCTGCAAGAGCCACTCCGTTTCACGAGGCTCGTTCGTTAATCGAGACGCAATCGATCCAATCCTTCGAAGGAACGCCATCGAACGAGGGCCAATAACCCCTGAAGTCTCCACTGCCACAGGAGTAAAAAGAATCTATCAGCAAGAGAAGAATATTTAACTATATTTTTTTTTATCTCTGCGACCGAAAATGTATCCGCACAGGTTGCATCCCAAATCAACGACTTCCCCATTTTAAAAGGGAAAATGGTAATGCCATCCGGCTACTTTCCATCACCACGGTCGAGGCTTACGGTTTCGATTTCGGAAGGGAACCCATCTGCATCCAGACCTCTTCTGATGATATCGTTGATGGCTGCATGTCGTGGAAAGCGGCCGGCACTACGAGGACAGTAGAGAGGATGCAAACCAAACTCATCGATGGAAGCTCCACATCTGCATCTGTGACGCTCACATAATTTGAGTCCAGGACGGATCGCCACTCCGACCCGAGTGCACTCATCATCTCGAAGGTTACCGGTAGCTGAAGAGGGCACTGAGTTGTGAAGCAGATAGTAGACAGGCGATGCTGATCCAGAGAGAGCCTCAAATTAGTAAAATTGGCCTCGCATTTTATTTTATCCCAACTTTTTTGTTTTGATGTGTCTAGTGGGATAGAAAGTAATTCTTGGGTCCAGACGCTGCAAGCTTGTTCGAAAGAACTACCCGAGAAACACTGAGACGATCCACCGAGTATCTCATCAATTAATTGGATGAAAGTGAAGAAAGATATGTTGGAATCTACCGCTGATCGAAGGCCCAGGCCTCCGAAACTCAAAGGGAGCTTTGCCTGCCTCCAGCCTGTGCCGTCGAAATTAACGTTGCAAATTAGCACCGCACATCTCTTAACTGTGATATCTATCTCATTTAAGAAATCCTGTTCGAGGTAGCAGGGGGGACTTCGGAGAGTGTAGAGGAAACTCGGTAGCGAAAAACTGTTCTTCAAGAGGAAGAGGGCTGGGTGTGCATCAATTAGTTGCAATTTCTCAGTCATTCTTGTTAGAACACACAGTCATTCTTGTTATCCAAACACTCTCGAATGGCCATTGGAAAGACTGGAGAACCAAGAATATGTAATTCCGCCTTAGGTGTTATTTTAATATCCTCAAGGATGAGTCTAATATCCCGGATAGCACTCACGAAATCACCTGCACTATAATCCAAGTTTATTATCTCTGACTTGGACAAGTTAATCTCAAGTCCAAGCAGAGATAAAGCAGGAATAACTCGTCGGAGGTCAGCAGCTACGGCCTTGATGGATCCTCCCAACGTTGCATCGTTAAGATGCCATATATTGAAAGGAGAAGCGATGGAACGAGCTACCCCGTCAATAGCCATCGCAAATAGTAGCGGACCAAGTGGATCACCTTGCTGGATTCCAGTAGCAGAAGAGACAATATTGTCGGAGGCGATCAACATACTTGGATGACTATACGAAAGATGAGCCAGTTTAAATATGGAAGGAGTCCGTCGATGGCAAACTTCCAGCACATGATCCCTTCTGATGCTATTGAAAGCGTTTTTCATATCCAATTTTAATAAGATACGTGGGGAAGTAGATGATGTATTCTCGAAAAATGATTTTGTAGCATGAACCACGGCTTCACATCCAACCAGTATGCCTACCCCGAGCTGGACAGGTCGCAATTCATGCCCTATCTCCTTCACAACAACTCTATAAGCAATTTTTGCCGCGAGACGATGAAAAATGTTACCTCCGTCTTTTTTTTTTAATCCGTTGAGTTGGTTGAAAATATTAAGTCGCGAGCATGTTGGGGTATCTCAGCTCGGAGAATGGTATTAATAAGAGCTGTTATGGATGTTTTCAAATGTTCACCAGCTTTGGCAGTGTGGGCAGAAATTAAGTCCCTGATGTGACCAGGTCGAAGGCAGTCTACACCTCCACTACTGCTTCCCGAGAAAGACTTCAGAGCGGCAACCATTGCTTCCTTTGAGATTTCAATATTTGAATCATTGTTTTCCATCTGAACAAATCTGACATCTGATGGTGGCGCAAGATGTTTCCGACGAAGCGCTGTGAGAACTTCTGGTGTAGTAGCTAGTGTAGTATCGGATGAGGCCAATACTCTAACTGCAGCTAAGACATCACCCTCGATCAATTTAGCATTGACGAGGGCACGTAGTTTCTTAGAATCGTCGACTGTTGATGAAGGATGAAATCTATTAGGATTAGAAAGATTAAAAAATTCGCTGGCATTTATTTTAGACGAATTTAATAAAGAAATGTTATTTTTCATAATAGATGAGACAGATGATGTAGGGTCCTTATTGTAAGGAATGCCGAGCACAAGTGTTGCGAAAGAGAAAAGGTGATCCCAGTCATGCGAGCTGTTCAAGTTAAGTGCCTGGTCTATGGCAGTAGCCAAGGCATCGGCTGCCGGGATTCTAACAGATTTAGTGATTTTTAAAGGCACCTTCCGGAATTGCCTAAGGAGTGAGGTTGCCCTCAAAACTTCGCTGGCATCCCTCTGGCTCGCTTCATTATGTTGATGGATCACAGTATCTTGTAGAGCCGAGAGAGACAGACAACGTGAACAACTCCAAACAATCAGAGACGCTAAAGCATTTCTAGTCAATCCTACGCAAGATAAATGAAAATACCGTTGACAATTTAAACAACTTCTGATTCTTTTACGCTTATTAATGCTGCCATAAGAAAAGCAACGATCACATTCCAGCAAAGAAGAAGGGAGAGACATTTTTTCCCTCCTTATTCCTAAAATTAATGTAAAACGTTTTTCTGTTAATTCTTATAATCTCCGTTTGACATTAATTTCATTTTTTCCTTTGAAATCAAATCTTGAAAAAACAGTTTTGAATTACAATTCCTTTATGTTTAAAGTTTTCAGCTATTAATTATTAATTCAATAATGATTAATCCATTTCCTATTCAAATTCGTATTTACCTTACTTAATGCTTAATCCGACATTTTTACATTCTTAAGAATCCGTTGAAATCAGCAGAGCTTTGAAACACGTCTTCTCTCTTCGAATTCCAAGCGTTAAATTTATATTGCTTATGTCGAAATTAATCCATTATTAAAAAAAAAAAAAAAAAAAAAAAAAAGCGATAAGGACAAAATCGGAGGTCAAAATTCAACTTTTAAAAGCTGATCCCTTCTGTATCTTTAATGCATGTGTTTGTTGGATTTCTATCCCCACCTTTCTTTTTTTTTAAGTATTTCACTCCAAGCAAAACAGGAGTGTTACTAGCACGCAGGGGGCGGGAGGGGGGGCGGAGAGTGAAAGTGGAAGAAAAGAGTAGATGAGGCGTGGATTTTAGGAAAGGAGAAAAGGACAGGCATCAAGGCAATAGAAGATTATCGTTGAATTTAAAATCTTTGAATATTGTAGTTATAAGGGAAGCAAGTAAGAGGAAGGGAGTTCCAATGTCAGGAAGTGCGAGGAAAAAGACTGTTGGAATAGAAGTGGCGGTTACATTTAACTATTTCAAGAGTAAAAGGGTGGGACTTAGATGCAACACTTAAATTCATGTAGTCGGGGCACTCGGAAAAAAGCTTGTCAGAGTAGTAGCCATGAAAATATTTGTAGAAAAGACAGAGGAAAGCCACATCATGTCTTTGAGAATGTGTCCAAAGTCGAGATGCCAATTCAGGACCGATTACATTACAGATCCTTGTTTGGATTTTGTCGTGAACCTCGAGATGAACGGCAAGAGCACCAGGCCAGATATGGCAACAGTATTCAATGCAAAGACGAATGGCAGATTTGTAGATGTGTGAGATGGACTCTGGCGAGAAATACCTTCTGGTGCGACACAGACAACCAACTTTCCTTGCGGTAAAGGCAGCTATTTAGTTCTATTTCAAGTCATTTGAAAACATGAAGCACAGTGAGATGTCTCACGGAGACGAGTATTAAACCGTTATTAGTCTGAAGAAGTTCTTTCTTGGAACGAAACTCGAATTTTTTTTCTCAACAAGACGGAAAATGAAATGTACCAATTTTTTCAGTTAATTCTTGCAAAAAATGTTTATTGTTAATTCCATTCTGCGAAAATAAAAGTTATCAATAAAACTATGAAAGATGTTAGAAATGAATTTGAAACTTTTGGAATCTTAATTGTGAATTATCTCCCTTTAAAGCATTTGAATTTCAGATTGTTACAATCATATTGCATAATCACACCTCTACAAAATTCTCTTGGACGATGTATCGTTGAAGAATAGGATATTGCCGAGTTAATGATATCTAAATGATTAGATCTCTTTTTTTCACTATATATTTCTACTATTTGTAGTCTGAGAGGGAAATAACGCTTACTAGTATTTTCAGAGAAACGTGTCAAAAAATGCAAAGGTAAAAGTCATAAATAAGGAATTACAGAAGTATTAGGACGGAATGTTAGAGAAGAATAAAAAAAGAAAATGTATCTGACAAGAGAGAATGAAAGAAAGAAAACAAAATATACCATTGACGTTTAATGTCGATTGCTTTCATTAGCAGAGCGGACATCGTGAAAAATAGTGAGTCACAGTATAATTTCAGTATAAAACGTAAAAGAAAGTTCCATTTTTCCAAAGAGGGAAGAGAATAATTCTTAAAGATAGATCTAAGTATAAAGATAGATAAATAAAATGAATCAAATGAAAGAAAGAGCAAATATTAAAATAACACAAAGAAGAAATCTTTTTAGGACGAAGAAGAGGAAATAATGAAAGCAAAACAATAATTAAAACATTTTGAAAGAAAAATATAAACAAAAGGAAAGTCAAAAGCAAATGATTCAACAAGATTTTA